>JAHTMQ010000052.1:0-34489 GCA_019327925.1 Leucocoprinus sp. KB1807203 | reverse complement strand
TATATCATTATAGTAACAAAGATATTGTTTCACTCTTTACATTCTATAATACAATCAAACCCATGTCTAGACTTCCAAATTACTACTAGCCTTGAGATTGATTTGATATTCTTCAATTTCATTCTTCTCTTTTCAGAAGTCATTTCCTTCTTTTTAATTTAGATTGCACTATCAGTACATTGAAAAACCATGATCCTACTCATTGAACAATGTTTGTCATATATTAGATTACACTTTCTGTTATGATTGACCTTATATTATATAGGTGTTTCCTATGACTTTATTATATAGACTACTTCTTTCATCAAAACTTCCTCTGATATACAGTAGCTCAGTCAATGCCCTATTGTTGGGACATGTTCTTTACTCAGCAGGACTTACATCTGCTATATTCTTTTTTTACAGTATATAAGTATCTATAGTAGTAATAGATACTTATTTGTATTCCCAATGCTTTACCAATTGTATTATCTTCTTTCTTTTCTTTACTCTCTATTGCCCTTGAGTCTTGATTGAGTATTGTAACCTGAGTACTCACAAAAGTTGTAACATTTTCTATTTTATCAAAACAAGCATCTATTTACTACTATGATAATGTACTGGCCAAAGTCACTCAAAGAACTTATATATATGATTTTTCTTATGTCTTGATTCATACTATTTTCTTCAGGAGCATTTTTGTAGATACCACTTTTACAATTGACAAGTAAGATCATACAAAGTGTACTCTGGTATACTCTACTCTAAGCTTGACTCTCAAGTTGTTACAATCAACACTAGTCTTATCACCTATATCAGAAAGCCTATAAGCTACATAAGAATCATATTATTTGATATCTGGGTGAGTAGAACCACCTAGCCTGGGTGTACAAAACCAGGTATCAAATGTGATCCAATGCCTGGATGAGTAGAACCACCCAGCCTGGTTGTACAAGACCAGGTCTAAAATATTATTTAATGCCTGGGTGAGCAGAACCACCCAGCCTGGTTGTGCAAAACCAGGTCTAAAATGTGATCCAATGCCTGGGTGAGTAGAACCACCCAGCCTGGTTGTACAAAACCAGGTCTAAAATATTATTTGATGCCTGGGTGAGTAGAAAACCGACTAACCTGGTTGTAGAAATCTGATGCTTATACATCATGCCAAATATATTATTTGTGAATTTGCCTATATGTACCTGGTACAAATCTATTTGGTACCCATTTCATGTGCCAATATGTGCACATCTTTCCCAAATAGACATCACTTGTTACCCCCTAATCCCCCTGTTCACATCGATCATAGGGCCATCTGACGTATCTAAAGTAATCAAAATGATTTTGTTCACAAATTATCGCCTTCGCATTCGGCAAGCGCGAGTGTGAAGCACTCGCTATGAGTCTAAATCCGAGTCTAATCATCCTGATGAACAAGACCTTGTCGTCAGGAACGCAATCATCAATCTCACAGAAGAAGATCGTCAGCTTCCTCAAATCACAAACCTTCTTCCTTTCCTTCGACGTGGTATCGGTATACATCGCGGCAGTCTCCTCCTGATTCTCAAAGAAGCCATCGAGATTCTATTCCAAGAAGGTCTGATTCGTGACAGAAACGTTTGAACATGCCAGCAAAAACCACTTTACTACCGCGAGGAAGTTTGAAGGAAAGGAGTTTCGTTACCTGCTTTGGGAGAGTACCTAGGTGTCTGGATGTGCTCGTCGACGTGACCTGGACGATTGGGGAGTTGTGATTGCGATAGTGGACGAAAACTTGAACCTGTAGCAGCGAAAACTACAGTGAAAGACGAAGCTGATCGACTAGACTGGGCGATACAACATGATCCTGAATTTGATGAAAGTCGGAGGCATCAGCCCCGAACTTGTGGTTGAAAGGTGCTTTTTCCAGCTCCATAAGCAGTGCTGGGATACCGCAACCAGAGAAAGGCGTGCATGGCAGATCTTTTTAACATGTCGACACGTTTACAGTCGTGCACAGAGCTCATGTTAGAAGAGGACACAAAAAATGCAATTGAAACACCACGTCGCAGGAATATTATGAATATCGCCGACAGTCAGACCAGCCAACGGCTGACTTTCGAGAGGTCATCACCCACTCATCTTACTCCCTCTCCTTCCTCCTTCCTGGACGATTGATCAAGATTAAGTATCGGAATTCAGACTTTGGGTGGGGCGTTGTCATCAATTTCCAAAAACGCGTACCACGCGGACTCTACTGCTCCCAGCACATTGCCTAATTCATCTTGCGCGCTCCCAGAACCGGCCAATACCCGAAGCTGTCCGGCCCCCATGACCAGTATATAATCAATGTCCCTCTAAACGTCGCCAAAGGCAGCGTTCCCTCTTCAGATCATCCAAAGATCACTACTGTCAAGCAGACAGAACGGCCAGCCAGTAGTTGTCTCAGTCTACTTTCAATCATTGACAGTATCAGCCACCTTCGGCTTGTTGTTCCCAAGGATTTGCGTCCAGACATTACGCAGGAACACCTCTGGACAAGTGTACTGGAGGTTGAAATTCAATTTTTCAAGCGTATTGTGCCGGATCCCATTCAACATATGGGCAATACAAGTGACAAATTCAAGAAATTAGTCGAGGTATGTCCTGCATTGGTTTTTCTGCAAGATTCTTACTGAGCGTCCCAACTGAAGATTTCTTACCTGGAAAAGAAAATGTTATCCAGCTCCCTTCATATTTCTCCCCGGCTCCCTCACTTTACACCCTTATACTCCAAGCAACGGGCCACCAAGATCGAATTCGAGGACTCAGGAAACGAATTCAGGACACACTGCTCGTTCTCACTTGGTTGTTGTCTTGTATAGGGTTGCATAATCTGCAGAGGGTTGCA
Organism: Leucocoprinus sp. KB1807203; assembly: GCA_019327925.1. NCBI lineage: Eukaryota > Fungi > Basidiomycota > Agaricomycetes > Agaricales > Agaricaceae > Leucocoprinus > Leucocoprinus sp. KB1807203. The sequence goes on along the minus strand of JAHTMQ010000052.1, from coordinate 31,644 downwards.
TGACTATCTCATGGGCCACCACTGTCCGAACACAAATGGTCGTCCCTCTCGGGCCTTGCATTATACAGCCAATATTTGGAACTGTTAAAGGAGTGTTGCATGATCATCAAGGCTTTTGGTTCTCACATCGATTGATTTATAATAGCTCGGTTCAGATTCTACCGCCTCGGTGTGTGAATGTTATTGATTAAACCACCCTGGCTCCAGTCAAAGTCTTGCTACTGCTTGATCATTTTCCACCAGAAATCCAATCCGGGAAGGTATACTACAGTCCAAAGTTGGCAAGTGTGGTTCAATTTCAGAAGGAGTCAATATCTTGTTGCCCTTGCTAGGAGGTTGAGCCGCTGGAGGGGGGTGATACTTCTGGAAGATGAAGTTATACCATTGTCTATGTTATTTCCAAAGTCGTTCATCAGGATGACAAGGGATAGGGCAGATCATCACTCTGGGAATGAGAACAACAATTGCCTGGGATGGTTTCTAATTTTAGATCCAAAGAACCCAAGACTTAGACGCTATCTGTTCCAAACTTGCTACCTCACCCACCTGCTCGGTTGTTTTGAGTGTTGAGTTTGACGTAGGAGTAAGGTATTCCTAGTCATGTCTGTGGTGCTCTGGGCATCAGCACTTGGAGTATAAGGAACGCATCACGTCTGTGTCAAAAGAGAAGAATGGCTGTGATGGCGTATACAGAAATGCTTTATTATGGGTTGTTTTATGGAAGGTAGGTTTTTTGTGCGGGTATGCCAATAGAGTAAGAGCGATGAGTCGATGATTGATATGAATACCTGTGTTTCTATACAAGCTTATATTCGTCTTATCAGTCACGATAGAGATCAGCAACAGGAGACAAATTGCTCTTGCAGTGATATCTGGCTATCATATGCACATGGCTAAAAAAAACTAAAGAATGATTATGATTATTACTGCCAACTTCTCTGAGACGATCAAGCCAAACATGGAATGCTAAAGATGAACGGAGGGTGGGGATAGGTAGTATGATAAGATCTTTTGATGATGAAAAGTACCGAATAATCAAGCTATTTGAGCGAAAAGACTCGCACGGACCTCAAAAATCAGAAACGAAAAAAAAACAAACAGTGGGATAGGCGAACAGGGTATTAAAAAAGAAAATACGAAACAAGATATACCGATATTAGGGAAAGAAAGTCCACAGATGGATAGATGGATGATGGTCCCCCGTCCCGCCCCCGTCTCCTAGCACACACGTCACGTCTTTTGTCTCTCCGGGACTCTTGAAAGCAAAAAAGAAAAAGAAAAAGTGGTTCCAGATCCTTGAAGTTGTTTAAACTATATTCTCTGAGATGAGATGCGCACACTGCAAGGGCTCGATAAAAGTCGAAAAAGACACACCTTTTACCGTTCCCCCCCTCCGTACATCCTCGCCACACCAAACACACACACACCCCAGAGATGCATTGCAAAAGGAACGCGTATATAAACTTGTGCACACGCACAGTAGAAACGGAGCCGCAAAAGGAGAGATAAAGAGAGGGAGAGGGAGACAGCGAGGAAACAGCGAGACAGCGTCCAGGGGAAGGGAGAGGGGAGGAGGGGAGGAGAAGGGGAAAGGCAAAAGAAACTTCATACATCCACATAAATCAAAATGGGTTCCCCCACACCCTCGATCTCGGGTATGACGCATTTGAGATCAAACGCTTTCGCGAGTACGATCTTGAAGATCTTTTGCACGTTAATGGAAGCTGAAGTTGAACAGAAAACGAGCGATGCGTGCATGGCCCTGGCGAAACGTTTAGCCTGTGGGGGTGGGGGAGTTTACTTGAGTCGATGCCATGGGTATTGAGGAAGAAAGGAAGAAAGAAAGAAAAGCGGACGAACCTGTTTCGTGATCTCCTCTTGCTCGTCTCGAGGAAACGTAGCAAATTGGTCAAACTTGGTGCCGATGAGAAAAGGTATTGCGGTCTGTACAATAATAAGAGAGGGGGAGAAGGAAATCAATAGAGTTTTCAGAATTTTCTTTTTTTAAAAAAAGAAAAACAGTCCTGGAAGTAAAAAAAAACTTTGCCCGACCTTGTTAAACCCCCTCGCCTGGCGATACCACTCTTTCACCGAATTCAGGGTCGATTTTCGTGAAAGATCAAACATGAAGAGAATAGCAACAGCATCATTGCACACGAGAGGAAGCATATTCACAAACTCTCGTTGACCGCCTAGATCCCAGATCGAAAACGTGATCGTCGTCCGCCGTACTGAAATCGTCTTTTCCATAAAGTTGACACCTGTGAAACAAAAGAAAAAGAATAAAGAAAAGAAAAAGAAAAGACGTTGGACACGGTTGAGCAGGTGTGGAGATTGGGGTGGAAAAGCGAACCGAGCGTTTGGATATAGTCCTCGTCGAAACTGCCCTCGACATACTTGACCATCAAACTTGTTTTTCCTATCTGCGAGTCACCGACCATCCCGACCTTGATAACCACACTGAAGAGAAAGAGAGGGAGGGGGGGGAGTCAGAGGTCAGCCGGAACGAATTACAAAAGCACAATCGCGCACTTATTGCGCTCATCGCCGTTCTCTGTACTTTGGGGCTGGGACTGCTGAGAGTTGGCGGCAGACATGAAAAATAGCAATGGCAATGGCAATGGGTGGGTGGGAGTAATATAATATATATTATCGCGCTCGAGCTCGATGGGGGAAGCCAGAAATGATAAAACAGGGCTGTGATTGTTCGAGAGCTGTCGACGATGATGAACAACACCAACAAACTTGAGCCACATCAATTATGCGAAATTCAATTTTTACAGATTTTTTCCCGAATGATAGCCATTTTCTCAAATGGGCTAGCTTTAACAACATTAGGCCGCAAAGGAGTAAATGACAAGTAACTACTACAAAAAATATACATCAAGCCTTCCTCGCTCCAACCGAAACTTTCTGCGTCTCCAAAGAATCAGCATCCCTCTCTACTCCACCCGGAACAGCAACAGCAGCTACTCCCGCATTAACCTTCTCTGAAGAAGATACATCGGGAAGAGGAGAGGGCCTCGAAAACGACACCAAGTCGACATAGATCTTTTGTGCCCGTTCCGTATTCTTGATGAACCAGCCCGCATAACGTCTACCAACAGTAGATTCAGCGATATGCACCATATTCTGAGGAGGTGAGAGGTGAGAGGTAAGATAGCCAGATCAAAAGTGCAACTTTTTTTCAAACGACTCACCTCGTCAATAACAAAATTCAAATCACTCGTCGTCGTCATCCGTCCATTCAAAAGCCCAAGCCCAAGCCCACTCCCCTCCACCCCAGGCACCCTACTCAAACTCTGACTCGCCTGCTTCAACACCATCATCTCCTGCACCATCTCCTCCTCATCCACATCCAAAAACTTGGCAAGCTTCTTCGCTCCCAAACTCGTATACAACTTTAAAAAACTCCTCAACGTCGGAACCGACAGTTGCGCTGTCACGTCGGAGAGAAAAACAGCGAGTTGCCGCTGTGTAGCGTCGTACGGAGCGTCGACAGAGTTGAGCATGGCGTTGATGGCTTTGGCGTCGTCGTACGGAGGGGGATTGGCTGTCATGAATTTGGGACAGGCGTAGATGAAGAGTTCTTCGAACGCGTTTAGCCCTTCTTGTCTGCTTTTTCGTAAGAATAAGAATGAGAGGTACTCTCTCTTTTTTTTGCGATGGAAGAGATGGGGTGGTACTGACCCTCCGCGAGAGATTTTGGCGTACTGCTCGCTGAACCTTTCTTTAGAGATATTGGCAATGTTGTCGTCCAGACGCATTGGGAGAAACGCGTTGCAGATGATGAAGAGCGCGTACATGCGATCAGCAGTTTTGTTGATCTGATGAGCGAATTGAGAAGACGTAGTAAATAAGAGCAGTGCAGAGTGACCTGGTCATATTGATAGCTTCTCGTGTGATACTGGCGCATCCGCATGATGAAATTGAGAATGGTGACGAACGTTCTGCTGGCGTCGGGGTATCGTTTCAGCATGATGTAGCAAAAGCCGACGTAGTAATAGGTCGTGACATGGCAAGCCGTCACTCGACTGAAAGGCGACTGAGAACAACGTCAGCGTTCAGATCCAGTCTTGATATGGTCGCCCACTTTTTGGTTGAGTTCTACGTTCTCCATGACCTTGAGTGCGAGTGTAAAGTCGCCAAGGAGAACATGCACCCGGAGAAGACCAACGATACTAAAGTAGCCCAACATCCTGTAAAGTGAGCGCTGACCATACTCTCCGACGATTTCCCTGAGCAACAAGGTGAGTTGTGAACTGTTGTAGGTACGAGAGACCAACACACGCGATTTCTTCCAGTGTTTTTCCCTCTCGCTGGGCGATGATGTACTCGTTTATCTTGGATTTTTGCACTAGGGAATAGAGAACATTGAGGACGCTGTAGGAACTCCAGATCTAGAGTCGTTCGACCTTGAGACGGACGAAAACGAAACAAGAACACGTACAGGCCCGCCCTCGCCGAGCATGACGAGTTCATCTTCTGTTTTGTTTTTGACTTTGGATCGCCACGAGCAGAAGACCTGGTACTGATAGATGAACTCATCGATAATGTCCCAGAGCCATTGTTCTGGAAGTTCGAGTTTGACGGGGCCATCAGAGTCTACCGACATATACGAGTCAGCATGGTGTAACGGTTGCTCGAACCATGGGCGTACTGAGGATATAATTGAACAATTCACAGCTGTTTTCGTAAGAGTGGAATCTATCGTCGACGTTGGGTTGGAGACGAGAGTAGACGTGACGATAGTAGAGTTCGCGGTAGAGGATGAGGAAGATCGGGTCTGTGAATCATTATGACAAGGTACGTCATGAGCGCAAGCTGGCTGCTCACCGTCGTTGACTAGAGGTGCAATGGTCTCTGCTTCGGGCCATTCTGTCCTCGAGTAGAATTTCTCCGTGTATTTGTTCCAACCGCTCTCATACGCAACTGTGATTTCTTCGAGATTGTTATCCAGGATGGCCTGGTAAAAGCGTACGATGAACTAGCGTCGATGGATGTCAGCAATAGATGAAGATTCCAGGATAGAACTCACGGTCTTGACAACATCTGGTACCTGTGACAGTGCAGCTTGCTGTGCCATATGTTGCTGGATGGTAGCCACGGCAGCTTCATCGAGATGAGGATGGTGAATGGGTGCTGCATTCATAATATGAGCGTCCATTGAGAATTAGTAGTCGCAGCGCACCATCCTCAAAGTTGTTTTGCCCGTAATTTCCGATGACAAAATTGAGCTCGTCATAATCATCAAGATCCGCGTCTGCCGCCCAGATGGGGACTCTTTGGTCGGACATTATTTTGTGATTTGACCAGCCAGCAGAAGATTTTTGATGTCCATGATCACCTAATGACAGCGTGGTACATGCTGTGGAATAACTTTGTTCCGACGTGGTATATAACGAGTAATTACTTGAGACTTTCCTTCAATGCGAGCTCTCAGTCATATTCTGTTCTTGTCGCTGCTATCACGGGTGGCTGCCCACCAGGAAGCCAAGACTGCTGAGGAGATTCAAGTCCAGCGAGCACTCCAGGCTGCCGCATATTACGTGAGCAGTCTCGTCTCCCTCATCACCGTCTGATCTATATATACCTGCTAGTGTGCACCAGCTGTAGAGCGCTTCACAGCAGCCCGTAAACGTCTGTGGGCACAAAAGGTCCTTGCAGGCCAACCCCAGCTTCCCGGCGACCAAGAGCTGTTCAATGCTGGCATCTACGACGATGAACCCGACCAGACCATCATGGGCTGTACACCCGTCTCAACCACCAAAATCCAAAACAACACTTGTGTTCTGACCCCCGTCGTCACCGAAGGCCCGTATTATCATCAAACTGGTCATCTTATCCGGCAGAATATCGCAGAGCACCAAGATGGGCTGATGTTGGTGCGTCGCCTCTCGATTCTTCTGTCCGGTGCTCTGATGCTTTTGACAGTTGCTCGACATTGGTGTCATAGACGTCAACACCTGCCAACCTTTGCCCAATGTGCTGGTTGATATCTGGCAAGCGAACGCCACTGGGCACTATGCTGGTGTGTTTCTCTCACTCCACTATCCCTGTCCTCTCTTGATATGCTGTATAGGTCACCCTTGGCCCAAGCCAGAGCACGTCGACGCGAAACCCCAAGTTGGTGGTAAACGGAACGGTCTCCTCCCACCCTTTCCTCTGACAGTGCAGGAAGAAACCTGGTTGCGCGGGGCATGGCCTACAGACGAGAACGGTGTTGCACAATTCACGAGTACGTGCCGCCCACACAGTTGGTTCAGACTTACCCTAAACTACGAGTACAGCGATCTTCCCGGGCTATTACACTGGACGAGCGACACACATCCATACCAAAGTGTTCCCGGAATGGACGCCACATGAGAATGGCACCTTCAGTGGGAAGCGACTTGCCCATGTCGGTCAATTCTTCTTCGAGGACGAGATGAATCTTGTAGTTGACAAGGTAATGTTCTTTCTCTTGTACCGTGGTGTTTGGCAGCGTCAGCGAGAGAACCGGCACCATCCTTCCCTCCCCTCCTTCAAACTGTCTCACTGTTTCCCATAGATGCACCCTTATACGGAAAATCCTATCAGACACACTCACGGACGAACACGTAACTGGCGCGACTCTTTAAACATCTTTGAAGATTCGCATGGTCCAGACGGCAAGTACAATCCCATTTTCAAGACCCATTTGCTTGGTGGAGTCGTCAAGCAGGGATTGATTGGGTACATCACCATGGTAAGCTGCCATCCAATCAGAAACTGAGCCTCTGTAATACTTCCCTTTCAGGGCGTCAATGGCAGTGCTGATCTTGATAATTGGTGGACGGGTTAAAAGGGCTTTTCAGATGAATGGGTGTATGAACTTGACTTGAATTGTATGATATTGTGTGTTGAAACTTGTGTTATTAATCTGTTGCCTTGCAAAGTCGGTGGATTCTTCAATGACCACAACCTTTTTACTCAATGACCCGGGAAATACGCATAGTCATGCTTTTACATTGACCCGTACAGTGCGTTATCATTTTACTACGAGACGCGTTTTCAAACTACATCCAACATCCCCGTCCAAGTCTCTATCAAATCCACAATGCAAACACCCGCAATCGGGATATACTGTTTCGTGATAATCTTGATAATTTCTTGTGCCACCAAACCACCCAGAAACGCTGCTGAATTGGGAAGATCGGCCGTTGGAGATCGTGCACTGTAAAATTCATCAGAAATGCCATTCTTTCAAAACCTGATGAAGTAACAACTTACATTTCAGCTGCTGTATAGTCGAATTCGAGGGGTAACTGTGTGCCTGAGGGTAATAGTGATCGTGCTTGTTGAGTGAGCGCCTCAACGGTGAATTCTGCAGGTTCTTTTGAGGAAGCGAGAGAAGAGGCAGCGGAGAGGGCAAGATGGATGGCGAGCTGCTTAGGCGAAGTCGTAGCGGCCTCACCTATACACCACGCTCAAATAAAGTGTTATTTCAGTGAAGAGGTGTAAAACTGACCCAAGGCGGTAGCATCCTCATCAAGTGCGTTCCAGCAGGATCCTCTGATCACCTTGATACCATGCGCATTCTTGACAAAAGCGTCAATGACATCGTCAGAGATCGCGACATCAGGCGAAATCAGACTTTTGAAAACGGTTTTTTTCCTGGTCAGCTTGATCTTTGTACAGATTTTGGAGATGGATGTAGGATTGCGTGCTGGCTTTCATGTCGGGGAGGGCGCTGGAAAGGGGTAGCGTGTAAGGCGGCCGTGCTGCGAATGCCTTGAGAGCGGATAAAAGATGAAAGAAGGGAGGTGCTTTATATAGAGAGAAGGATGAGTGCTGGAGAAAAAGTTGGAAAGGAAGGAGCATTTACATGACGCGTCTAGAGTGTCTAGTTGAGGATCAAGAAAAAGTTGAGCGACAGAAGGAGGAACTTTGGATTCCGTCCATGAACGATAAGCTTGAGCTTGTGCTTCTTCGAAATTTTCTTCATCGCTTTTGAACTTGGATTGGTTGATGGTTTCTTTGAAGGCCTTTTTCTCTGCAGGGGATTGAGGAGGGAGACCATCGTGCTGCCGAGGGGTTTCAGAGGAGACAGGTCTGTGTGAGGATGAGAGGAAGAACGTACGTCTTGCTTCCACTGCTGCATGGCTTTGACGAGGAGCACGACATAGGGAACATGGCCATGATCTGTGGGGTCAAGGGCATCAAGGTCCAAGCTTTGGCTATATTGCAAGAGAGCAGGAAAGGGGTTGTCGATGCGCAGGGAAGGCGCTGTCTCTGGATGCGACTCGATGACTAGACTAAAAATGTCAGTACATGGTCTCCTTGAACAAAAGGGGACTTGCTCGTGTGTTCATGCTGCTGGATGAAAAACTCTGCGAGAAAACCAGCCGAGCGGACGACGATCAAAGGAGGAGCATGGTCGTCCTGCCAGAGCAGCTGGGACAAGCGCCGCAGCTGATTTTGGGGGAGATTGTGAGCGACGACGAGAGAGTACCTGGAGAGGTCTTCAGAGAGCAGGTGGTCGATGTTTCTGAGGTCGGCATAGCCGCGGACGCTGTCGTTGAGCTCTTGCAGCAGGGAGACGGCCTCTTGCGCACGAGGCTTGCCGATGCTCTGTGAGCCGCGAAGGAAAAAGTTGTTGCCGGCATCTGAGGGTGAGGTGAGGGCGTCGTCGAGGATGGTGAAGGCACCGATGCCGGGGAGGACGAGGTTCTTGAGGATGCTAGTCGCGGTTGCAGACGATGCGAGGACGAGGACGTGGGCAGCTTCGAGGGCGGTCTGGCCGGAGGCAGCCCAGAGGCGGAGCTGACGATCATAGCGACGAGCCTTGGAGTCCATTTCAGAGCTGTGGGTTCTCACGATCTACCATGGTCTTTGTCGTCGAGGTCGCCGACAACGACGACGACGAACGCGTGCTCTGTCCCCAGCCAGCACATCCACCTGCGTTTCTCTACCTTGCTGTTGGCAGCAACAGCTGGCACCTCGTCCCCTCGCAATCTGCCTCGGTCCCCACTGGGCCCCACCCTGTATTCAGCATCGGCCACAACGGCATCGAGGTCCTTGACCCGTCGTGGGCCCTTGTCCGCCTGGCGGTGAACCCAGAGAGGACGTACGCCAGCCTTCTCGGGCAGCTGCACAAGTCGTCGGAGGCGTTTGTGAACGAGGCATTGGACGATGAATGGGTGGAGAGTGAGTGGGTGTACAACATGATTGAGCACCTCGAGATCCTCGACTACCTCGACGAGCACGTCACAAACACCTGGCAGTACCACAACCAGTCCAAAATGGACGTGTTTGTCGACAGAGTCTCCCGTCTCCTCCAGCCATCACATATTTGTGATTTTTGCTAGCTACTTCCATGTATGGTCTCCTCGCTATAGATCTACTTCACGAGTCTCGTCGCTCTACACAGACGAATTCTCTCCTGAAATACAACGATGCTCTCGTCCGTTCCATCGTTCGCGAACAGCGCCAGCTTGAGTCCTCCCTCGTCGCCCAGATAGCCGATCACACACAGACTCAGCCCCCTGCCGTCCTCATCGTCCTCCAGACCGCCATTCTACGAAACAAGCGATGTCTGCTCGCGTATCATGCTCATCGTCTTGATCGTCTCAGAGATCTCTATTGGGCTGTCGGCGGTGCGCTCCCACCGATTCTCAGCCATACAGATATCAGAGGGAAATTGAGTCCGCATGAGGTTGATTATCTCAGGAGTTATCACGCGTCGGCTATGCAGTTCCGAGCGCAGTTTTCAGCTGAGCTGGACATTATGGCTAGCATTACTAGTCCCCCTAAGGAGCTCCATGTCTCGGTCAAGGTGGTCAGGGACTGTGGCGTTGTTCAAACTGAGCTTGGCTCTATTGATTTTAAAAAGGGCCAGAGATTTGTGGTTCGTCGCGCGGATATCGAACATTTGATATTCCAGGGCTATTTGGAGGAAGACTTGTAATTTCGACATGATTCTCTGCAGTCTATCTTAGTTCACTGACTAAATCACTTTGGATACTCAAAGTATTGTGTAAGAGGTTTTCATCTGGGCCTCTGGCCCAACTTGAACCCTCTACTAATTCTGAGTGGAGTTGACATTGTGTTGAAGTCAGTATGCTATGCTCCCTTCCTACAACAGTTTGTGTAACAGTAGATAGTGTTGTCTGTCAGGTTGCTACACTCTCTTTCTCCAACAGTTTGTATAACAGTAAACAGTATTATTTGTCAGCTTGCTGTGCTCCCTTCCCCCAATAGTCTATGTAACAGTAAACAGTATTGTTTGTTATTGTCTGTCAGGTCACTGCACTCTCTTCCTACAACAGTCTGTGTAACAGTGTATAGTGTTGTTTGTCAGCTTGCTATACTTCCTTCTTCCAACAGTCTACAAGGTCACAGTCAGCTCACTTTGTGTTACAACCTCAAAGTCTACTCAGGTTACAATTTCTCTATTTTGAATAGAAGAATGGGAGAGCCTCTTCTCAAGATAGACTATAAAAATAGAGGAAAAAGTAATTAGTTTGAGTATGTAGAAATACATCTTGTATATATTTCTTATATATCACTAGCCTAGGCTTGGTATGGTTTTTACTAAAGCTAGATAAAAGAGATAGTATCAAAGAAATAGAAATAAAAACTCCAGAAGAGATACCAGTCTATATAGAGTTTGTAGAAATCAAAGAAAAGAATCACAAGAAAAGAAAAAAGCATAAGAAACTATATAACAATAGTTATATATCAAACAATAAGAATAAAGTTTGAAATCTTTGATTTATGAAAGATGAGAAAGGAGCTGTAACACTTTGCTCACTATTTATTTTGTATTAACTTTTTTTAATTTTTACTGAGTTTCACTGAGTTTATTGAGAATTTAAAGTGAAAAAGTTTCTGATTTCTTCTAATTTTTCCTGAATCCTAGATTTATTTAAATTTATTTGAGTTTTTGAGTATAAAAAGAGATATTAGATAAAAAGTTTAGAGACAGGTGCAGTTTTATACAGTTTTGGCATAACAGTGGGCAGTGTTGTCTATTAGTATACTGTGTTCTCTTTCTACAACAGTTTATAGAAGTAAATAAAAGTACTAAAAAATATTATTTTTACTGAATTTTACTGAGAATATAGAATAAAAAAAACTATGCTAATAAAAGCTTGGAAACAGGTGTAGTTATAATCTGATTTTTTCTTATTTTTCCTGAATTTATTTGAATTTTATATAATTTATTGAGCATTATTAGATAAAACTTAGTCTTGATTATGCAAGGGTCAGGGTAATTCTACAACAGTCCATGTAATAGTGAGCAGTGTTAAAGAAAGAAAGCAAATATGGAAATAGATGAAAGTACTGAAAAAAAAGATTTTTACTAAATTTTACTGAGTTTTACTGATTTTATTGAGAAATTAAAGCAAAAAATGTCTGTTCAAAAAGGCTTAGGACAGCTGCAGATTTATCCAATTTTATTCCAATTTATTTGAATTTTTCTGAATTTTATTAAATCTTATGGAATTTATTGAGTGAAAAAAGAAAGCATGTGAAAAAGCTGCTTAGTCAGTTCTATGTCAGTAGACATCATTTCCACATTTGGTCTCACATACTCTCTTGAATAAGGTTTTTCATCTAGGCCTCTAGCCTAACTTGAACCCTCTACTAATTCTGAGTAAAGTTTATATTGTGTTGTCTGTCAGATTGCTATGCTCCCTGTCTCCAACAGTCTATGTAATAGTGTACAGTGTTGTCTGTCAGGTCACTGTGCTCCCTTCCTCCAACAGTCTTAGTATTGTCTATAGTGTACTATACTCCCTTTCTCCAATATACTCTTGTCTGCAGTGTGTACAGTCAGTAGTATTGTATGCAGTCTGCTATACTATTTTTCTCCAATATTTTGCAGTTCACTATACTTCCTTCCTCCAATAACTGCTAGTAGTTTTGTCTCTAGTCTGCTGTACTATTTTCCTCCAACAGTTTTCAGTTCACTATACTTTCTTTCTCCAATAACTTCCAGTAGTATTGTTTCCAGTCCACTACACTTCTTTCCTCCAATAGTCTACAGTGTGCCATACTTCCTTCCTCCGATACTTTGTCTAATTTTCTGCTTTTTTTTCTGATTTTTTCCTGAATTTTTTCTAATTTTTAATGAATTTATTACATTTTTTGAGTGAAAAGAGAAGGTGTGGAAATGATTAGGTACATGATTTATCAGCACCATCATCCCACACATAATGCAGCATACCTACTAGATAATTACTAGTTATTAGGATATCTGCTACTGTCTTGTCATAGTATTATTTACTATTTGTTTTTCTCAAATTAGTTTTTTATAAGCTCTGAAGGCATTTTACAGCCTTGAATACCATCACACTATCACCACTGTTCAATCCATTGACTCATTTGACTTCAACATTGCTTTATATCTGAGAAATTTTGATTATAAATAACAGTCTTTTCTAGAACTTTTATTACTTACCTTCTGGTTCCAAAAAACCTATCAGCAATTTATGGCTTTCTTCTATCCTCATCTTGTTTTTCAAAACAATACTAGTTGTATCCTCTGGTATAAGGAGCAAAAGAGGTTTTTACTATAACAAACAAAGTAGAAAAAGGGCAGTGACAGTTCTTAATTGTGTGCTAAAGAGTTTGTGAAAATAAATAGATAGTGGGAATATCAGAAAGAAATTAAAAAGAGAAAGCATAGCTTATCTATAATATAAAAATAGTCAAAATGATTGTTAGATCAATCTAGATCTGCTAAGATACTATAAGGACAACATTGAGTGGATGGCCAAAGATCATACCAAGAAGCTTAGTAAAGGTTCTAGAAGCTAGTGTAATATTTGAGCAAGGATAAATCTACCCATACAAGCCTCTATAAATACTATAAAAAATGGTCTGTACACAATCATATAAGCTACAGTTCAATAATAGCACTTCCTACTTAGAATGATCAGAGTAACAAGCAAACAAAAGGGCCAGGAAATAGATGGATAAATAATAAGATAAGATCTACTAGGTAAATGTGAACCAAATACTTAGCTAAGCTCTATTCTAAGGTAATAGTCATCCCTTTATAGGTACCAATCTTTATGTACTATAACAAGCTTACTATCAAAGTAGTCAGTAAACTACTCCTGGGCCTTACTATACTTAGTCAAGTCTTCATCCACATTCTCAACACTGGACCTTATGGATATGATACAATCTAAGTCAATGACTAGCCAAGCTTTCTAAGCCTGCTACCTTGTAGAAGGTTGTTCAAGCAACCACTATATCTTGTTTCTAGAAAGAGTAAGGTATAAATATGAAAATTATTCACCAACTCAATCTCTTACCAAGATCACCTCTTACACACTCAAAAGAATCACATCCAATGGCCTCAAGAGCTTCTAAGATAAAAGCAAGAACCAAGAAGACATTGCCTATCACTCTCTACTCTGAAAAGTATATTAGAAATAACAAATGTTTGAGACTCAATTGACATAAAAAGAAAACTCAATACTGATCCTGTCAGAGAACACAATCAATATTGATAATAATATTATATAATATCACTAGTTTAACTAAATGCTATGTACAAACTATGCTTAGCCTCAAATTTACTTTTGCAACTAGTAATCACTCTTGAATACTAGTAACCTCTGACAATTTGAGGCTCAAAACCATTCAACAGTAATTACTGTTATCTTGTTTTGCTATACTCTACTTTGTTCCACCCTAACCCTACTCAAAATTTCTCTTCTATAGTCTGGCCTATGATACATTCTCAATCTAACATTTTAGATAATAAAGTAGAAGTGCCCAACAATCCCCTGTCCACCTTTGAAGAAAAGGATTGTGAAGAAGAAAATAAAGCTATCTTTAACATTGCTAAACTCTAGCCACAACTTGCAAGAATCCAACTAAAACTATTTAATCTCCAATACAAATGCAATTCTGAAACTCAAAATCTTGAACTTGATTTCCCAGATGATGTCCCAACCCTTTTTTCTATTAGACAGTCTATTATTCCATTTGAAGATAACGTCAAAGATGAAAAAAGCCCTATTATTCAACCATTCCATGGTGATATCCATGATTTTGATAGGTTTTTTACTAAAATAAATAGAGCATTCCTATTAGTCCCTTGAAAATTTGTGAATGACATGCATCAAGTGGTATTCATATACCAGCACTTAGAGGGCAATACTGCTTCTTGGGCTGAACCCATTCTAATTGGAAAAGATCTAGAACTACAAAGAGATTAGCAAAAATTCTTTATAGTCTTTAGAGAACAGTTTAGGGACCCCAATTTCCAAGACCAATTAACCAAACATCTATATTCCTTAAAACAAATTAGGTCCATCAGAGAACATACTACAAACTTTGAAAACTTGGCTCGGAAGGTCAGGCAACTCCATAGCACATAGAAAAACATATTCTATAGAAACTTAAAGAATAGAGTCAAAGATCTATTGGTTAGCATCCCTTGTTAAAAAGAGGATTATACCCAGCTCAAGCATGCTGTTCTAGAGGCTGGTAAATGCTAGACATTCTGCCATTTGAAAAAGCCTTTGTAAAATGACCCTACCCAAATATTTGTTAGCCAATCCACCTCAACTCCAACCTATCCTGCTTGTTCAACTGCATTCTTATTTCATTATATTACTATCTTAATCTCTACCTGATATACTAGTCCATTAACATTAGAAAAAAAGAAATGTCAAAATCTCAGACTCTGTTTATACTATGGATGTCATAACTTGGCAAAATAGCTAAGTTATTATTTTCTTTACTTTTCTTATTTGGACCTACTATACAAGAAAGAAGTGTGGGAAAGTGTTATATGACAAATGTCATACATCACAGTCACATGTTAGGATGTCACAGGGTCATGTCATATGATGATGTTACATAATAAGTGTAGGGAAATAGTATATAGACTATATAGTAGTTGTATAAGTAGTGTACAGAATCCAATAGGAACTCTATTGAGTTCTCCTTGTCAACTCAGACTTGGAGTGTGATTAAGTCATCTCAGGCTATATTACTGCCTCTTTCTCTGCTAAAGCACCCTATATCTATCTCAACACTGTAGAGTTTTCTCTCTCCAATGACCTCCATGCTTCTCCTTTTTCCCTGTCAGAGTTGGAAAAAGAATAAACTTGATGCCAATGGCAGTCCCTCCATCAAGTTCTCTGCTAAGCCAAGATCCAAACAACTATCTTTCCTTTGTTTCAGCTAGACTAATTACTGTTTCTCATTTGACTCTAGTTGGAGAAACAATAAATCATGTTGTCCATTATTTTCTTGACTATGGTATAACTGCAAATTTTATATCAAAAACTTTAGTGAATTTTCTCCAGCTAGTACCAATATCTAAGTTAAAAGATCTAATAAGAAGCCTAGACACCAAGACTATAACAAAAACACCCCTACTTGTCTACCTCTTACAATTATCAGATAGGTGGGGATAGTAGTATAGGAAAACTAGGAATATACTGTAAATTACTATGAATAAACTATGAGTGTGTACTCTAGGTTCTGGGAAGTGATGCAATGAGTGAAGTCAGAGAGTGGAATATACTACTAAGTAAAATAAAAGATATTGTTCTTTGGTTCCATAGTTTTACAACTGGTCCAGAGGTAATACAATAACAATGCAAGAGTAAAATGACCTTGGTCTCAGCTTGTACACTGTACCTTGATCTTCTGTTACGTATGTAGTCATATATTTTAGAGTAGTAGAACATTGTCCAAAGAAGTGGTAAATTCAAGAGTAAGAAGTTTAATATAAGGGTGACTAGAGTGGAGTGACTCCAGAAGAATCCTCAGTTAAATTATAGTCTAAAAATATAAGTTACACTCACCTCTAGAAAAATACTTAGAGATTAGGATAAGACTCCTAGAGTATGTGCTATACTATATATATATCCTAGCACTGGTACATCTCTGTTTCTATAGTTCTAGTTACCAAGGTCCAGAGCTTCAGAGGCAGGCTAAGAGTAATTAAATATTATATAGTAATATTTAATATGTTGTAGAGTTGCTCTAGAAGGTTAGTCTGGCATCAGGGGTAGCATTGGTAAGATCCTCTTACATTTACCCCTCTTCCAAGATTGCTGCATCTTAAAGTAACAGGTCTGGATCTGAAAATGGCATTGAAGTCTATCTGATAGATATATCTCAGGGCAGCTGGATATTTGCAATAGAAGTCTACTACAAGATCAGGTGCTGAAACATTGGAAACAGACTTCCAAGAGTTGTGTTCTTGGCCATATTCCCTCTACTTTACCAAGAATTGGAATCTTCTCTGGTGCCAGTGATTATCTAGGATCCTCTCTATCTTCTATTCTTTTTTTCTGTCTATAATAATAGATAGTGGTAAAGACTCCAGTCTTTTGCCTGGGATTAGGCCAGTCAAAGCAGTGGAGAGCTTTACCATATTAAACATGGAATAGAGTTTCTTTATTGCTGGAGGCAGTTTGAGTCTATAGGCTATGGGTCCCACTTGTTGTTCTACCTGGTAGGGTCTGAGTTTTCAGTGTGGTAGCTTAGTGGAGGGCCATGTCATCTTGATGTCCAAGACATCTAGGAATACTCAATCTCCAGGGTAGAATATTGGGGCAGAGATCTTTCTCTGGTTATAGTACTTGGCCATATTTTCTTGTGCTTTTCAGATTGCTAACTTTGCCTCTTCAACAACCATTTTCATTTGTTCTATAAACTCGTTGACAATCTTTAGCCAGAAGAGATGCTGCCTTAGTTTGAAGCCCATGTATAGGGTTTATCTAGTATCAAGTAGAAATAGAGTTTGCTAGGTTACTGTATAGACATGATTGTTATGCTGGAACTCTGCCAAGAGCAGGAGATTGTACCAGTTGTCCTGTTGTTCATTCACAAATATTTGGAGGTATTAGTCCAGCTCTTGGTTGACTCTCTCTGTCTATCCATCTATCTAAAGGTGCCAGGCTATAGATGATACTAGTTGTATACCTAGTAGTCTGTAAAATTCCTTAGTAAACAGAGCTATAAACTATGCTCCATGGTCTGAGATGACATATTGAGAGAGTCCATGGAGTTTTCAGACATGATAGAGGAATAGCCTTGCTAATACTAACTCTAGTATCTTCCAGCATCTGGGGTACCTTGCTATTTGAGAATTGTGGCACAGTAAGATAATCTGCCTTCATAGTTCTAGGTTCTAGGATATATAAATCTTGTTTTAGAAGTGGAATAACACGTTAATATTGGACCATTCCAATGAGTGTATCAACCTGCTGGTAGATTGGCAGAGCTCCTAGACTACTTTGGCAATAGGCTCTTTAAGGTCTCCTTTACAGTTGCCATGGCAGATTTTGAACAACACTTTCTATTCAACCCTTGTTAACATACATGTTCCACAAAATCTTGAGAATGCTATACTTAATTTGCACAGACATCAACTTACTGAACAGTAACAAAAAATAACTCAGGAACCTAGAGCACAGATTATAGTAGTAGAAGCATAGAAGAGATTTAAATCAACTAAATAATGGAAGAATAGGGAAATGAAGATGTAGATGCTCTTGATTATGAAGGATAACAGAGAGAAGGTGATGGAGAACTATATATAAACAGAAATATGCAGGAAAATCTCCTAAAAGTTATAAGTTTAGAATATATTATTTATAAGAACAAATCTAGCTGCTATCTCTGCAAGCTCTGACTGGTAACAATATTCAACAATATAATATGGCATTTACAATGACTTTAGTAGGAGTAAAAATCAACAGCTTTGTTACTAGACAGTCAGATCTTTATTGTTTCAAGATCCAAGATAAACTGCACTATCTTACAGGTACTTTCTTCTCTTATGGTGATTATGATCCTGTTTATGCACAAATCTATATCTTGAACACAGCAGAACAATTGAATATCAGAAGGAACAATAACAGAAACCTTGATTCTGTAGTAATGGATAACATTCAGACAATGCTCCTGGATACCTATCTATATATAGATTAATATTGTCATGTCTATGAACTTATTAGAGAAAAGCCAGTTGATAAACAACAAGAAATTAGAATTAGGCTATATGTTGATTTATAGCATGATCCAAGAACTCATAATCTGCCTACTGCTAAAGAGATTACAGCTATTATTCTAGAGGAAGAAGTTTATCATGCAATGGATAATAAAGATGTGGTATTACAGGCAAGAGGAGGATAACTTGAATAAATCAGCCAAAACAGTCTTTTATATACTGCTCTCTATTATGTTATTTCCAAAGAGAAAGAATGGGTAGCATCCAAGAATTCCAATCCATGGTGCTCAACTGAGAGAATGAGGGGAAAATGAAAAACAGAGAAATAGAGAGAAATGGGTCTGCTCACAGGTGGCTTCTGACAGATGCTACTATGCTTATCATTTTTATGCTAGAGAAGGTTCTTAGCCACCTTTCTTTTATGGTGAAAAGCTATTCTAGTAGTTTGCTGTTGATACATGGGTAAGCTATGAGCAGAGGAGACTGAACTGGGCTAGAATACATCAAAACACTCTCAGATCTGAGCTTTACTAGAGACTACAGAATACTACTATACATAATAGACATGATAGAGAAAATGCTCAACATTTAGGATACAAAATCATTCTTCCTTCTTCTTATGTAGGAAGTCCTAGGTTTATAACTTAGTTGTTTCAGGATACTATGGCCATTTTCAGGTATTTTCACAAACTAGACCTCTTCCTCACTATAACTGCCAATCCCAAGTAACCAGAAATTGTTCAGAGTCTTTTTCCTGGGCAGATAGCCACTGATCATCCTGACATTATATTACAGGTTTTTGAGCAGAAGAAGAAAATACTTCTTAAACTCATTGACAGTGGTTTCTTTGGTACTCCTGTGGTTCATATTCATAATATTGAGTTTCAGAAAAGAGGTTTCTCTTATATCCATTTGCTCATCTTTCTACAATCTCAAGATTGTATTCAGGATTCCTATCATATCAACTCTATGATTTTAGCCCAGCTTCTTGATCCTCAGCTTCAGCCTTATGCTAGGCCTGACAATGGCTTGGTATTTGAATGCAATAGGACCAGATATACCAATTAATATGTGGTCCTTTACTGTTCTCAGCTTCTTTTTCTCTTTGATTGTCATATTAATATAGAGATCTCTACTGGATTGAGAACTGTCAAGTATCTGAGCAAGTATATTTACAAGGGTCCTGACAGAGCAATTATGGAGATTAGTAATGGGGTGCAGGATGAAATCAAAGCATACTTGGATGGTCAGTTTATTAGTCCAACTGAAGCTTGCTAGAAAATCTTTGAGTTTAATATGCATAGAGAGTCACCAGCTGTCCAATATTTTACTGTTCATCTTCCCAATGAGCACTATGTCAACTTTTATGCACACTAGACTGTAAATGAAGTGTTGGCTAGGCAAAATATAGACAAGAGTCAGCTTACTGCTTGGTTTGATTATAACTCTGCACATAATGATGGGTTGGGCCTTACCTATTGGCAGTTTCCTCAATACTATACCTGGAATGCTAAAGCCAAGTCATGGCATCCAAGACAGCATGCCAAGGTGATTGGAAGAATGTACTTTGTATCACCATCAAAGGGAGAACAGTTCTTTTTATGACTTTTCTTGACTATATTTAAAGGTGGAAAAAGTTAGGAGTATCTAAGGACCTAGAATGACCAAGTGTTTGTTATATTCAAGGAGGCATGTATGGTAAAAGGATTACTAGAGGATGATCATGAGTGGAGGATTTGCTTGGAGGAAGCAATTGCAATGCAGCCTAGAGTAGCATGTTGTTGGTTGTTGGCAGTGATCTTGCTAACTGATAAAGTGGCTGAGTCTCATGTTTTCTAGAATCAATTCAAGGCTGGACTTTGTGATGATGTCAAGCACAAACTCCATCATATGAGCTACTACTAAGCTGACCAGGAAATACCAAAGGATGATATTTATGATTATGGCCTTTGGAATCTGAACAAAATATTGGTCAGAATAGAAAGAAGTCTTGCTGAGTTTCTACCTATGTCTCTTCCATAGCAATAGTGGGATCACAGAATACCCAATCCTCTCTTACAGACTGAACAGTATAATACAGATGAAATGGTAACTTTGGTAGATAAGTAGAGGGCAATGTTTAACCCTGAACAAGCTACTGCTTTTGATGTTGTTTTGGAATCTGTCACTAATAACCAAAGTTATCTTTTCTTTATTCATGCTGCTGGTAGTTGTGGAAAGACATTTCTTTGTAACACTATTGCTGCTGAGGTTAGGAGGAGAGGATAGGTGGCATTGTATATAGTATCATCTGGAATTGCTGCTCTTTTGCTGGATGGAGAAAGGACGTCTCATTTGCACTTTAAGATTCTTCTTTATATTAATGAGGACTCTGTGGCTAGACTCAGTTTCTAGTCATTCAACAGGCCAAGGTTATTACTTGAAATAAAGTTCCTATGTAGTACAAGTATAACATTGATGCTGTTGATCAATGTCTGAGAGACTTGCTTGAAGTAAGTAATCACTTGTACTTAATAGCTGTTGAATTGACAGGCACAGATCTCTCTTTTGGCAACCATGCAATGCAAGGCTGCCCTTTGGGTCCTAGGTGCATTTTGCACCTCATCAACTGGTGGGATCGAGGCTCTGGCAGGCCTTATTCCCATTTATCTTTATCTCAAGAAGCTGGTTAAGTGGTCTTGTCTTAAGGCTGCTACTCTTCCCTCTCAACATGTACTAATGTGTCTTCTTAGTGCTCACAACTCAAAGAACACTTACCTTCACTCACAATCACCAGCTTTTCTTACTGATGCTCAGAGCACTTGGTTAAGAAGCTCTCTCTTGGATACTGAAGTGTCATTACTTAATCTTACAGAACACTTTGATCCACTCCACTCTGAGGCTTGTCCAGGATGCAGGTTGTTGGATAACTTCTCTGATTGTGTCTCTTTTCACCCTTGTGATTGCTCTAAGAAAAGCACTATCAAGGCTCATTTTCAGGCCCTTGACTATCTTCAACATAAGGCTTCCACTAATCCTTCCACACTTGTTGTTGTTACTGATGCAAGTGTCATTCCTCCTAGGAACATATAGGCTGTATCTGCTGCTCACTTTTGAAGACTAGGAGAACAGGTGTCATCATCCAAGGTACCTGCAGGATGATCAACAGCTCTAGATGTAGAATTGTTTGCTATTAGGCTTGGTGTTGTTAAAGCTACTTCCTTTGACATCAAGTGCATTGTATGCATTACTGACTCTCTAAGTGCAGCTAGAAGAGCAGTTGATGCTTCTATTCACTCAGGGCAGGCCCACTCCCTTGCAGTTGTACATGCCCTTAGGAACTTCTTCACTGGTCACTCAGACCACTCCATCAACTTCTGGGAATGCCCTAGTAAGGCCCAATGGCCTCTTCACTTCTTGGTGCATGAAGATGCTACCAACACTTGGATTGCTGCCAGTCAATATCCATCTACTTCCCTTGATGCTCTTCATTCTAAGAGTGCTGCTTTATGTCTGGACACCTGGAGAACTTCCTTCAACCATCCCTCATATTAGGGTTGCCACTTCCTTTCTCTCAAAGATGGTAATTGCAAGTCTCTCCAGCTCTCCTATACCAAAGGTGGTAGCTGGCTTCTGTTTATTGGCAAGTTGGTCACATTGTGTGCCAGGACAACTCGAGCCATTCTTAACTATGCTTCTATTGTGAAGTTTAGACAGTGCTTTTTCCCTGCAGAGTGCATCCAGTGTCTGTGTAGCCATTGCCAGGTAGAAACATATTGACACACCTTTGCCAACTGTTGTTAGTTTAGTCATGCTCCCTTGACTGATCCATTGCCATTGGTCAAGGACTTTGTCAAGTTCCTGAAGGAGCACCCCAGTACATTCACCTTTGCTCTCCAGAATTGCTTGCCTCCTGAACCTCCATAAGCCTTTTTGGTTTTTCTTTTTTGTTTCTGTAGATAGTTTCTCAGTTTCATCTCTCTCAGTTTCTCTTGATTCTGTATTCTAGGCATGATAGGTTGTCAGACCTGGACATGTTATTTGAAGGTTGGTTACAAGCAACCTATATCTAGTTCTTTCTTCTCTCTTAGGTTAGATTTCTTCTCTGATACTAATAGTGTCTTCTGCCAGTGATGGGACAGCTATGGTCTCTGAGGCTCAAGTAGGCTACTTGTTGTAAATAGTCTGCCATGGACTATGATCAAGCACTGTGTTATAAATTTCTGAACAAAAAAAAATGAGACTCAGCCACTTTATCAGTTAGCAAGATCACTGCCAACAACCAACAACATGCTACTCTAGGCTGCATTGCAATTGCTTCCTCCAAGCAAATCCTCCACTCATGATCATCCTCTAGTAATCCTTTTACCATACATGCCTCCTTGAATATAACAAACACTTGGTCATTCTAGGTCCTTAGATACTCCTAACTTTTTCCACCTTTAAATATAGTCAAGAAAAGTCATAAAAAGAACTGTTCTCCCTTTGATGGTGATACAAAGTACATTCTTCCAATCACCTTGGCATGCTGTCTTGGATGCCATGACTTGGCTTTAGCATTCCAGGTATAGTATTGAGGAAACTGCCAATAGGTAAGGCCCAACCCATCATTATGTGCAGAGTTATAATCAAACCAAGCAGTAAGCTGACTCTTGTCTATATTTTGCCTAGCCAACACTTCATTTACAGTCTAGTGTGCATAAAAGTTGACATAGTGCTCATTGGGAAGATGAACAGTAAAATATTGGACAGCTGGTGACTCTCTATGCATATTAAACTCAAAGATTTTCTAGCAAGCTTCAGTTGGACTAATAAACTGACCATCCAAGTATGCTTTGATTTCATCCTGCACCCCATTACTAATCTCCATAATTGCTCTGTCAGGACCCTTGTAAATATACTTGCTCAGATACTTGACAGTTCTCAATCCAGTAGAGATCTCTATATTAATATGACAATCAAAGAGAAAAAGAAGCTGAGAACAGTAAAGGACCACATATTAATTGGTATATCTGGTCCTATTGCATTCAAATACCAAGCCATTGTCAGGCCTAGCATAAAGTGGATAACTGTCCTCAGCCCAGTCTATTCTCTCTCTATAGTCTTTGGGAAAGTGTTTACTACATTGTCCATTGACCATACACTTACTTGGCTTAGAGATTATCAGCACCATATGGACTATACAACATCTTCTTGCCCGTAATACCACATCTCTGTTATCTATTGCATAATGAACTCCTTCCTCAGGAATGATAACTGCAATCTCTTCAGCAGTAGGCAAGTTGTGGGTTTGTTGATCATACTGTAAATTAACACATAACCTAATCTTGATCTCCTGCTGTTTATCTACTGGTTTATCCCTGATAAGCTCATATGCATAATGATATTGACCAATATATGGGTAACTATCCAGGAGCATTGTCTGAAGATTGTTCATCACCATAGGATCCAGAATACTGCCATATATTGTTGCAAAATTCTCTTGAGAAATAATCATCTCTAGTCAAGTAGTTGTGAAGAATTCCAGTGAGTGGTTAGAGAGGAGGTAGTTGAATTTGTACCTGTAAATAGCACATGCCAAACTTGGAATGATTGACTTTTGAGAAAGTAAGCTTCTTACAATCAAAGTGAAGAGCATGATAGTGAGAACAGATAATAGCCAACATTCCCAAGTCCATATACTATATGTTGGCCTCTAAGAATAGCTAGCTGTTCAGTAGGTGAATAAGGTGCAGGGTGAGGAACAGATAGTAGGATATCATCTGTAACAACCATTTCTTGATCTTGATAATTTATAAGTATATAGAATTTTATTATACAAAAATCAATATACCTGAATTACATCATCTTCCACATCTAACTCTTGAATATGTTCTTCTTTAGCATTTTGTGAAATCCAGTCAAAATGTATCTATGAACAATAATTCAAATATATATTACATACCACTCTTAGGAGATTTTTCTGCATATTTCTATCCACATTTATATCTCCATTACCCCTACCATTTTCAAAAACTTGCTACCCTTCATAATCAAGAGCATTTATATTCTCATTCCACCAATCCTTCATTATTTGATTGATTTCCGCATGTCTTTGTTTTTCAACTTCTACTCTTCTATGCTCCTGAGTTGTTCTTAGTAGTTGCTCAGCAAGTTGGCATCTATGCAAATCAAGTATAGTATCCTCAAGGTTTTGTGGATCATGTATGGGGGTTAAGTAGAATCTAGTACTTTTTCTTTCTCTTTTTCTATTCCAAACAGGAGTAGCCAGTTGTTGATCTTATTGTGTTCACTCCTCAGCTCTCCTAGCTTGACATTCTTCTTCAACAGAATCTATCTCTTACAGTTTGTTTTACTGTCTCACTTATAACTACCCTAAGAATAAAGGTATAGTATCACTCCTAAGAAGGAGATTCCTACTCTAAATAACTCTCTTAAAGAGTAGCTATTATTCTCTTGCATATAAAGATTACAATGGACCCCAAGCACCAGATTACTAATAGAAAGATATACAGGTATACTATTGCAGCACTGCTCAAGGCCTTCCTTGCACATAACACTTGCGAATGGATACTAAAACAGATACTCTGGTCAAACCCCTTTTTAGGTAGATACTAGTGACTTCTCAGTGAGTTGAAGCTCTATGAAAAAGGCCTAAGTTAGTTCATTCTATCAACAGCATGTTCTCCATTCTTCATCAAAGCCCAATTTATGTAACTTCCTACAATAGTAAAGGTGAAGCAAAAGCAGTCCACTGTTATAAAATAGTTCCTAAAGAAGAAACTATTCCCTGTATGTTCATTAATCTAATAGAAAATATTAATATGGAAAAGATTATATACAATATATATAGTTATTAGTAAGGGTTATGTGGTTGTAGGAGACAGGTACACAGACCAACAGATATTTGTATATGTAGCTAAAGGAATCCAACAGGGAACTCTATTGAGTTCTTCCTAAACAACTACCTTGGTTGAGCCTAAGTCTTCATAACCTTATGCTAACACAAGAACTCAATATCTATTGCTGGCTCTATACCTTGCAGCCTTAATATCTCACTCTTCATTTACTCTTTTATTGTTCTTGCTAATGAGTACAGTGCTTAGAAGCCTTTTGGAAAATGGATCCTAGCTGTAAAGGGGACTTCACTATTAGTTAGAAAGCCTAGACAAAACTTGTGTCCTTGTCTGAGACCTGATCTCTATATTGAGTGGGCTCATATATAGCTCTTTACTATCAGTTCCATGCTACTAGTCTATTGTGATCAGTCTATACAGGGAAATGATGGTAACCTCTTAAAGGCCTGTCTAGTTTAGAAATTTCCTTTTTAGAGATAATATTGTTTCACCTTTCTAGTTAGTAGCTAGTCATAAGTTCAGATGAAGAAGACTTATTTGTCTTTATATGAGAAATTATTATTATCACCATCACCATCACCATCACTACCACCACCATATATGTTTCAGCAACAGCAACAATAACCTACAGAGCAATCTGCTGCTCTTGTACTACAACCTCCTTTCTCCACTCAGAAGAAGCAATTTCTTACCTAATCACCAGCCTATAACAGTAGATAGCTACTTTATTGCAACAAAGTGGAGGGGCTAGAGTAGAGATAGTGAAACCTTCTTTGTTTAGTGGAAAAATAGAGGAGATAAATGTATTCATCAATGTAGCTTGTTTATACTTGAGTATGAAAATGATGAGGAATTGAAGGTAACAAAGATAGCCTGGATGCTGTTGCATGTGCAAGAGAATGTGGTAAAGGCATAGAAAGATAATTTGTTGAATGAATTATTAAAGAGAGAATTGGAAGTAGAGATGGCAGAAGAACTATTCAGTAAAATGAGAAATGAGTTTGGGAAGACAGCAAAAGAGGAGCAAAAGATAGAACAGTTGAGAACAATTGAGTAAGAGGAGAGGACCTGCAATGAGTATGTTCAGGAATTCAAGAAGATAGTACAAGAAAGTTACTATAAGAGACGACCTCTCATTGAAGAGTTTAAAAGAGGACTAAGTGGAGTGCTCAGAAGGAAGTTGGCAGAAGCAGAAAGCTCTCCTAATACAATAGAAGAATGGCAGAAAAGATTAGTAAGACTAGATAGAAATCAAAGGCAGAGTAGAGCAAAGAAGAAGATGTATAAGAAGACTACACTAAACCTCACTCTCAATGTACTAGTAGTAGTGCACCAGAGTAACCCTGTAACTAATTAAATAATAACTATCTCATATTTAATTAGTTGTCCTCCCCTGCATTCCTGTCCCTGACTACTGAGACATTCTATAACTATGGGAGTTATATATATAGTGTAGATTACCCTCTAGGAGCCTTATCCTATTCTCTGAGATTTCTCCTGGAGGTAAGTTATAAACACATCCCAGAGTCTATTTATATACCAAGGTTTCTTCTAGAGCTCCATTCTGGTTGCTCTTATAGGATGTTGGAGAGGAATATAATGCACC
The DNA here is from genome assembly GCA_019327925.1 of Leucocoprinus sp. KB1807203. NCBI lineage: Eukaryota > Fungi > Basidiomycota > Agaricomycetes > Agaricales > Agaricaceae > Leucocoprinus > Leucocoprinus sp. KB1807203. The sequence goes on along the minus strand of JAHTMQ010000052.1, from coordinate 5,243 downwards.
CACAAGAAAATGCACAGTCTAGAGGAGGTTTTGGAGGAAGATCATATAGAGGAAGGAGAGGACAGATTGTATAGAAAGTAGGGGATCAGAACTTTAGAGAAGGAACACAGAACAACTGAAAGAGATAGGGGCTAGAAAGAGATCCTAATGCAATAGATGTTGATAGAGGAAGAGGGGTAGCAGTAAAAGTACTGTTGGATAGTGAAACAACAGGCCTATTCATGGACACAAAGTTTGCAAAAGAAAAGGAATTCAAGCTAGAAAGACTAAAGAATTCTTTACTAGTATAAAATGTGGATGGAACTGTAAATGTAGGAAAAGTAATCACTCATTAAGTAGAATGCAATATGTTCTTCAAGAGATATATTGAGAGGGTATGAATGGATATATGCAATTTGAAAAAGACAAAGGTAATATTGGATATGTTCTAGTTAGCTATCCATAACCTAGAGATCAATTGGGAGAAAGGGGAAGTAAAAATAACATGATGTCCACCTATATATGGAAAAAGGAAGCAGGAAATACAGGAGAAAAAACAAGTAAAAAAGATAGAGAAAGGGAAAAAAACAGTAAAAGAATTAGTGTCTAGGAGATTCTGGAAGTGGAAAAAAGTATTTGAAAAGAAAGAATCAGAAAAAATACCCACCAGGAAGCCATGGAACCATGTGATAGAGCTGAAAGAAGGATTTGTGCCAAGAAAGAGAAAAGTATATTTGCTGTCAAAAGAGAAAAGAAAGGAGATACAAGCATTTGTAAAGAATTAACTACAAAAAGGATATATTTGGCCATCAAAATCACTATAGACCTCACTAGTGCATTTATAGCAAAGAAGAATGGTACAAGACTATTATATAAATTAATGGACAGTAAAGAATAGGTACCTCTTACCTCTAATTACAAATATTCTAGATGGAGTAGAAAAGAAGGTGTTCACAAAACTTGATCTTAGATGGGGACATAACAATGTGAGGATCAAGGAAGGTAATAAGTAAAAGACAGCATTCACAATACATATTAGAACATGTAAACTGACAGCTATGTATTTTAGACTGACAAATTCCCCAGCTACCTTCCAGACCATGATAAATGATCTATTTTGAGATATGATCAATCAAGGAAATGCAGCAACATTCATAGATGATATAATAATGACTATAAACACCAAAAAAGAGCACAATGAGCTGGTAGAGGAGGTATTGAAGAAGCTGGAAAAAAACGATCTGTTTGTCAAACCAAAAAAGTGTTGGTGGAAAATAAAGGAGGTAGAATTCCTAGATATGGTGATTGGACCTTGAGGTGTAGAAATACAAAAGGAGAAAGTGAATGGAGTCCTAAACTGGCCAATATCAAGAAATATAAAGGAAATGCAAAAGTTTCTAGAGCTTACAAACTACTACAGATAATTCATTAAGAACTTTGCTAGAATTGCAGCCCTTTTGCACCTACTAGTCAGAAAGGAGAAAAAGTGAAGGTAAGGAAAAGAGCAAAGAGAAGCATTCAAGAGACTAAAAGAGGTGTTTACAATGGAGCCAGTCTTAGTCATCCTAGATTTAAATAAGATAAAAGTGGAGGCAGATGCCTCAAACTACATGACAGGAAGAGTACTATTGGTAAAATATGGGGATGAAAAGTAAAGGTTGGTTGTCTTTATCTCTAAGTCATTAAATGCAACTAAACAAAACTATGAAATCCATGACAAAGAGATGCTTACAGTAATTTGGTACTTGATATTATGAGTTGCCCCAGCTATGACAAAGTACTATAAATAGATTGTACATGAACTGGAGTCAAACTAGTAGCTGATAGACAACTTGTAGTATAAACAAGAACAAATAGTATACTTGTATATATAGTAGACTGTAATTGAACAAGAACCTTATTGAGTTCTTTTCTAACCCTAAAGAACTGCCTTGAGTTAAACCCTAGCTTAAGGTTTCTAAGTCAGTCACTAACAGAAGAACTCAATACCATACTCTAGACACTGTTCACTTTGAACTCTGCCTAAACTTTACTCTTTTATCATCCTTGATTGGTAATCAGCTTAATCACTGGTTTTTTTGGATAGTGGGCCCTAGCTATAAAAGAAACTTGGTAGTCAATTAGAGACTGCTGGTGAAGACACAGTACCAAACCTAGGTATTGTATTCAAGACCTGACCTAGCAATTGAATAGTATTACTTAGTAGATTACCTGTACCCTTTTAATTAGTAGAAACTTTATACTAGAGGTGCATTATCATCCATACATGTAAAAGAATAGTATTAACCCCTTAAGAAAGTGCTATTAGAGTAGAAATCCTTTCATTGAGATAATTATTTACTATCTGATTAGGGTAGTAGTCAATACAACAGTAGATAGATATCTGGTTGGATAAAGATTTTGCACCCCAACAGACGTAACTATAATTAGTGAGATCCAAAAATCCTATTTCACTTTAAGGGGTATAACACTATGTCTCTTGAACAATATAACTAACTTATGAGCAATATGCTCAATCAACAGCAGACCCTTACCAAATTAAAGGTAGAATTGGAAGGAAGAAAAGAAAAGAAGTGTTTTGGTTGTAAAGGGCTTGGGTACCTAGTCCATAACTGCAGAAACCAGAAGGAGATAAAAAAAGAGAAGGTCTATTCTCCATAATAAATTTGAGGTGTTGGTGAGTAGAGTAATAAAATATGGTGTAAGGAAGAAAGTAAAAGTGAAAAGACAAGAAAAGAAGAAGCTGCAATATTTTAGATATTAAAAGGTAGGGCATTTCAAGTGAAACTGTCCAATAGCAGTAGTAGAGAAAGAGAGGTAGAGAAAGAAAGAGGCAATATATATGACTAGACTACAAAAAGTGTAGTAAGAGAGAAAGCTAGTGTATCTCATATGGAAAAAGATATAGAAGTACTGTAATGAGTAAAGTATATCTCTGAAAGGTGCTCTTCTTCTTGATAGAGAATAGATCATAGAAGTGGTAGTGGTAACCTATGTAGATTATAGAAGATGTGACAGCAAAGAAATATAGACCCATAAAAATTGAGAGCAGAGCTTTCTTCTCAAAAGACAAATAAAAAATATGTAGTATAACCTATACCAGAAAGCATGGAATTGGAAAGAGAGAGAGGTAAAGAGAAGAGAAATGACAAGAGTATAGTATGTGAAATGTAAAAGAAGAAATACTATAGGAGAAAGAGTATTAGAACAAGAAAGGAGAAAGATCTTATGTTCAAAATATAGAACAGAGAAAAAGAAGCCATAGTAGAACTAGGGAGTGGTAGTGTGCTTTATAGAGAGAAAAGTACAGCAGAGTAGTGCATAGACAGAGGTTCCAAGAAGCATAGCAAAAAAGAAGAATAAGCAAAGAAATATCAGAAGAATGTTCAAAATGTTAAGAGAAGTATAGCTAAATATTAGAGTAGAGAAAGTAAACATACATGAAAGAGTAACAGTAAAAGTGCTTTTAGATAGTGGCATAACAGAAGTGTTTATGGACAGAAAAATGATAACAAAATATGGATTTAGGCTGTAAAAGTTAGACAGACCAATGACAGTCAAAAATATAGATGGTACAAATAATAGTACAGGGGCCATCATATACCAAGTAAAAGTAAACATATACTACAAAAATCATATAGAGAGGATAAAAATGAATATATATGACTTGGAAAAAACAAATGTGATACTAGAAATACTATAGTTATAGATGCACAACCCTGAGATAAATTGAAAAACAAAAAAGATAAAGATAACAAGATGTCTACCTATTTGTAAAAGAAATACAGTAATAAAGAAGAATATTGAACAAAGAAAGAAAATTGGGAAGAGAATTAGAGTAGTAGATCAAGTAGATAGAAATGAGTGGAAATGAACAATAGAGGAAAAGTTTGATGACAAAGTTGAGCTAGATAGAGAGAAAGTAAAAAAGATAGTGCCATAGAAATTCTACAAGTGGCTTAAAGTTTTTGAAAAGGCAGAATCTAAAAGGATACCAGTCAGAAAACCTTGGGACCATACAATAAATTTAAGGGAAAATTTTGTATCAAAAAAAGAGAGAACATATTTGATATCAAGAGAAAAAAAAGAGGAAGTTAAAGAATTTATAAAAGAACAGTTAAGAAAGAGGTATATTTGACCCTCAAAGTTACCTCAGACTTTACCAGTCTTTTTTGTAGGAAAAAAGAATAGAAAGAAAAGAATAGTACAAGACTATAGGTACCTTAATAAAGGAACAGTTAAGGACAATTATCTCTTGCCTTTGATTTCAGACTTGATTAACACCATAGATACAAGAAAGGTATTTACAAAGATGGACTTATAATAGGGGTACAACAATGTATAGATAAAAAAGAAAAATAAGTGAAAGACTGTATTTACAATACATCTTGGGGTATATGAAACCCACTATAATATTTTTGGTCTCACAAATACACTGGCAACATTTCAGGTAATAATGAATAACATATTAAGAGATCTAATAGATATAGGAGATATAGTGGTATTTATAAATGATGTATTAGTAGAAATAGAGGATAAAAAGAAGTATAATAAGATAGTAGAAGAAGTTCTAAAGGAAAATAGAAACAAACAATTTATATCTAAAACCTGAGAAATGTATATAGAAAGTTAAAGAGATCAATTTCCTAGGACTAGTTATCAGGAGTTCTAGAATGACCAAGGTCTAAAACAGTTAAAGATATGCAAAAGTTCTTGGGATTAACAAATTACTATAGACAATTTGTGAAAGACTTTGCCAAAACAGCAAAACTACTATATAGATTAGTTAGAAAGAATAAAAAGCGGAACTGGGGAGAAAAGCAGGAGAAGGCATTTAAGGAGTTAAAGTAGATATTCATAACATAACTAGTGTTAGTAGTACTAGATCTAAACAAGAAGATAAGAGTAGAAGTAGATGTATTAGAGTATACAATAGGAGAAGTATTGTTGATAAGGTATGAAAACAATAAGTAGAGACCAGTAGTCTTTATTTTAAAGTTGTTGAATAAAGCTAAGAAAAATTATGAAATTCATAACTGAGAGATACTGGCGATCATTAGATGCTTAAAGAAATGAAAGCACTTGCTAGAAGAAGTACAAAACAAATTCAAGATTTGAAGTGACCACAAAAATCTAAAATATTTTATAAATAGTCAAAAACTGAACTATAGATGAGCAAGATATGTTATGACTTGGCCAAATAGCTAAGTCATTATTTATATTGCTTTTCTTTTTTTTTATTTAATTAGGAAATCAACAGATGC
>JAHTMQ010000050.1:0-88922 GCA_019327925.1 Leucocoprinus sp. KB1807203 | reverse complement strand
TAACACCAAAGTTTCCATTCCAAAAGCTCAGATCAGCTAGAATGTTTGCATTGTATAGGATGACATCTGGAGGTGATGGTTAAGAAAAGGGGTTCTGCTCCAACATGTTAATAGATACCACCTTACTGAAAGTACATAGATGTATTGGTGCTGGAGTAGGGGATTGCATAGACTCTTTGCACAGTACTTGACTTTGTGGATCATCAATAGCAGTTTTATTAATGTTCATGTTATTTTGCATAGCTACTCTCTCTGCATAGTCTATGTCAGATAGAGTAGAGGAATCCATTGGTAAAGGGGAAAGGCTTTGAGAGCTCTCTATACTTGCTCTTGAAATAGATCAGCTATGTTGTATATTAATAGCCATATTGTTAGATCTTGCAAAGTAGGAGGAAGGAGACTGGTTATTAGGAGAATTATTTGGAATATAGTGTATAACTGAAACAGACTGTATATTTGCTAGGTTACTCTTGGACACTACTATCAATGATGGTGGTAAAGGAGTAAGAAGCAATCGTTGACCTGACACACTAGTAGTAGCCCATTAGAGCAACCCTAAACTAATTATATATTATTACCTAATATCTAATTAGTTTAGCTAGCTTCTCCACTCCTGACCCTGACTGCTAAGATATTCTGCAACCAAGAGGACTTGTATATATAGTATAGAGTACCCCTTTAGGAGCCTTATCCTATTTTCTGAGGTTTCTTCTAGAGGTAAGTTGTAATATATTCTGGAGTGCAATTATAGACTGAGATTTCTCCTGGAGTCACTCTACTCTAGTTGCCCTTACACCTCTACTCATAAAGAAATACTATTTTTGCTTTCTATTATCTTGTCTGTCTTCAGAACTATTCTATCTCTTTATAACCTAGTTGAAATCTCTGACTGAGAGCCTTGTAATAAAGGCTACTAGGATAGAGTAAGACCAGCCTTGTCATAAGGCTCTGGTTGACATCTTAACAAAAAGTGCCTTCAGATAATTTCCAAAGGATCAGGTGTGCAACTGGATCTTAGCTTGGTTCATAGTTATGAATTGGGAATCAGCAATCAGGATAGTGCTTCAGAGTCCAACCATTAGCTGACCATTAGCTGACTCTTTAGCTAGGACCGAAAAGGACATCTAGTTGCCTGAGTTGTTCATCTGCCACTCTCTTGATAGGTTAGGTGGATGGTAGCTTTGATCACATGCATAGACAACTGTTAAAAAGCCACTCTTCTCTTATGTTGATCTCTGAGTTATAAATGCATAGCCTTTTGTTGTAGCCTATATGTTAATTGATTTGAATAAAGTTTGTTCAGAGTCAAATAGTGCTCAGGAGGAAGACAGTCATCTGGGAAGGTGGCCATGACTAGTGTTTTTTGCAGGCATTCGGCTCACATTTCTATAAGATGGCTATACTGTCTCAAGTTTAGCCTGTCTGGTATAGTCACACGGACCTGTGGGCCCAGGTAACGGCGTAAACGGTCTGTTAGGCTGGGAGCTTACCCTTTTTAGGGACACACACTCTCAGCTAAAAATAATATTCATCAAATAAACATTTCATATTCTTATGTTACTGCCCCGTCTCAAACTAGTAACCCTTCCCACACTAGGTTTCATTCAAGGTTACATAAGTTGCATCTGTGGAACTGGGAAGGAGCTTGAGTTACCTTGATATTTTCCATACTTCTGATCTTATGAATTTAGGTAATAACATAACCCAACTCTCTGGTCAGTGCGCTTTTCAGTAAAACCTTCTGCCTTTGTTTAAGCTCTACACCCACGGGTACCCTAACGGATGCTGTTCCCCAGGTTGAGAAACTTGACCAGATCATGACTTCTTGCCCTGTAGCCGAGAGCGTCGAAGATACTAAGAACACTCTCACACAAGCGGCTAAACAAGCTGTTGAAATTCCCACAGAAATCGTTAACAAAATCGATCAGAAGAATACCACAATAGAACATACAGCTAAGACGCTCGTTACCGGCGTCCATCAAGGAATAGATAACTTAGCCAGAAGTGCATCGGGAAATCCAGTAAGAAGGCTTGGAGATCAAGTGGACAACGAGGCACAAGTTCAATACTTTCGTGTCATGATTGCAATGGGATTTCCTCGCGAACAAGCTGAAAAATATCAGGAGCAATTATTAACATTGCTGGAACCTCTTTTACTCGTTCTTGGTTAGTTTTCAGCCACTCATTCCTCGTTATAGTGATTTAATCAAGATCTTCAGGCAAAATCAAGAAAGGTTGTTATGCACTTTCGATTTTTGTAAGAAGATTGATCTTGAAGATGATCCTAAATCGCATTGTGTCATTCTTTGGTTATCAACCTTTCGAGGTGAAAGATGTCATCAATCCTGCAGTTCTAGGAGTTCCTTCTGGTGATACTGTCAGGCGGGCTGCCGGTTCGCTTGATGCCACCCGCTTGCTCGGTGGCACTGGCAGGTAGCTTGAGAAGCTAGCTAGTGTCGGACTCACCGTTCTTCTTGGTCGACCAAGAAAGAGTTATAAAATTCGAGTACAAGCGTAGAAAAACTCAGTCTCCATTTTTGTTCATTTGTCTTCACATTCCATACGCGCAAACAGGAGGGATGTGCCTGATGTTGCTTTGGTAGAAGACAGCTTCAGCAGTGGCTGTCCGAAATGGCACTACGTCACCCTTCTATGTTCACCACCAATTGCGATTATGCTTTTTGAGTCTGACCAAGCGCTCTTCTGATTATTCTGTGGTTTGATATAAATGCCATACATTAGATTAAAATCCTATGATAAGAGTCATACATGTCCATGATATCGTAACAAGATGGTCATAGAATGCCTGCATTAATTAGATGAACGAATATTGTATATAAGTGGATCATTCAAAAACAACCGAATGTTCGTCTTGCGATAGTAGATCCAATGTAGTAAGTACGGGATTTTGCTGTGTTACCAGGCATTATCAGAACCGAAATCTAGAACCGCAAGCGTATCAAACAAAGAACCCACATCAGCATCCTGCATATTATACGCATCCAACAACGACACAGGGTACGACTGTGACCGACCATCCACTCTTGAAACCCTGTGCGACGCCAGCATTGAGTCTGAGGATTCGGTTCTCAGGAGTCGCGATGGTGTCGGGGGGAACTGAAGAGAATTCGTGGACATTGCTATGGACTTTATTTCGGAGTGCCCCGGCGAACCAATGATAGAGTGTCGCCTTCGAGCGCGACTATTGGGTAGGGACATTCCTAGCATTCGATACAGTTCATCTTGTGCGCGCAACATAGCCCGAACTTCAGTATTTGGCGTCTCAAGGGACATCTAAACAGAAAAATTCAGCATAAAGGCCAAAAACGAAGGGAGACCCCATACTGTCGTGCTTCTGATGAGCGGTACATCCGTGATGATATTCGTAGGCCGTCTTCTCTCCAGAGAGTGAACTGGTAGAACACCGAATGCCAGATTCGCTCCAGATGTTTTGACCCCACTTAACCTATTACCATTACTACCCAGCGAAGACCTCCGGCTCGCACGATTCCAAGCGGCAGACCTGGAGAATCGCATTAGACTAGGCTTTCTCATGATAGGGGCTTTGTGAGATCTCTTCCTCCCAAACACCGAAGCACCACCTACGGGTGAGCTTGAGACGTTCGTGCCCGGTGAGACTTCTGCTTCAAGCACTGCTGAAGACGATGACTGACATGCCGATTGATTTTCCTGAGCCAACTTCACCATCTTCTTCTCAGTTATCAACGACAACTCATCTCGCATATCTGAAATCTCTGCTCGAAGCTCCTGCGTTTGTGTCAACTGCTTCAGAAAGCTCGCATTCAATTTCCTCAACGCCATCGACAAAGCACTCCCATGGTGTATTTGGACAATATTTTGAATCTGTGCGTGCTGTTGATCAACAGAATGCAATTCCTCTGTTAATTTGTTCAATTGCCTCGTCGTGTCTCGCAGCTCCTTCAACGTCTCCCGAAAGATAGAGCTACCAACAACGGTCTCATTATTGAGTTTGGAATAAAGATCTTCGCTGGATCGCGTCAGAGACCTATAATTTGATTGAATCTCTGTTCTTCGATTCTGTAGTCGCACGAGCTCTTGGGGAATCTCATTATCGAGAATTTCAAGACGAAGAAGTCGAATTGAAGAAGCTTCAGCGGACTGCTTTATAGCTCGAGATACCATACCCTGTAGCTGCGAGGAAGTCAAAGTCCACTTCGCTTGGTCCATCGTCATTCCTCGGTACGGCATAGCTGGGACATTGAAACTTGGAGATCGTGGCGAAGGCGTCAAGGCAGGGCTCGCCGCTACTGTTGTGCCGCTGAGTAAAGGGTTCATTTCGGGGGATTGGGAATTGAAGGGTGGCGGATCAATCGGCTGAGGACTGGGTTCAGTAGAAGGAATAGATACATTTTGAGGTGGTGACGAGGACGGAGCAGCTCCTGTACTGATCACAGACGCATCAGACGGCATCCGGCTCCTAGAAATAGAATTGTTGCTGGCATGTGAAAGTTGACGTCGGGGTCCAGCGGGTCTCACACGCTCTCGACGATTATAATTACTGATCGAATTCTTCCTGGTCGTTGGAGATTCATTACTTAGGGTTTGTGGAGCTTGTGAAGATTGGGTGAACGAATTGCCAGATGATGCGTTATTACTCGAACCAAAGCGGCCTGGATTTAATATAGGTAGCGGTCTGTCTTGATGGATGGTATCGTAAGGCGGTGGGGATTCAAGGTTCTGACTTATCTCAGAGATAGGTCGCAATGGTTGACCAACATACGGGCCCAAAGTCGTTTCAGCAGCAAAAGGGTTCGTAAATTGAGCTCCAGAACCAGATTGGTGGATTTGAGGTGATATTGGGTTGGCGGACATGGGAGAATGCCCAGACCGTGGAGAAGGATCGCGGTTCAGATTACCAAGCAAGGACAAGGAGCCAATAGAAGTTGGAGAAGTCACATCAGCTATATTAGTGTCTTGAACTGTAGCAGCATCCGCTCCTTCGTGTCGTGGCTCGTCACTCCGCTGTGAGTAATAGGAAGCACTACTGTCTGACATAGGTGCAGACAGTCCCTCAGATGGAACTTCTACCACCTGAACTGTCCTTCCAGTCTCATCTTCTGGGATAGGTGTTGGACCTCTCGTGCTTGTGTCGCTACCTTTCCTCACATGGTTCAAGGCAGAATAAGCCCTTGTCAACACGGTCCGGCTCGGGTGTTTATTTCTCCTTTGCAAAGGATACGCAGCAGACATAGGCGTATGTGGCATTGGGGAAAATTCTTGACCTTCAGGTAGTCTTTGAATCATTCCAGGCGAATTCGTGGAGCCGGCAGACGCAGACAAGAAAGGACTAAATGCACTCGGTGTTTCAGGAAACGTCTGCTGAGTTGTGATCCCACTACCATCGTCTCCTGTGAGAGGCGTATCAAATGACTTGTCGGGTATGAGAGACAGAATCTTGTAGGTGTTGAGATCTTCAGAACATCTGGCAATTTCGATAGGACTGGGGACACTGCCAAACCGCGATCGGCCACTAACTACTGTACCTGGTGGTCGTGGAGGGCTCAATGATGCTCCTTGAGAAGTAGTACTACTTGTCTCTGGCGGCGTAGGCAGTGCACTACTCGAATCGGAAGACTGTCATAAACCGCATTTAGAAATAAAAACAAATATTCCCTTAATCAGTTTGTTACTCACAATTTGTAATGAACGTCGTCGGGAACTTGGTACTCCTCCGATGATCGCTCCATCTGATGGTTTGCGAACAGTGCTTAGATCCAATCTCTCTAAAAACTAGATTAGCTGTGATACATCATACAGTAGTTATGGATACATACCGTTTGGAGTACCCAATGGAGATATGTCTTTCTTTTTTTGTGACCCTAATGTTGAAAGGCGTTTGCTAGCTTGAGACGAAAGCTCCCAGCTGAACTCCTCTGCAATGGGTGAGAAAGCAGGGGAAAATGGTTTCTCCGGCTTCTTCTCAGAAAATGAATAGTAGTCCAGAATATCCTCAGGTTCTTTTGCTGAAGAAATCAACGTAGTCGATGACGATAGAGCAGGGGAGGTATGATGAATAAATTGAGGAACAAGAGGAGGAGGTGTAAACTCGGCTAGAGAATTTGGGGCTTCCGGTGCAATGGGAGATAGCTCGACTGTAGAGTGTTCCTGCTTGGGAGATATGTCTGGATTAACCGAGGGTGACTTGGGGGATATGTCTGGATTAGTCGTGATTGTTGGCACCGATGAGGGTGTCTCCGGAATGTACAACTTCCGGTGTAACGCTAATATTTCTTTTTCTTTTTCTGCAGTAAATTCCGCAATGCTATTCGGCCGGGAGCGAACGCTACTGGCTTCACTTTTGGAAGGCGGTGGTACCAAGCTTCCCGTGCTCGAACGTCGCCTGACCTTCGCTTTTCTTCGAGTCTCTGTCCCAGTGCCGGAATGTCGAGGTGTTCGGGGCGGCACGTAGACCCTCTCGGCATTTGGCGGAACGGGTGGAGCATTTTTATCAGTTGCAAAATTGTCGCTTGTTCCACTCAGGGTCCGATCACGCCCATTAGGTGAATTCATGAACGAATGGTCTCCACGAGGTAAGGTCGTGGAATCGCAACGGACGAGACCTCCACAACCACTTTTGTATCTCGATGACCTGCTGTCCGGGGACAAGACAAAACTGTTGCCAATCAGAGCTCGAGCAAGTGTTTGGCCAGAGACAGCAGAGGACATGACGGAAGAAATCTCTGAGAGAGGGCGAGGATCGTTTGCTTCTGCCGAACGAACGATCTGGACTTGAGCGCCGTGCATGGACAGGTTTGGGATTTTGATAGGAGTTGGTGCGTTTCGCTTCGGCATGGTCTGTTCCACTGTCTAGATAGAAAAACGTCATGATCTTTGTGCAGTGTCGTAAATGGGAAAGGTTACTTCATTATTTGCGAAAGGATGGTTTGGCTGACTGGGGAGGTTCACGAATGTGGACGCCTAATATAGGTTCAGCGATGCCCACTTAATGTAGTCAATCACTTACGTCTATCGACTTGAGATAATCTAGTACATCATCTTCAGATGTCGAATGGTCGAAATCATCATCATCATCTCGCTGAATTTCTTCTTGGGCGCTACGCGATGGCTTCCAGTCTCTGTTTGGACCAACCCTCCGACCAGCAGCAACCTTGCTCCCACCGGATGATTGATGTGAGGGCGGTACATTGTGCGTCGTCTGGAACCAATCCGAGCCGAAAGGGTCGGGGGGAAGCTCAAAATCGGGTTTGGTGTGTGAGAAAATCTGGCCCGAACGTTTCTCGGACACAGTCCGTTCGTCAACGGATTCGTGGGTTGTGTGACCTTGTATGTCAATGACATCCGGAGAAGCGTAAGGGTGTGGTGGAGTGAGACTGACGGGGCCTACTCGAGCAGAGAACAGTGGTCTAGGAACCTTAGATATCCATCTGGGTGCCTTTGGTGCCTTGGGTAGACTGATGAAGGAAAGAGAAGGCATTGAGAACACGAGAGGACTGTCGGCAAGAAATGAAATTGTTAGGACATCCAAGAACCGGGATGGCAACCAAAGCGCTTCACATCATTCGCATGATGTTTGGCGATGTGTAGCATGGAACATGTAAATTTGGATTGCTCAACGCCGGACAATTCCTGTTTAATCACGTCAAGGTCGGAGCACTATATAATGTCATCATTATGATATGATCGCTGTGTTTCCCACGGGTCTACTTGCCCGACAGCGAGCATACCCACCCCGCTGCTGCATTAGTTGTTATCAGAGCTAGAAGAAACATTTATAGAAAACACTGAGCGGTATCGAGAGATTGCTGAACCCCAGGTTGGTGTATAGTATATCAGGTCATTCAAGAATGGACAATACTTCTTATCATTTATCTGTTAGTCACCCAAAGATCCTTTACACTAATGTATTGTATACAAGCATTGTATCAACAGAGATATCATTAACATTAGAGTTTACCAGGATATACCCTTCCAAAACAGGAGTAGGCAATAACTCTCTTTATGTTGAATGATCACATCTTACATCAAAACACCTGAGTCCCAGACAAATTCTAGTTCCGTACCCTGTGCTCAGGTGTAATTAAACTTTCTGTAAATCGTCAAGTCTTGTCCAAACATAAAACTGACTATTACTCTGCTTTGCCATGCTTTGAGATTACACAACAGCCATGATTAAGTATCCAAAAAGAGTTTCCATATCACATCACATATTGTATCATTCATCACTAATATGGCAATACTGCCCTATGGACTATTTATATGTACATCCAAGTGCCATATGATAGCTATATAGTTAGTCATGGTTTCTAGTAATTAGTCACTAGGACATTATAGTGTCTGAAAATTTTCTCAACATCGTGCAAGTGGCCATTCACCCATCATGTTGCACGAGTCTAACTCTTGAAACACATGAGTTGAGTTGAGTCTTTGATACCAAGATAAGTCCAGATAAATATAAATACGTGTTCAAAGTCAGAGAGACGCAGGTCTATGTATTGAGAAGACTCTCTATATTTCAGTTCCACATGTCATCTTCACTGATTTCCCTTGGATTTCTCTCGCTTTCACGCCTCCTTCTCTCTTGCTCCGTCTGATGCCTATATAATCCGGGGTGCTCATGATCACCTTCCAAAACAATGGGTTGCCTCTTGCAGAATACATGGTACAGCTGTGTGATGAAAAGTGCGAGGGGGTGCACATGATGGCAGTAACCTGATACAAATTATGGTAGTGTATTTCGCTAATTCTTCGGTAAAAAGCACGCACATAGATAGGAGTAGGTTTTGGCCTCAAACTCCAAATGCTGATGCAAATCCAAGTCGCTGCCACAGTCCAAACAACATCTCTTCGAAGTATTACAACAGCTAACCCGATCAGGTTTGTGCCCAGAAAGACTCCGAATACAGGCCAAATATGCCATGTATCGTAGTTCGTATCTGGAATAGATGGGTTCTGGATGTAGCCAAGCGTGATGCTGGAAAATTCCGAGTCGGAACCGATATTTAAAAATAGATCAAGTAGGACGTACAATAAATTCAATGGAAAGAGGAGCATAAACGGAAGAATAAAGAAGAATCGGAGAGGTGCGTGGATGAGAGCTGTATCAAATGGCTTGGATGAGACGGGTGGGTGATAAACCAGGAGGGCGACATTAGAGTAGAGTAAGAAGAGGACCAAGAACCCTTGTAATACGGTCGACACCAGAAACCATTGCATGACCTGAGAGATTTATCTTCTAGTACCAGATTCTGTATTACGGATGCGAAACGCACCCAAGTGATCGCCCAGATCGCCACAATGAAATTCGAGAAGACGAGGGAGAGACCCACAGCCTTGGTAAGTGCTTTCTTTGTCTCCTTTTTCGTGGCAAGGACAAGGAGAAGGCAGTAGCCAAGTTGCATCATATAGAGCACTAGGATATATATTCCAATTACTGGCGTATTGGGTGATATTGCAGTTGGTCTCAACTGTGATACGTCGCCTTTTCAGCATAGTGATTCAATGGTGCTCAATGGACGGGTAGATATGTATACACACTAATGGAGGGAATAGCTGCAAGAGAGCACACGACGATAGCAGCAATACTGATGGCGACAGAGAGAGGAGTCAGCACCTGCAATCTGTCCGCCAGAGCTTAAGCATCAGGAAGTGAGATAGGACCTCTGGAAGGACAAACCGCGTCAATGCAAGGTATTCTTTCACAGCAGGATTGTTCACATCGACTGGAATAGGCTCCATGGTGGTCAAGCAGAGGAGACGTGGTACTGAAGGAGCTGTTATAAGAAGCCAATGACGTCACTGTTGACTTATTTCAGAGCATTTTTGAAACTGATCTAATCAACTTAGTAAAAAGTCTCAGCCTCCATGTAATGTTGATATGAAAACAATCTCATCTCCATTCTGAAGCACATAATCTCCCTCTCCCTCTAATTCCCAGTCTGTATCATTGACGAGCACTAGGATGCCTGGGCGGCTGAAACAGTGTCAAATGCGAGTCCGGGCAAACATTATTACTTACACAGTTTTATTTTCCATGAACAGTTCTGGTCGTTCTTTGAGGAGGTTGTCACGCAGGTACTGGATGAGGTATGTGATGTCGGCGCGCCTGGTCTCGACACCATCTTCTGATGGTAACAAAGACACAGAATCATCCCTGGGAACTCTTGAAGGGATTGATAATTTATGTGACCGTTGGTTTGAGAATAAAAGATCTAGCCCTCCGCCAAACTCAATCTTCAGCAAGAGGTTATCCACCGACATGATGTCTGCTTCGGGGAAAGTAGTGTCGTTTGTCAGAAATCACAGCAGAGCAAATCAAAGTACACGTGACCGTACCTAGAAACCAATTGCTTGGGAAGTGTGTTATGTTCTCGCCAGTTCCCTCTTCTACCTTGTCGTCTCGGTTTGATATTCAAGCTCAGGTGCTAGGTGAAAAATGATTCGCCCCTAGAAATATACAAATTTTGACGAACCTCAGCGCTCAACTCAAGTTGAGCGGGCCAGACATCAGTGCAAAGCATCCGCAAAACCCTGGCAACCTTACATTCGGCAACTTTCTAATTTATATCTGAATAGCTGCAAGACATGCCGGATAGGATTGATTATGGCTTTGAGACCTGGACAGATAAATTCAAGCGAAAATTCAACGAGAACCCATGGGTGCCTATCGGTATGTGATTACCTGAGATCATTCGTTGAATTATTCACATAACAAAGCTCAGGCTGTGCAGCAACGACGGGGGCTCTTGTCATGTCTGCGGTCAAGATGAAAGCCGGCAAGTCTAAAGATATGCAATATTGGCTTCGTGCGCGTGTCGCGCTTCAGGGCTTAACGCTAGTCGCCCTCGTAGTGGGTTCAATGGCTATTCAAGCATCAAGAAAATCACGGATAGGCGACAATGGTGCTTTTTCATTTTTTCTTTCTTTTTTCCCTCTTATGCATCTCTAGCCGAGGGCGTACCACGGAATGAAGCTGTCGTCGAACTCCTGCGGGAACAAAAGAAGGAGAGGGGGAAAATTGAATTTGAAGAGAGGCTCAAAGGTGCAGAATTGGCGCATGCTGAAGAGCAAGCTATTGCTGCGCGAGGGTCTGCCACCGCAAAAGGCTCCGAAACGCCTGCGAGCAGAAATAAACCCGGCACAATACAAGAAACTGCAGCTTCTACTGATGTCGTTTCAAGCACAAAATCGAGGAGTTTGTGGACAAGATGGTTCGGTTGGGGTTCATCCAAAGACAGCAGCGAATCAAATAACAAATCATAATTCTCGTCTCGATTGTCGACTTGTACATTCACTACCGTAATGCATCTGTTATGAATGATCAAAAGGCGCAGGTGGTGATGATTTTTCAAAGATCATAGATACCCCTTTGAAATTCAAACGTGTATTTTATGATCCAGCCTTGTCGCCTAGCTTACCGTTTTGGGAGGTTAGTTTTGTAGTCACAATATGGTTTGGGTCGATCCGTGTTTGAATCAGGTGGCTCCATTCTTAGTTGCTCCTTTGCATAGGACAAATGATATTTTGCATGCGCAAAGTCTCACCCCTGCACTCGACCAGGATTCAGCAGAAACAATAAATCAACGATCTTCTACTGGGTCACCCGACTATGGAGCAGGGTTTCAGTCTCACCTTTGGATGTTGGCCCAAGTACCAGAAACGCGACAAAAGAAGTCTGTCAATCAACATTAAATTGGATCAAGGTTGAACACCGATATTAATATGTTTTTGTTTTTGAAGGAAAGGAAGTCCCAGTGGCACTGCCTGTACTCAAAATCATTGTACTGGAGCGGTCATTGATTTATTGTGCACGAAAGAAGATATGCAGCATTTGATCTGTCTTGTAGTTTTACCATTGTCCGCAGGATGAAACATGAGGCAAGGTAAATTCCAATCAGGTTCTGTGTTGGCTTGTATCTGGGTGATTCATAATGAAGGAACGAACGGTAGCAAAGAAACGGTAACATGTGATGCTAGATCGAGGATGCTGTAACTGTTGAAATGGACCAAAGACCTCCCCAGTCATGAGTCGGATCATTACTACTAATTGTACCATACCAGTCGCAGACTGTTCCCTCTTGTTTGATTGCTGCCGGTCTTTCTAGCACCTCAGTCGCCCATCCATAATGTTGACAACTGAGACTTATTTTGTAAAAGTAGCCCACACTCCAAATGATGATGAAAACACTCCCAGAGCTGTACGCTGTTGCGCGATTCAAGAATGAACGTTTGATCTGGCTATCTGATTGAACGGGAGTGGTGTTGCATGAATTGTTTCAGATGTGTTGATGTCCCTGTCTGTTGATCCTTCAAAATGGATCCCATGATCGCCGAAGATCATTATTTTCAGCTCAGTACAAGAATGTATTGTACTTTGATGGTTCTTCAGGCTGTTTTCTGCGAGAAAGACTGCAGAGAAGTTCGACAACGTCGAGGTACTAAAAATGCCACATATTCTCGCGGGATATCATGTCTCAGCATAAGCACTGAGACTTTAGATCATCGGACAATGTTACATGGATCAGTGTCGTATCAGTGTCCTTGACCTGACGCCTTAAAGGTCAATTGACAATGAATGTAACCGTGGGGTGTCGTTAGCCAATCAAAAAGGATGTTATTTTGATCTAACAACCCACAGCCAGCACCTAGTAGACAACCGATCTTCACGTCCACAATGTGTCCTTGTGGAGTCTTCTCCTCGTCTTCTCCTCGCAATTGACGTTCATATGCCATACGAGTCAAACGAGATTATGTGTCCCCTCGCTCTTTCACCTCTCGGGTCTTTTCTCGACCTCTACAGCCAACCTCCAGCCTCCATACAGTTGGTTGACGATAGCACTTCTCTGAATGACACTGAGTTCCTTGACGGCATCATTGTACATAGTGCTCAGCTTCTGAGGATCTTCTTCTGCCTGAAAAAAACGAATATCATTTTTCGAGTTCAAAGTGGCCTGCAGTACTTGCCTGAATACTCCTAAAAGTGTCCTTGGTTCTGCGGACAAAATAATGCCGGAAATTGTATGAGCTGAATGATCGAGAGGTACGAAGCATTGCAGCGTATAAATGGAGAACGGCCCCCCTTGAAGGAACTACAGCGGCAATCGCCATTATTGTCGAGGATGGTTGACGATTGACTTGAGGAAATTAATTATATAATCAGCGTTTGATCCGAATAATTTTATCGAGACTTGTCAGGGATCCACTAGGCCCACGGGTCCGTGTGATTATGTCAGGACAAGCTAAACTTAAAATGGAAGAAATAGTTACATTATTCTCAGAATTCAGTTATCACACAGAGGAGAGAGAGAGACAATTCTGTATTTGTACAAAAACACTCTTACCTCCATGACTGATAGTAACACCCGAGTGTAGTGTAGTGAACCCATACTCTATGAACACAGATATTGTCATGCACCCCGTCAACCTTGAAAGCACCACTGAGAGACCTGCTGACACCACTGTCAACATACAGTATGGATAGTCTTTGTCCCAAGTAAGCACAGGAGGTCCATGCAGCATCTCTTCCTCCCCATGGACTCCTTCCTCCTATCCAAAATGGACTATGCAGAGCAAATCACTGAGCAAAACAACATGGACATCAAGGTTAACAACCCCCTCCATTCCTGGTCCAGAGCAACCCAACCTTTAACTTTGTCCCCCTAGCATCTCAACCCACACATGCTAACAACAAGGTGGTGCTTATATTGAACTTGTGAGAATATTACAAGTAACTCATAGAACTGGACAGGTACTCGAGTTGCAGTGTGACATCATAAGATGTTATCACAAATTATACTACTATGACTATAAGAATAGAAAACTCAGTAGGTATATAAGCATGTATATGACTCTATGAAATACAGTGTTTTCTTTAACCCTGGTTAGAGTGTGCACAGTGAGAATGGTAGCTAACCCCTAAGATAAGCCTAGAGTGCTTTCTACTGCGTCTGCAGATGGACTGCTCATCAGCTTAACCCTTTGCCAACTCTAGAATATAATGTCTCTATGGAACCATCTCCTCTTGTTGTCATCCCATATAGCACTAATATTCTAGCTGATCCAAACCTCTAGGATGGCAGTTTTGCAGCCATCTCTCTCTTTTGGAACCAACAAATTCCTCCAAAGTGATGTATGCAACATGGTCTGCTCTCTTCAATATATGGCCTCCTTCTTTAAGCAAAGAAACCTTAGAGATCATAATAGAAACAACATCCTCAACTCAACCAATTCAGAGAGTCCACTTGGTCATTCATCTCTACCATTTTTGAATCAGGCTGGGACCAGTTGGACATATTAGAAGCAATCTTGTTTTGTGACAAAGTCACATTGCAGCTTATTAAGAACAAAGCCCCTCAACTGTACTCAACCAATCCTAATAGTACCTCCATTAAGAAGGTCCCTTCTCTTATTCCCTCCTTGTCTCACAAAGACCAACTTGAGAAATCAAAAAACTGTCAGACTGAACAAACTGCCAAAGGTATTATCAAACCCCTGCCATCTAAATCATTTGCACAGGTCACAGCTTCAGTGGCAAAATATCCTAAAGCTAAAGAAAGCATTTTCTGTCCTACCAGATAAAAAAATTATTAAAATCCACAATATGTCATTTTCCAAACTGGTCAACAAAGAAAGAAAAATACAGATTACAACCAGAGGTCCCTCTAGAAAACAGACTATTGTCCCTATCCTCGACAAGCACACTGAAAACATCATGGAAGATACTGGCTCTTATATCCACTATATCAACAATCTTTTAAAAAACATCAAGTCAACTTTATATACTGAGTTTATCCAACCCTGTGCTAGAGGTATCTCTATTACAACTAACAATGTTTCTACTACTAGTAACCTTACCATAATAGAGTGATACTTCAAATTGATCAAAGAGATCAACAACAATGAAGTCTTAACCCCTCGCCTTCCCCAGTCTAAGTCTTATTTCAAAATCATAAGCATTCCTTATATCTAACCTTCTAGTAACAACCTTACTAGCAACAACATCACCAATTTCATCAGTCATACTGGTCTTTTCAAATCAATCTCATTGGCATCAAAACCAAGAGTCATCAAAGCCTCTCTTAAGTCAAACATAGCCATTGTGTGGCTTGACATCTAGGATTCTCAGAACAGAACAAAGGCCAAGCTACTCATTAATCATTCATTCAACTTCAGTCACTATATAGCCACCATCAGAGGTACCAGTATAAACCCTAGTGTCCTACAATGTCACAACTGCTGGAAGTGGGAATACTCAACCTTCTTATGCAGAGCTCATGGGTCAAAATGTCAAAAGTATAGTGGCTCTCACAAACTCAAGCATTATAGGGAGATAGTATAGTATTATAAAGCTAATCTTAAAACTAATCCCCCTAGATCAGAAACTAGGCCAGGAGAACTATGCCCACACACCTTCAAGTGCATTAACTGTAAAGGCAAATACATGGCTGACAACAACAAATGCCCCCTTTGGAAACATTACTTCAACTGCAAGTGGTATGCTGTTATGAAACAGTTGAAAGAAAGGAAACTATTTCTCATACATTCCTCAACCTAGTAAATAATATCCAGGAGTATAACACAAGAGGGAAATAAATAGTGTGGGAAAGATTATGTAAGATATATGTAGTTATTAGTAAGGGTCATATGATCATAGGAGATGGATGTATAAATTTGTATAAGTAGTTATACAATCTAACAGAGAACTTTATTGAGTTTTTTCTAAACAACTACCTTGGTTAAGCTCTAAGTCTTCATGACTCTACGCTAATACAAGAACTCAATACCCATTGTTAACCTTGCACCTTGCAGCCCCAACATCTCACTTTTTGCTTACTCTCCCATTATTCTCACTAATAAACACAGTACTTGAAAGCTTTTTGGAAAGTGGGCTCTAGCTGTAAAGGGGACTTCACTATCAGTTAGGGACAGTAGGTAGATGGCCTGGACAAAACTCATGTCCCTGCCTAAAACCTGATCTATATATTGAGTGGGCTTGTATTTAGTCTTTTGCTATTAGCTCTATACTACTGGTCCATTGTGATCAGTCTACACAGAGGAATGGCAGTAATCTCTTAAAAGCCTACCTAGCTTAGAGATTCTCTTCTTAGAGATAATATCATTTCACCCTTTTAGTCAATAACTAGTCATAAGTTCAGATGAAGAAGACTGCTTTTTCTCATATGATAAAACATCATTATTGCTATCACCACTACCATCACTACCATTACTATACATGTCTCAACAACAACAACAACAATCTGTGGAGCAATCTGCTGCTCCTACATCTACTTCTCTCACTCAGGAGAAGCAACTTTTTATTTTGATTGCTGGTCTACAGCAGCAGGTGGCTATCCTATTATAACAGAATAGAGGAGCAAAAGTAGAAGTAGCAAAACCTCTTCTGTTTAGTAGAAGAATAGAGAAAGTAAGTGCATTTGTCAATATGGCCCATCCGTAACTGAGAATGAAAATGACAGGAGAATCAGAGTTGACAAAAATGGCCTAGGTACTGTCTTATATACAAGGAGGAGTAGCAAAAGCTTAGAAGGACAATCTATTGGATGAATTATCAAAAGGGAAATTAGAGATGGAGACAGTAGAAGAATTGTTTAGTAAAATAAGAAACAAGTTTGGAAAGACAGTGGAGAAAGAAAAAAAAGTAGAGCAGTTGAGAACAATAGAACAAAAAGGAAGGACATAAGATAAGTATGTTCAAGAGTTTAAAAAGATTGCAAGAGAAAGTGGATATGAGAGGTGACCTCTCATAGAAGAGTTCAAAGGAGGGTTAAGTGAGAGGATCAGAAGAAAGTTAGCAGAGGCAGAAAGCCCTCCCTATACAATAGAGAAGTAGCAGGAAAAAGTAATGAGATTGGATAGAAATCAGAGGCAGAATAGGGCAGAAAAAAGAATATTAGGAAAAAATGCAGTGCATTCATTAGGAAATGCATAGCAGAGAGAAGAATTTGGTAGGAGGTCATATAGAAGAAGAGAAGAACAGATCATATAGAAAGCAAGAGGTTAGAACTTTAAAGGAGAAACACAGAACAAACAGGGAGAACAGGGGCTAAAAAGAGACCCCAATACAATGGATATTGATAGAGAAAGAGGAAGAGATAGAATATGCTATGTATGTAGAAAGTAGAGCCATATGGCCAAAAATTGCTGGCAAAGAAAGTGTCACAAACTTCATTTGGACCATAACTCCAGGAATACTTGACCGATTTTGACGATCTAAATGGCCACCAAAAGCCCTTAAGAAGACCTTTCAAAAGGTACCAAAAACATCTCAAAGCAATCAGTATTTACTGAGTTATCAGCAGATCAGTCAGTGATCACCAAGTCACCAGACACTAAATCACCAATATCTCAGGAACTGCTTAACGTAATCGTTTGCTTCAACAACCATCATGAAGCTCTACTCAATGCGCTTCTTTCTGCCATAAATAGATCCAGAGGCGATAAGATCCCATGGAGATACAAGGTCCTCAATGTTTGCACATAATACTGATCTTTATCCATAGATTATCATCTATCCTTGAATAGAACAAAGGACTGCCCTAAGATGGTTAGGTTATCTCTATTTCAAGAACAATAGCACTTCTATATGTAGAACAATAGGTAGTAATCATGTAGTAGGCTGTTCTGGTGCACAGACCACCACAATTATGTATTTAAGAACTGTATGTCTGAGAATAAACCTCAGACTTAACAACATCTTTTGCTACTGTCTAAACTTCGCTTTTTTGAGTCTTTTGATTATTGAATCATCAACTCACAAATCAGTAAGTGGCCATTTGTGATAGAAAGAGAAGAGAAGAGAGAATAGTAGAAGTACTACAGGAGTCAACAAAAGACAATAGAGGACAGTGAGCTCCTAGCTGGCCTTCTCAAATATGTACAGTGCATTGTGCCCAGAAAAGCTAGAAAATAAAGTTTCTTGTCAAGATAATACTAAGGGAGTAAGAAATATATAGTACATACTCTAGCTACTAAGAGAAGTATAGATGAAAGTGGGATTGGAAAAGCTAGAAAATCATGAAGGGATAGCAGTAAAGGCATTGTTAGAGTAGAACAATAGAACTATTTATGGATACAAAGCTCACAAAACAAAGGTGTTTAGGCTAGAAAAGCTAAAAAACCCCCTATTGGTACAGAATATAGATGGAACCGTTAATATAGGAGAAGCAATTACTTATCAGATGGAGTGTAATATGTTCTTCAAAGAGCATATTAAGAGAGCATAAATGAATATATGCAATTTGGGAAAGATAAAAGTAATATTGGATATGTCCTGGCTAGCTGCCTATAACCCAGAGATCAACTGGAAAAAAGGGAAGGTAAAAATGATGTGGTGTCCACCTATATGTAGAAAAAGAAAGCAGGAAACACAGGAGAAAAAACAAGTAAAAAAGATAGAAAAAGAAAAAGCAGTAGAAGAACTAGTATCTAGGAAGTTCTAGAAGTAAAAGAAAATATTTGGAAAGGAGAAGTTGGAAAGAATATCCACAAGAAAACTATAGGACCATACAATAGAATTGAAAGAAGGGTTCATGCTGAGGAAAGAAAAAGTGTACTTATTATCAAGGGAGGAAAGAGAGGAAGTACAGGTATTTGTAAAAGACTAGTTACAAAAGGGATATATTTAGCTATCAAAATTACTATAGACCTCACCAGTCTATTTTGTAATGAAGAAGGATGGAAAAAGGAGAATAGTGCAAGATTATTGTTATATAAATCAATGAATGGTAAAGAATAGATATCTCTTGCCCCTTATTACAGATATCCTAGATGGAGTAGAAAAAAAGAAGGTATTTATGAAACTGGATCTTAGATAGGGGTACAACAATATAAGAATCAGAGGAGGACGACAAGTGGAAGATAGTATTTACAATATATATTGGGGTATATGAACCAATAGTTATATATTTTGGACTGACAAACTCCCCAGCTACCTTCCAAACTATGATAAATAACCTATTCTGGGATATAATCAATCAAGAAAACATGGCAATATTCATTGACGATATAATAGTTGCTATAGATATGAAAGAGGGACATAATGAGCTAGTGGAGAAAGTATTAAACAAACATTGGTAGAGGAGAGCAATCTAAGAGACAGAATTAAAAAAGCACAGAAGAGAACAAAAGAGTGGTTAAAGCAGTAGAAGAACTAAAAAAAGCAGAGATCAAAATGTTGAGGAATGAAGAGTAGACAATAGAGAAAAAAGTAGTCATAAAGAAAGAAAGAATCTATGTACCAGAAAGAAAATTGAGGAAAGAGATAATACAACTGCATCATGATATACCAGTAAGAAGACATGGTAGGAGATGGAAAACAATAGAACTAGTGATAAGGAATTATTAGTAGCTAGGAGTTACAAAGAAAGTGGAAAAATATATAGATGGGTATAATACTTGCTAATATTACAAGAATAGAAGTAAAGCTCCAGCAGAAAAACTAATGCCCAATGTAATCCCAGAAAAACCATAGAGTTATATTTTAGCAGACTTCATCACCAAACTACCTTTGGTCTAGGGTTATGACATAGTTCTTGTAGTTTACAACTGTTTCAGTAAAATAGCACATTTTATAGCAACTACAGAGAAAACATTGGCAGAAGAGCTTGCTAGGCTATTCAGGGATCATGTTTGGAAATTGCATAGTCTTCCAGAAAGCATCATATCAGACAGAGAGGTATAGTTTGCAGCAGAAATAATAAAAGAATTGAATGAGTTGTTGAAGATCCAAACAAAGCTATTGATAGCCTATTATTCCCAAATAGATAGGCAAATGGAGAAGATCAATCAGGAGCTAGAACAATATCTGAGGGTCTTTATCAATTACAAACAGAAACAATAGCTGAACTGTGTTATAAACTTCATTTGGACCATAACTCTGAAAATACTTGACCAATTTCAACAATCTAAATGGCCACCAAAAGCCCTTAAGAAGACCTTTCAAAAGGTACCAAAAACATCTCAAAGCAATCAGTATTTACTGAGTTATCAGCAGATCAGTCAGTGATCACCAAGTCACCAGACACTAAATTGCCAATATCTTGGGAACCGCTTAATGTAATTGTTTGCTTCAACAACCATTGTGAAGCTCTCTTCAATGTGCTTCTTTTGGCCATAAATAGAACCAGAGGCAATAAGATCCCATGGAGATACAAGGTCCTCAATATTTGTACATGATACTGATCTTTACTCATAGATTATTATCTGTTCTTGAATAGAACAAAGGACTGCCCTAAGATGGTTAGGTTATCTCTATTTCAAGAACAATAGCACTTCTATATGTAGAACAATAGGTAGTAATCATATGGTAGGCTGTTCTAGTACATAGACCACCACAATCATATATTTAAGAACTGTATGTCTGAGGATAAACCTCAGACTTAACAACATCTTTTGCTACTTGTCTAACTTTGCTTTTTTGAACACTTTGATTATCAAATCAAGCAATCACAAATTAGTAAGTGGCCATTTGTGATAGTTTATTAAGTCTACTGTTTTTTGTCCCCATTATCTCTACAAAGGACATAAGGTTGTGTTCATTCTAGATGTGGGTCCAAGGGGCTATAAGGAGGTTTCTTTGTCTCTGTTACAGGACAAGATGACTTTCCTGAGGGTGTCTCTGTTTCTGTTATAGGACAGATGACTTACTGAGGTGTTATAAGAGCTCCAAGCAGGAAAAAGTCTCCCGTGCATTCAAATATTTAGTCCAAAACCTCAAAGCATACAATGGAGTTAAGATATAAAATAGCAGGGGAACTTAAGAAGCCAAGTCATGTGATAAGGTCACAATGTTGTAGAATATTCTAGAGGAATATATGATCATGGACTAGTAGCAGTACAGCCACTGTAAAAGTAGTATAAGTAGTAGTCCAATCCAATGAAGAATTCTATTGAGTTCTTCTTGAACATCCATCTAGGATGATCACTAAGAACACTTACTGTCTTTCAATAACATAAGGGCTCAAAGTGGGTTTTTGTCAAGGACCTATCTCTATAGTAGGCTGGACCCCAGGCATAAAGGGAAAGGTCTGTCTCTCAAACTATTGAGAGCAGGCTAGCTTGTGTATTATAGCTAGTCCTGAAAGACTTTGAATTTGTGTAAATATTTCCAAAAAACCCTTGTAGGTGGCTGGAACCACTCTGAGACCCTTATTTTTCCTCTATGAGCCAGTGTGAGAAACTGGATATGACGTCAAACTCTCCTCTCAAGACAGGACCTACGTTGTTAGAAGGACACTTTTAGTATAGTTGTAGTGTAGTTTCTGTCTACCACACTTTATCTGCTGAACTAGGAATATTGTACTTACTTTTGCCCCCAAGCCATGCCCACCATCAGAAATACCAAGACTCTTGCTGAATGCCTCTTGCTGAAAAAGAAGAGTGCAACAAAGAAGTTATTGCTGGAAAGGATAGAAATGGAACCCTACTCTATCTACCAAACTCTATAATAGACTTTGTTGAAGCAGACCCTTGCTGGCACAAAGTAGATGATTTCTACTTTGCATCCTGCCCTCCAGAATTACATTTTCACAAAACCAAGAAGTTATTATGCATAAAGGAGTACAAAGAACTCCTGGAACCCTACCTTGGATTGCATATCACTATTTTTTACTAAAATGAGTGAAAACAAGACCTGGGCTGAGGATCTACAGTATGACTCATTGTGGAAATAGTTCAATTGACTGCAGGATATAATTATAGAGCTGGACAAAATTGGTCACAAGCTTACAGCCCAGGAGTGGAGAATACTGAAAGGCGCTTGTAAGCATCTGAAGGATATAGATCTTTCCAAACCAGCTACTAGAGTACCAGAGATTTGTAAAGCTCTTCTAGAGCTCAATATCACTATTTCATAGACATAATATTATTGGAATGGTATTCAGTGTAATATAATGGTATTAAGAGGCTAAATTTGGGCATTTTTTTCCTTTTATCCTCTTGAAAACATACTCAAGAACTATAATTAATTACTTAAATAGATATATCAACTTTCAACAACTTTACCACTACTGTTTCCTTTTCTGATTTCAGTGCTGAGAATTGGGATGCACTTGTCAAAGATGGCATAAGTACTGAGCATATGCCCTAGGATAAGACTGAGATAAAAGATGCTGTAAAATGCACATCAAGGAACTTCTCTTCTTCTCAAGAACTATATTGACCAGGTGCTCAATGGAGCAATCAACCATTATAATGGTGCCTTGACCACTGCATACAACAGGATTGCAACTTTGGAGGCAAAAGTCACTGTCTTTGGAGAAAGCTGACAAGGCTCCCTGGAGGAAACATTGCCTCTAAAACCAAGGTACCAGAGCCACCAACATTTGCAGGCTCTGAAAATAAAATGCATCTGCATAATTGGTTGAGCCAGATTGCTCTCTATTGTTCAGTATCTGGTATTATATCAGATGATCAGAAAATCATATGTGTCCTTATCCATTTACATGCTCCCACCAGCACATATATGAAAATCATATTATGACAAGGTTCAGACAGAATTAAGTGTTGGTTCTTGGGGCAACTTTGCCCAAGAACTCAAAAATATTTATGGACAACGAGATGACAAGAAGGGAGCAAAGAAGGAATTAACGGCACTCTAGGGTCAACAAGAACCTAGCAAGAAAGAACTTTGTCAAGTATATAGAATGATACAGGACATTGGCAAGAATTGTCAACTATAGTGATGAAGTTCACATCAACAAAATAAAGGAGGTCATTCCTGATGAGCTGTGAAAATGCACTTGTCATCTATAAAATTACAAATCAGTCTCCAAAAACATGGGATGACTACCTCAAATTGTTGATGCAAGCATATAAGGCCTTATATCTGAACAAGGCCCAGGGTGCAATATTTGGTCCAGAGGCAATTGGAGAGAAGAGTAGAGGAAAGAAAAACCCAGGTATAATGGAAATAAATGAGATTCAGAGAAAGGAAGGGAAGAGCTTGTGATACTGTCAGATATGTGCTGGAAAAGGCTTTAAGAATAAGTCAAAGATACACAATACAGTAGACTGTTATGACAAGCCTGGTAATAAGGACAAGTGTCCTTATAAAACCTCTTTCCAGAAACCATCTCCACCAGGTTCAAGCAAGAATAAAAATCAGTCATTTAGAGCACAGCTGATAAAGATGTTGGAGGAAGATAGTGATGACCCTAGATTTCCCCTCTGAGGATGTCAAAATTAATAGTGCATCAATTGAGGAAATCCCTGATTCTGTTCTCTCAAGTGGAAAGGGAAAGAGGACACCCAAATTGGATTTTTCTCTTGGGACTGTAGAGTATAATGTCTGTGATCTACAGTCAGAGGAAAGTGTATCCTTTATTAGCTCGCAAAAGTCAGAAGTAGTACTGGAATCTTGTAATAATATAGCATACAACAAGACTACCTTCTTTAAAATTCCAGTTACACTTTGGGTATATAGAAAGAAAGTACAGACCAAGGCTTTAGTTGATTTAAGAGCCACTACAAACTTTGTTGACAGAGTTGTCGTGGAAAATAATAACCTAGTAACTTATAAACTGGCAAATCCATATTGTGTAATCAATACAGATGGTACTCCCAACAAGGTAGGATATATAACTGAGTATGTCTAAGCTTATATAGAAATTGGATTACACAGGACGACCCTAGCACCTCTTTATCACCAACTTAGAGAATAAAGAGATGATGATTGGGTATTTATACTTGTATAAGTATAATCTAAATATTGATTGGTAAAAAGGTCAATAGGAGTTTACCAGATGCCCGGATATATGTGCTAGTAAAGCTTGTAAAATACAAGATGTAGAAATAGGAGCTAATGAACTTCATGTTATCAATAGACAATAAATGCCCTTAGTGATCACCCTAGATAGATATTCAAGAAGAACTCAATGGAGTTCTTTATTGGATTGGACTTTTACTTATACTACTTTTATAGTGGCTGTACTCTTAGTCATGTCCTTCCAGAATGTTCTGTGATCACCTGACCTTGTCATGTAACACTAGTTCCCACACTATTTATATCTTCAACCCTATTGTACATCTTGAGGTTTTGGATTAAGTGTTCAAATACTTGGGAAACTTTTCTCCTTTTGGAGCTCTCATAACATGGCCTCCCCTTTAAGTTTTCTTGTTCTGAGGAATTTTTCCATCAATTCCAGTTCTCATCCTATCTCTTTTCTCTTTCTCTTTTGTACTTCCTTTTTTCCCATCCATATATCAATTTTGCCATGAACTCCCTTGGTAATTTCTGACTAAATTTCCTCTCTTCTTCTTCTAGCTCTTGTTGCCTTAGTTTCTCAACCTCTTCTTTGTACTCTCTCTCAAACTCTTTTACCAATTCCTTTGCGTTCCTCAAGTTTTCTCTATTTTCCCAAGTATCTTTTTCTACCATGTATCTCTTCTACCTTACTAGAAACTTCTTTTTTCCCCTAACTATCTTTTTGTTTAAGATTTTTTCTATCTCAAATTCCTTCTCTCCTTCAATAATGACTGGTTTTGGTAGTATCTTCTTTTGTCCCTCTACCTGCAGTTTATAAAGTTGTACTCTACTTACGTTAACTACAGGGTGTATTTTAATAGACTTAGGTAGTTCTAATTCTATTACATTGCTAGAGACAATTCTCTTGATTTTGTAGGAGCCCACAAAATGCTCTGTCAATTTCTCTGATCTTTTTTCTTTCATCTGCCATTTCAAGTCCTTTGTACTTAGTAGTACTAGGTCCCCTACTCTATATTCCTCTTCCTCCTTTCTCTTTCTGTTTGCAAACTTCTTCATCTCTTCCTGTGCTTTTCCTAGCACTGCTTTTGCTTCCTCTTGGATTCTTTTCATTCTTTCTGCAAATTCTTCTGCTGCTTTGTATTTCCCCCTTCTTCTTCCCTCAAATCCTATCCTTGGGTCTTGACCGTATTTTGCTTTAAATGGTGATATTTTTGTTGCCATATGGATTTTGTTATTGTATGCAAATTCCGCCGTTCCTAACCAATCTGGCCACTGCTCTTGTCTATGGTTGATGAAGACCCTTAGATATTGCTCTAACTCCTGGTTTATCCTTTTTGTCTACCCATCTGTTTGAGGATGATAGGCTGTCAAGAGTTTCATCTGGATTTCCAACAAGTTATTTAACTCCTTTATCATTCCTACCACAAACTGTACTCCTCTATCTGATATGATGCTTTCTGGAAGTCCATGTAACTTCCATACATGATCTTAAAACAGCTTTGCAAGTCCTTCTGCTGATGTTTTCTCTGTTGTTGCTGTGAAGTATGCTATTTTGCTAAAACAGTCATATACTACTAAGATAGCATCATATCCCTGGGCTAATAGCAGTTTGGTGATAAAGTCTGCTGAGATATGGCTCCATGATTTTTCTGGGATTGCATTAGGCATCAGCTTTTCTACTGGTACTTCACTTTGATTCTTGTATCTTTGACAAGCATCGCATCCATCTTTATATCTTCCTACCTCTTTCGTTACTCCTTGCTACCAGTAATTTCTAGCCACCAACTCTGTTGTCTTCCATCTCTCTCCATGCCCTTCTACTGAAGTATCGTGGTGCAATTGTATGACTTCCCTTCTAAGTTCTCCTACTGGCACATATATTCTTCCTTCTTTTATTACTAATCTATCTTCTATTTTCCATTCTTCATCTTTTAACATTTTTATTCCTGTCCTTTTTAGTTCTTTTACTGCCTTTACTATCTTTTTGTCCCCTTTCTGCGTCCTTCTGATCCTTTCTTTCAGGTTTCCTTTTTCTATTATTGTTTCTACTCTTCTGATCCATTCTGGCTTTATTAACTTCTGGTCCTCATTGTTCTTTTCCACTCTCTCCTGCCAGTCTGGTCTCCTGCTTAATTTGTCTGCCTTTCCCATGCTCTTTCCTAGAACATGTTTTAATGCAAAATTAAATCGCAATAGGTATAGAGCCCATCTTACTTGTCTACGGTTTAATTTTTGGCTCATTATAAAATACTAGAGATTCTTATGGTCTGTCTAGATTTTAAATTTGAGTTTTGCTCCCTCCAAGTAGTGCCTCCATGCTTCTAGGCATCTTATAACTACCAGCATCTCCTTGTTATGAATTTCGTAATTTTGTTCCATTGTGTTCAGCGATTTAGAGATGAAGACCACTGGTCTTTACTTGCTATCCTTACACTTCATTAACAACACTCCCCTTGTTACATAGTCTGAGGCATCCACTTCCACTCTCATCTTTCTATCAATATCTGGGATAGCCAAGATAGATTCTATGGTAAACACTACCTTGAGTTTCTCAAACACCTCCTTCTGCTTCTTTTCCCACTTCCATTTCTGCTTCTTCCTGACTAGCATATGTAGCAGTGCTGCTATTTTGGCAAAGTCTTTTATGAACCTTTTGTAGTAATTGGCAAGACCTAGAAATTTTTGTACTTCTTTCATATTTCTAGATGCTGGCCAGTTCAGGACTCCTTCTATCTTTTCTCTTTGCATCTCTACTCCCTTGGGACCAATCACTACTCCCAGGAATTCCACTTCTCTCACTTTCCATTTGCACTTCTCTAGCTTCACAAACAGGTTGTTTTCCTCTAGTCTCTTTAGTACCTCCTCTACCAGCTTATCATACCCCTCTTTCATATTTGTGGCTACTAAGATATCATCAATAAATGTCACCATATCTCCTTGGTTTATGAGGTCTCTAAACAGGTTGTTCATCATTGTTTGGAAAGTAGCAGGGGAGTTCGTTAACCCAAAATACATGACCATAGGTTCATAAGCTCCAATGTGCATTATGAACACTGTCTTCCATTCATCCCCTTCCTTGATTCTGATATTATTGTATCCCTATCTCAGATCCAGCTTTGTAAACACCTTTCTCTTTCCTACTCTATCCAGTATATCTGCAATAAGGGATAAGGAATACCCATTCTTTATCATTTACTGGTTTATGTATCGATAGTCTTATACAATTCTCTATATGCCATCCTTTTTTGCCACAAAGTGTACTGGTAATGTTTGGGGTGACTTGGAAGGTTAGATGTATCCTTTCCTCAACTGATCCCCTATGAATGTCTGTACTTCCTTTCTTTTCTCTCTTGACAAGGAGTACACCTTTCTCTTTTTTGTCATGAACCTGTCTTTCAATTCTATAGTATGGTCCTAGGTCTTTTGCACTGGCATTCTCTCCGACTTCTTTTTTCTGAATACTCTTTTCTACTTCTAAAACCTTTTGGGTACCAATTTTTTCAATGTTTCTTTATTCTTGTCCTTTTCTACCTTCTTTACTTCCTTCTTTTTCTCTTCTTGCTTTCTCCTTCCACACATAGGCAGGCAATATGTCATTTTTACCTCCCCTTTTTTCCAATTTATTTCTGGGTTATGGGCTGCTAGCCACGGCATTTCCAGTATTATCTCTGTTTTTCCTAAATTACATACATCCATCTTTGCCCTCTTCACATGTTCTTTGAAGAACATGTTGTACTCTACCTGGTGCATTATGGCTCCTCCTGCATTTACTGTTCCATCTATATTTTTAACTGATAAAGGTTTCTTTAGCTTCTCTATTTTAAACCCCTTTTCTTGGGCAAAGGTTATATTCATGAATAGGTCTGTTGCCCTGCTATCTAGCAGTGCCCTTACTGCTACCTCTTCATGGTTTTCCAGCTTCTCTAGCCCCACTCTCATCCAGACTTCTCTTAGCAACCATAGAATACACCACACATCTCTTACTCTCTCAGTTGTATTGGTGCAATTGAATTTCTTTTCTAGCTTTTCTGGGCACAATACACTGTATAGATTATTGGAGGCCAGCCAAGAACTTACTGTCCTCCATTTTCTTTTGCCAACTCTTGTGGTATTTCCACTACTTTTCTTTTATGCCTTTCCCAACAATTTTTGGCCATATGGCCCCACTTTCCATACACATAGCATGTCCTGTCTCCTCCTTTTCCTCTGTCTATATCCATTACATTTGGATCTCTCTTTGGGCCTATTTGAGTTCCCCTTCTATTGAGCATATTTTCTCTTCTGTACTCTCCTTCCGTTCTCCATGTTATTTGCCCCTCTCTTCCCCTATATGATCCTTCCCCTCTAGACTGTACATTTCCCCCTGGGCGTGCTGCATTCCTCCCTAACATCCTCTCTTCTATTCTGTTTTGCCTCTAATTTCTATCCAGCTTCACCACTCTTTCTTGCTACTCTCCAATGGTAGTTGGCAGTTCTTCTGCTTCTGCCAGCTTCCTCCTAGTACTTCTATTTAACCCTCTCTTGAATTCTTCAATAAGGGATCTTTCCTTATAGCTGCTCCCCCTGGTAACCTTTTTGAATTCCTGCATATACTCATCGTAGGTCTTCCCTCCTTGCTTAATTGTTCTCAGTTGTTCTATTTTCCTCTCCTCCTCTGATGTTTCCCCAAAGTCATTCCTTATCTTTGTGAACAGCTGCTCCACCGATTTCACTTCTGACTCTCTCTTAGCCAGCTCATCTAGCAAGTTATCCTTCCATGCTTCTACTATTCCTCTCTATACATATGACAATACCTAGGCTATCTAGGTCGCTGCTACTTCTTCCATTATCTTTATTCTAATATATAGGTGAGCCACATTAACAAATGTGCTTATCTTTTCTATCTTTCCACTGAATACTTGAGGTCTTGCAATCTCTACTCTGCTCCCCTATTGCTGAAGGAGCATGGTATTGACCTACTGCTGCAGGGTTGCAATCATGGTAAGGAGTTGCTCCTCTCTGGTTTGGAAGGGGGTGGATGCCGAGGGGTGTTTCCTCTGTTGCTATTGTTGTTGGCAAGACATTGGCAATAGCAATGGCAATGGTGATGGTGATGATGATAATGATGATTTCTCATAGGAGGATGATTAGTCTTCTTTGTCTGTACTTATAACTGACTACTAACTAAAAAAAGTGAAACAATATTATCTCTAAGAAAGGAATCTCTAAGCTAGGTAGGCCTTTAAGAGGTTACTGTTGTTCTCCTGTATAGACTGGTCACAATGGATTGGTAGCACAGAGCTGATAGTAAAGAACTAGTTACAAGCCCATTCAATATAGAAGTTAGGTCTTGGACAGGGATATGAGCTTTGTCTAGGTTGTCTACCTACTGTCCCTAACTGACAGTGAAGTCCCCTTTATAGCTAGGGCCCACTATTCAAGATGCTTTTGAGCGCTGTGCTCATTAGCGAAGATGATAAAAGAGTAAGTGAAAATACAGATATTGAGACTACAAGGTGCAGGGTTAACAATGGATATCAAGTTCTTATATTATCAATAGGCAGTGAATGCCCTTAGTGATCACCCTAGATGGATGTTCAAGAAGAACTCGATAGAGTTCTTTGTTGGATTAGACTTCTACTTATACTACTTTTATAGTAGCTGTATTCTTAGTCATGTTTTTCCAGAATGTTCTGTGATCACCTGATCTTGTCATGTGACCCTAGCTCCCACACTATTTATATCTTTAACCCTATTGTATGTCTTAAGGTTTTGGATTAAATGTTCAAATGCTTGGGAAACTTTTCTCCTTTTGGGGCTCTTATAATACTTTACCTCAAACTGGATGTCAGTAGACCTCCCTCATTGGACAGCATAGGAGATGAGAACCCTGACAACCATATTCTTAGCTGGACAGACACGACTGACCCAGGCAGTTATCAGCAGGCGATGATAATTGTAGCTATACTCAACAATTGAGACCAATATAGAGACTCAGATTGCAAAGACACAAAGATCTGGAAGGCCTATGTACCAGAATGGCTACATGAGTATAGAAATGTGTTTTCAAAGAATAAGTCAGAGAGAATGCCAATACGGAAACCATATGACCATGTGATTGACTTTGTGAAAGGCACAACACTTCCTAAACCAACCAAGGTCTATTCACTCTCTCTAGCGGAAAGAAACTCTCTTGACATGTGGATCAATGAGGAACTTAGAAAGGGATATATCCAACCATCTACTAGCCCAATAGCAGTTCCATTCTTCTTTGTAAAGAAGCACAATGGAAACTTACAATCTGTTATGGACTATAGAGCCCTCAATGGAATTACCATCAAAAACCGCTATCCAATTTCTAGAATAGCTAACTTGATTGAATCACTTAGCAAAGTCTTAATCTTTACCAAAATTGACTTGAGATGGGGATACAACAATGTTCACATCAAAGAAGAGAATGAATGGAAGATAGCGTTTATTACAAGATGAGGTCTTTTTGAGGCAACTGTCATGTATTTTGGTTTTTCCAATACACTAGCGATCTTCCAAAGTATAATGAATGATATATTGGGAGACTTGATTCATATACAACTAGTAATAGTGTATTTAGATGATATTCTAATATTTGGGACATGTTTGAAGGAACACAGGCAATTGGTCAAGAAAGTGCTAAAAAGGCTCCAATTTAATGACCTCTATGCTAAAGCAGAAAAGTGTTTCTTTGAGCAAAGTAGTATCAAGTATTTGGGTATAATTATTTCAGAAAATCAAGTACAGATAGATAAGGAGAAACTTTTAGGAGTTCTAGAGTAGCCAGTACCAACAAAAGTTAAGCAAGTACAAGTATTCTTAGGCTTTGCAAATTTCTATCATAGGTTCATTGAGAACTTTGCTAAGATATCAAAGCCACTCTCTGACTTGACCAAGAAGGATAGTACCTGGACTTGGGGCAAAGAGCAATAGAATACTTTTGAGATGCTGAAAAAGGCCTTTACTACAGCTCCAGTTCTGAGAATACCAAATGATGAAGATCCCTTTAAGTTATCTACTAATGCCAGCAACTCTGCAACAGGAGCTGTCTTATCACAAAAAAACATGCAAACTAACCTGTGGCATCCAGTAGCTTTCTTCTCCAAGTTATTAGATATCCATGAAAGGAACTACAAAATCTATAACAAGGAACTACTTGCAGTAATTCAGAGACTAGAGGAATACAGACACCATTTGGAGGGACATCTATATAAAGTTGAGATCTGGTTGGATCATTAGAACCTTACATTTTTCAGGACAGCTCAAAAGCTGACTAGAAGACAAGCAAGATAGATACTTTTTATGACTTGTTTTGACTTTGTGCTCTACTATAAACCAGAAAAGACAATGCAGGCAGAAGATCCCTTGTTCAGATGAGCAGACCATGAGATGGGGACAGACCTCAACAATACAAACCAGGTATTGCTAAAACCTAAGTTCTTTGCTATCAATGCACTAGAGGCTACTCATAAAATGCCAATAAATGATGAGATAATCCTAAAGGAGGTCAAAGCAGTACTCTTATCAGACAAAGTTACCAAAGACTATAAGATGTTACTCAAGTCTGGTCCAAGAGAATTTGGAAAATTCTTGCAAGACTGGAACTATAAGAATGGACTACTCCTGTACAAAGAGAAGGTTTATATTTCCCACAGTGTGGAAGACACCTTGTAACAACAGATCGTTAAGATATACCATGATTTACCATCTGCCAGACACCCAGGCCAGTAAAAGACCTATGAGTTGGTCTCCAGAAATTACTGATGGCCTAGGATGACAACATTTGTCAAGAAATATGTTATGGATTGTGATATGTGTCAGTAGATGAAAAATTGCCTACAACAACCTTTTGGACCACTCGTGTCTAACAAGGTGTCTAATAGACCTTGGGAAATAATCTCAACAGACTTAATCATATAATGGCCAGAGTCAAACAGTTATAACACTATCTGTGTTATTGTTGACAGGCTCACCAAAAGGGCTTATTTCATTTCTATCAACAATTGGTTCTCATTCAAAGATATAGCACAGTTACTATATAACAAGGTCTATCTATTGCATAGACTGCTGCTACAAATCATTTTGGATAGAGGAGTATAATACTCAGCCAAGCTATTCCAAGAATAGTGTAAGATTTTAGGAATAGAATCTACAATATTGACAGTATATCATTCACAAATAGATGAACAAACAGAATGAGTAAACCAGGTGTTAGAGCAATGTCTTCAGTGCTATGTGGATTATAATCTCAGTAATTGGTCAGATCTACTGCCCAGTACAGAGTTTGCATATAACAATCAAGCATATGAAGGTATCAAAGAAAGTCCATTTGTCACAAACTTCATTTGGACCATAACTCCAGGAATACTTGACCGATTTCAACGATCTAAATGGCCACCAAAAGCCCTTAAGAAGACCTTTCGAACGGTACCAAAAACGTCTCAAAGCAATCAGTATTCACCGAGCTATCAGCAGATCAGTCAGTGATCACCAAGTCACCAGACACTAAATCACCAATATCTCAGGAACTGCTTAATGTAATCATTCGCTTCAATGACCATCATGAAGCTCTACTCAATGCGCTTCTTTCTGCCATCTGCCATAAATAGATCCAGAGGCGATAAGATCCCATAGAGATACAAGGTCCTCAATGTTTGCACATAACACTGATCTTTATCCATAGATTATCATCTGTCCTTGAATAGAACAAAGGACTGCCCTAAGATAGTTAGGTTATCTCTATTTCAAGAACAATAGCACTCCTATATGTAGAACAATAGGTAGTGATCATGTGGTAGGCTGTTCTGGTGCATAGACCACTACAATTATGTATTTAAGAACTGTATGTCTGAGGATAAACCTCAGACTTAACAACATCTTTTGCTGCTTGTCTAACTTTGCTTTTTTGAGCACTTTGATTATCAAATCAAGCAATCACAAATCAGTAAGTGGCCATTTGTGATAGTAAGATATATAGTGGTATACTACTGACTACACTCTAGCTTTAGGGGAAAGGGGGTTGGCTGGTGTTGTTCTGAGTTGGGTGTAAATTTGGTACAGTTATCAGAACCTCTGACAAACTGTCTATGTACACTATGTAATAAGTTGCTGAATTAGAGAAAAAAAATCAAAACCTTGGCCCAGTGCCTGCAGACCAAGCAGCTCAAAGCTTACTCCTAAGGATGAGTACAAGTGGGAGCCCAGTCACTTTGAAGTAGTCAAGGACCAAGGTTAAGTAACCCAGTGCAAGGCTCCAAGCCAATGTATGAATTGTAATGCAATGAGGACTGCCAGGGCAGATAGTACTACTATATAAAATATTGTAATTAGTGCTGCACTCAACATTGCAGTTGGCATTATAGCTGATTTTGCAGGTGTTAGGCCGAGGTTCTGATATGTATATTCAGCAATTTATTATGCAGTGAGGTTCCAATAACTGAGTTTTCTGGGATTATGTAATGAATTTTACCATTTCTAGTTTAGCTTGTCCTGACATAATCACACGGACCCGTGGGTCTAGTGGATCCCGACTTATCACTTGAGATTAGATAAGCAAGTCATATTAGGGTCTGAACGCGCTGCTATTCCTGCCTTCTGCATGGACGACTCGCCTGTTGCTACCCCAGGACCTCGGCGCTCACAACGAGAGAGGAAACCAGTCACTCCATTTTCTATAGGTATTATTCTGCAAAATACATTTCTCGGGTGGCTTATCGTTTGCCCAGGTACTGTCAAACGCAAACGGAAGTTCGCCGATACAGACCATGCGCAGAATATAGAAGTCCAAGATGAACAGCACGTCCAGTCAGAATCTGCTCCTGAAGACAACTCTACAGGACAAAAAGCGCTCAAGCAGAGGCAGAAGCGCGTTAATGGTCTGGCCTCAAAAGCCAAAGGAGCACCTCCTGCTAAACGGCCCAGAGCCGCAGAAAGGGAGATAGAAGACCAATTATCCGGTGATACGTCTGCAGAAGAGAGCGATGAGCCGATGAATAAGGCTAAAGAATCTCTCAAGGTCAAAACGAAACGCCCGCGGAAAGCAAAGGGGGCGGCTACTGCTTTACAGCAGAGTAAACCTGCTGGCAGGCGAGGTCGCCGCGTCAAACAGAGGGGAGAAGCATACGATGCCGAGCAAATCGCAAAGGAGACTAAAATCGCAACTGACAACGCCCTCTTCAGTGCGCACCGTGCCTTTGTTCTGACACTATAGCCCGGTTCTGACGCTATATACAGATGCTCTTATTGATCCCACAGTGGCACTGCAGGATTCAGTTCAAGATTTTATCCGCTCATTACAAGAATCACCTGAAGCAGCCCAGGCAGAGCTCGTCAACCTCGTTCTTCGTTGCTGTGGCTGCAATGATTCGGTCGATGCTAACCAGGCTGTTGATCATGACGGCGTCGTAGATGCTCTCGACAATTTCACGGAAGTTCTCAAACAAGAGAATTCCCCAGTTTACCCGCTCACCTCTAAACTTCCCATTTTCAAACCCTTCCGTGCATCCCTTTCCGAATTCATTGATCGCCTTGTGTCGTCCACAGCTGACCTCGGGGTCCTATACACCTCGGGATTCATATCCACGTTGCAAACATGGGTAATTGCAATGTCGTCTTCTCAAATTCGTAGCTTTCGACACACGGCGACAGTGTTAGCACTCGAAATTGAAACGGCACTATGTGATGCTGCTGCTGCCGTTGACAAAGAGGCAGAGGTTGTAAGCAGGCAAAGGGAGGGCGAGAAGAAGCGCAAAGGAACGGGAAAAGGTTCAAATGCGAGAGATAAAGAGCTGGAGGCGAAAGCTCGTGAGATCAGGGAGAGACGCACAAAACTGGCGGAGTATCTCAAGGAAACGGTGGATGGGTGTGTATTTATTTGAACCTTTTCAAAGATTGACTCATTGAGACCCTCAGCGTCTTTGTACATCGGTATCGTGACTTGGACCACAACATCCGCGCCGAGTGCGTTCGCTCTATTGGACACTGGTTCAAGAAGTATCCGGATCATTTCCTAAATGCCTCATACCTTCGCTATGTTGGCTGGGTTCTCTCCGATACCAACACCCATGTCCGCCTGGAGGCAGTCAAGTCACTTTCATCAGTGTACAGTCAAGACGAGTACATTGGCAACTTGATGCATTTCACCGAACGCTTCAAGCCTCGACTGCTTGAGATGGCGACTAGTGACATCGAGCTTTCAATTCGAGTCGCTGTTATTCAGGTACTCGGAGCCATCGATGCCCAATCTTTGCTGGAAGAAGAAGAGCGGGAAAATCTATGTTTATTGGTGTTTGATGAGGAAGTCAGGGTGCGAAAAGTTGTTGGCAGTTTTGTAAAGAGGGTATGGAACGAAAATCTAGAGGAGAGGACGGTCCTTGAACGAAGAGGCAAAGATAGGAAGAATGTGCAAGAACACAACAAAGATCGAGTTGGGCTCAAGGTACTAACGGCTTTACTTGAGAAGTGGGAGAAAGCACTCAGTGAGCTGGCTGGAGATGCGGAGGAGAGTGAAGTTGGTGATGATATGCTAGTAAATGGCCAAGAAGAGAATGACTCTATTGATGGTCGTTCTAGACGGGCGTCAAGACGGAAGGAAGTGCTCGCTCTTGTCGGTACCGACAAGAAGAATCGTATCGCACTCGCTGTAGAGGCGTTATGGGACGAGGTTGATCTGTTAAAGGATTGGGAAGAAATCATCGATGTGCTGTTGCTTGACCATTCCTCGACATCGAGTGAATCCCAGACACAGAATGGTGCCAAAGTCAATGGCAAAGAGTTGACGCCTCCCGAACGGGATACTGTGATTGATAGTTGGCGGTTGGAGGAGGGTGAGGAGACCATCTTGTTGGAAATACTGGTCACTTGTCTTCGGCAGACAAAGGCAAATGCTGGGGGAGGTAAAAAGGTTTGTGTAGTCCCTAACATTGTGACTCCTCGTTTATATGTTTATTTATTCTCGGGATAGGGAGAAGAAGAGACGGTTACTAACGACATTTCAAGAGAACTAATCAAAGCACTTCCACGTCTATTCATTAAATATCAGACTGACCAGAATCGGATCGCGAACGTTCTAGAAATACCGACTCTCATGAACCTTGATCTCTATCTCGAAATGCGCATGATTACGGTGTGTGGGGAGCCTCTACCTCTTTTTTCGGAAAGCTTATATAGTACCAAGGCATATAATGCACTTTGGGATGATATCATCAAACAGTTCATGTCGCATACCTCAGTGACCGTTCTGAGTCATGCTATAACAGCCATTCGATATCTGATAGATGCGACATCGTTATCCAATGCGAACAGTACAAAAATCCTCGAGCTAGAAGATGAATTGGCAAGAGCGTTGCGTGATACGGTGGGAGGAAGGGATGAGATTGAAGTGGCGACGCTTGCGGAGGATGAAGTGTTGGCGTTGGGTGCGCATTGTTCGAGGATTGGGGTGTTGTTTGGTGTGAGGAATTTGACGGCGTGGATGGAAGAAGATGAGAGTGGGAAACAGAGTTGTGCTTGGGATATTGTGAGTGCTGTTGTTGAGCGGGGTAGGTTAGGGTACAAGGAGGAAGAGGGGGTAAGTTTTTTTCTTTTTCTTTACAGGCCATTTCTTGTTCATGTGCTGACCGTTGTTATTGAATAGATGGTGGAACAAGCATTACATGTGCTAGCGCTCCATGTCATTTGGGAGACCAAGGATATGCCAAGGACTCAGCCTGGAAAAGAGTTTACACCTGATGAGGAGAAGGTTAGAGACGCTGTGAAGCAGCAACGGGATTCTCTCTTGGAGAAATTGGTTGAGTTTGCGATTGGGACACAGTCTAATACGACTGAGG
Source organism: Leucocoprinus sp. KB1807203 (assembly GCA_019327925.1). Classification (NCBI taxonomy): domain Eukaryota; kingdom Fungi; phylum Basidiomycota; class Agaricomycetes; order Agaricales; family Agaricaceae; genus Leucocoprinus; species Leucocoprinus sp. KB1807203. The sequence continues at coordinate 52,364 of JAHTMQ010000050.1, read as the reverse complement.
GAGTCAAGCACGCGGTGAGTCTTTTTTCTTTTTCAAAAAAATGAACCGTTTTTGATTTTTGGGATCTGAACGTGGGTTAGGCTTTTAAATATCTTCTTGATCTGCATGTTCTCTTTGCGCCGACTCAACTCAATCCGAACCTGGCAGAAGAGACGGATGCTTTATCTTTGACTTTGGATGATGAGATGCAATATCGCTGTGCTGGGTACATTCAAGCTGAAATTGAACGGTTTGCTGAGCTTTTGGAAGATGATATTGATCATGAGCATATGTCATCTAAACGTGGTAGTGATGACGAACAAGTGAGTGGAGAGGATGACAAAGAAGAAAATGGACGTTTAAAAGCTAAAGAGAAGGAGAAAAGGAGTCATAAGCATAAGAAAGAAGGTACTGTTATTTCCTTCTAATTTTTAACTAAATCGAGCTCTGACGTGTTTGTGACGCAGTGAATACGGAGTCTCGGTCGTGGCTTGAACGAGAATACCTATTCATTGATGTGATTTCGACATTTTTGAGAGCGATTCGTGCAGGCGTTATTTCTGTGAATCATGGATCTGTGCTGTTGGCGCATTATGGAAGATTGGGAATCACGTTTGATACTTGTGTCAAGGTTGTGGTTGATGTGTTGAGGGAAGAGGGTTTGATGGGTGGTCATGGTGAAATGGTTGTCAGTGTGGTTACGAAGGCTATTCAAGAGGTCTTGTCGCTGTCTCACTCCTTTTTGCGTATGGTTGTCTCACGATGCTGTTGATAGGCTTTTTCTCTTGTTATGGACGGTTACGTTGAAGACGAGTATAATGCTGTCCAACTTGCCAAGCTTCTTGCGAGTTGTTTTGTGCTTCGTGGTGGTCAACTAGCGGTCATCAAACAACTCGATGCAGACTATATTGTGCGGATTCAAATCGACTTGCTAAATTGGATTGCGAGAAGAATAGCAGCGTATCAGAATAATAACAAGAACAAGAAGAATTTGAGGAAGTGTTTGTTGCTTTTTAGAGCGATGACGCCGCTGCTTAGTATGATTCAGAATCGCGATGCGTTGAAAATGTTGGTGGTTTGGTTTGTGGGGCTCTCATGCGTGATCGCTCGAACTGATTTGGTGGTTTTTTTTCTTATAAATAGAAAAGCTCATTTGGACCAGGCGTTTGATCAAGCCAAGGTGCAAGTGTCATCGACGCTTAAAGGTTGGGAACCGCAACGACAGTATGAGAAGAGATTGAATAATGTGATGAATAAGGATAAAGGTGAATAGAATTTCCTTTTTTTATGAAGTGTGTGAGAGACTGATTGATCTTGTCCTTCCAAGGTCGGAGAAGAAAAGTTGGTGATCGAGGCCATGATGGTGTTGGAGAGGTTTTGAGTGCAGATGAAGAATCGGAAATTGAGCGTTTGGGAGATACCGATGGAGATGAACAAGGACAATCGAGGCCGAAGCTTCGACCTTTTCGAAGAGGAAGAAGAAGAGGTACGCGTTCGAATCCTGATCCTGATCCTGAGGATGAGGATGGAAACGAAGACGAAGGGGCTCGACAAGATGACTTGGAGCTTGAAAATGAACTAGAGGAAGACACACGACATATGGTTACCCCAAAGGCGACTCGGGTCCGAGATGATGGTGTTCAAAGTACCCCTTGTTCATCTGCACCGCAACGGGATGCTCATGTTGGTAGTGGTGGTGATGAGCCTGATGATATGATGTCAACATCGGGTAGGCCTGCACGAGTGGGACAGGAAGGAGCCGACCGTGCTGATGTAGGTGAAACGAGTACGATGCTCCAATCGAAGAAACGGTTGAAGGAAGAGGAGATGGAGTTATCGTTATCTCCTCTTCCTGAGGTTGAGCTTGAAACATCAATCCATGATCGGCCAAGCACGCCTGTTGATGATGTGCATGTTCATAGGAAGCGGATACGTCGTTAATCAAAATATCTAGCGCTCTTTTTTCGTCATTTTTGTCATTGCTCGTATTTATCTATTATTGTCGAATAATATAGGTTTAGTGTACAGTGTTTTTGTGATGTTAGTGGAGACCACGTTTATGAACGATGCAAACGTGGCCTGTGCGAACCAATCAGACCGAGTCGTGTGCCTGTGGCACGTTTCTCGGGCACACGAGCAGGATATTTGACATTTGCTCTCGACAGCCAGACAAGGCAGTTCGCCATGCACCAACTTGCCAGCTCCACTCCTCCCCGTCGAGCTAAACGCCTGTGTTCTCCAGCTCCCCAGCTCAGGCCCATCCTCCCCAAACAGGTCCTCCCGTCCTCTGAGCCTCCTCCCCAGAGGCGTGGCAGGAAGCCTGCTCCTCTTTCTCGCTCTGCCCGTGAGGCTCAGCGACGCCTGAACCATTCCATCATCGAGAAAGCTCGTCGTACAAAGATCAACAATGCCCTGGCCCACATTGAAGGAACTCGTCCCCCTCGACTACGGTAGCAAGGCCAAGTCACAAGACAGCAATGATGACAACAACAACGGCGACGACGACGACAATGATGACGATGACGACGACGGGGAATATGGCGTCGACAAGAAGAAACCCATAAAACGCAAGTCGGGCAAGAAAGAAGAGAAAGAGCGAGAATACAAGCTCGAAATTCTTGTACGGACTGTCGCTTTCATGCAAGATCTTCTGCAACGTGTAGCTATACTTGAGCAAGCTAATCCACTCTGCTCTAAATGCAGTGGAGTTCTTGCCACTGAATCGCAATGTGACTCTACTACTACGCTAGAGTCTGAGCCTAGTCCCCCTTCTAAGCGCGCTCGTATAGAGTCTTATGACACTCTTGGTATCCCATCACCACATGAGTCTTCTCCTCCAGATCACCTGTTGATACAAAATCGACTTCCATCCATTTCATCATGGTTGCCCGGTACATTAGACCTGTCCCCACTCTCTCCTCAAAACAATGGAGAATGGGTTTCGTCTGGACAGCTACCGACTCCTCCTTCGTCCACTCAGGTCCGCCCTGCTATTACCTCAACTTATAATTCACATCGCAAAGTCTCATCGTCCTCTCCCTTGCTCATGCGTACCCCAGAAGAAGAGCATGCAGCTACTATGTTGTTACAAATCAGTGCTTCCTCCTCACCCCTATTTCGCCCTTTGCCGCCCTCCATTATGTCATCTACGGAGTCTCTTCAACACATATTGCCATTGGCCACCACCTCTGCTGCGTCTTCTTCTAGAATGCACTTGAGAAAGACGATAGAAGGGACGATATGATCTTGAGAGTATGGGCATTCAGACGCCTTCGAGTTTGTTGGGCTTGGATCAAGCGTAGATAAATATACTTTTCAGTTTTTTTTGTATACTAGAAATATACTAGAAAGGACGCTAGCACGTTCTGGTAGAAATAGCATGAATTCGACACTTGAGTCGACCTGTTTTCAATCTTATTGTCAAATCACTGTGCGATGTATATAGAATAACAAGTTAAATGGTTATGATTATGGTTTGATTGCTCCGAGACAGTGTATAATTGGCCCCATCAACTGATGTATTGCTAAAATTGAGCTGAGTTGGTTTTTAATGACCCATATACTGCACCTAGGTTATAGGTTATAAGAGAGTGCTTTAAATCCAGTTCTGAGAATCTTCAGGCATGCATAGGTAAGAGTAACAACAGACTGGATATAAGTTAAAGTGGTCAGAGTTAAAGCACTGTGTAGTAAACTGAAGAAGGATGAAACAAACAACAAGTATTAAAAAAGGTGCATAACAGATAGGGCCCACTAAGGTATGGTATATCCCCAAGATATTACCAAGGATAGGTGCAGGAGTATGAGCTTCAAACAAAATTGACAGTGATCCAGTACTATTTTTTGTTGTTAGATAATATTGTATTACAGGCAACAGCTTAAACAATTGTTTCTTTGTCTTTTTAATTGTACTAATACAATGAACAACATAGTTATTGTGCTGTAATCACTATACATACAGTACTGAATGAATTGATGACTGGTGCATGTTTGCCACAGTCTAGTTTATCTCAGCTATATTCAACTTTTCTACTAGTTATTGAGGTGGACTGACACACAATGACTATCACTCTATTGTTATTGTTATTGTCTGAGACATGGTTTTTATTCAGTTAATATCTACAATTTACAGTAAGCACAGATTGTAATACAAGAAGTGTTGTTTCATCTCAGACATCTCAGGATCAAGTAAATAGCTGAGGGAGAATAGTAGAACTGGACTCTATATAAGCCTGCCCTATATTCCTTGGTATTAGCTTGTAGCCCCAGGTAACAAATATCATCATATTGATGATGAGTTGGCTAGAGTGGTGGTGTTAGAAGAGTGGAGAGGCAATGGAAGGATAGTAGTATAAGTGGAATAAAGGAGTTGATAAAATAATAGAAGAGTTTGAACATATCTATTGCATCAGTTTATTGCAATACTCCTTCTAGACTGGCATGTTCGTCTTTCTGAGAATAAATCCAAGGTTGGTAATGATATTCTGCAGAGCATTCTATAACAGTGGCTTTGTGAATAGATTAGCTAGGTTCTTATTTGAAAAGGTATATTCAAAGACTATTATGCCCAACTTTATATACTTCTTGGTAAAATGGTACTTGACATCTATGTGCATTGTTCTTCTATAGTTCTTTCCATTGACTGTGTTTGTGATAGACCCTATATTATCAGCATAGATGTAAATTGGAGTAGTTGTTGATTTTAGCCAGCCAAATTGCCTGAGCAGTCACTTGAGAAAATCTCATGTACTTCACTTCTACAGTTGACAAAGCTACTGTAGCCTGGTGCTTGTACTCATATAACACAGGTCCTTCTGTAACCATGAATATACTTCCTTCCATTGACTTGTAAGTGTCCTTGCATCTTGCATAGCTGGAGTCTATATAATTTACTGGGGTCAAATCACTTTCTTCTTTATATATGATTCTATAGTGAGATGTTCCTTTAATATATAAGAGAACATGCTTTAGTGTATTCCAATACTGTTCCTCAGGGTTGTGAGCAAATCTTGATAGAATACTAACTGCATATGATAAGTCTAGCTTTGTTGTAACTTGTAACTATATGATAACATCTAGTGTTTCTTAGTATGGGACTTTAGCTATCTTTTCTACCTCTTTGGATGTCAACAGACAGTCTCTGATTGATAGTATAAGATTTATAGGCAATAGTATTGAAAATGGAATACAACTGTTTATGTTGAAGCACATCAGTACTTGTGGTAGTAGGCTTGTTGAAATAGTATGATATCATCTGTTCTTTGGTTCCTGTTAGTACAATAGTAAGTTAATTGTCTCAGATGTCAACTAGTGGGTCAATGGCTAATATCTACCTAGCACAATAGCAAGTTAATTGTCTAGGTATTTTCTGGTGAGTGATTGTTATATCAGCTAACATAAAAGTTTCATCTCAGATTTCAACTAGTGGGTCAATGGCTAAGATTTCTTCTATTCCATTAGAGTTTTTATACCTTCCTTTTCAGATGCTCAGTAATCTAGTTACTGGCTCTATCTACTGTGGTACAGTTATTGCCAGATATAAGAACAACAACTAGCAATTAACCAGAAGTTATACTAGAGAGCCAAATAAGAGTCCTGGAAGCTAGAGTAATATTTGAGTAAGGGTAAATCTACTAATACAAGCTCTTATATATACTACAAAGGATGGTCTGTGCATAGTAATGTGAGCTACAGTCCAATAATAGCACTTCCTAATTTAGATAAATAAAATAATTGAGATAACATACAGACCAAGAGATAAGAGAATAGATAGATAGGCATCATAAGATAAGATAAGCTAGATAAGTGCAAACCTAGTACTTAGCTAAGCCCTGTTCTAGGGTAATGGCCATCCCCTTACAAGAGGTATATTATCTTAGAAATTAGGGGACTTAGCACAAAAGGAAAATTAAGATACCACCAAAAGTAGTAATAATTTCCTTTATTATTTTATTTCATTGAGTCTCTATAATTTGTAATATTTAATATATAGTTCCAGAAGTAGATAGAATGGCAACAAGAACTTATCTTGGTATATGCCTTCATCTCTACTGCCTCTGGAAATTGTTTAATATAGTATATTTTGAGTGATAACTTTTGGAATTAATATAGTGTTAGAAACAGAATATAGAATATACCAAGACTCAATCTAGAATCAAGTTGCAGACTCAACTTGAACAGGCTTTAAAGAGAACAGCAAGCTAGAAAAGCTTAGCTAAGTATATATGTCATAAACTTCATTTGGACCATAACTCCAGGAATACTTGACTGATTTTGACAATCTAAATGGCTACAGAAAGCCCTTAAGAAGACCTTTCAAACTGTACCAAAAATATCTCAAAGCAATCAGTATTTACCGAATTATCAGCAGATCAATCAGTGATCACCAAGTCTATCACAAATGGCCACTTACTGATTTGTGAGTTGATGGTTTAATAATCAAAAGGCTCAAAAAAGCGAAGTTTAGACAGTAGCAAAAGATGTTGTTAAGTCTGAGGTTTATCCTTAGACATACAGTCCTTAAATACATAATTGTAGTGGTCTGTATACCAGAACAGCCTACTACATGATCACTACCTATTGTTCTACATATAGGAGTGCTATTGTTCTTTAAATAGAGGTAACCTTACCATCTTAGGGCAGTCCTTTGTTCTATTCAAGGACAGATGATAATCTATGAGTAAAGATCAGTGTCATATGCAAACATTGAGGACCTTGTATCTCCATGGGATCTTATCGCCTCAGGATCTATTTATAGCAGAAAGAAGTGCATTGAGTAGAGCTTTACGATGGTTATTGAAGCAAACGATTATGTTAAGCAGTTCCTGAGATATCAGCAATTTAGTGTCTGATGACTTGGTGATCACTGACTGATCTGCTGATAGCTTGGTGAACACTGATTGCTTTGAGATATTTTGGATACTGTTTGAAAGGTCTTCTTAAGGGCTTTTGGTGGCCATTTAGATTGTCAAAATTGGTCAAGTATTCCTGGAGTTATGGTCTGAATGAAGTTTGTGACAGCTATACTCCTACCAAATTTAATGGTATTGTAATATTACTAAAGGAACTTATCTTTAAAGCAGTTGCCATTGCCTAGATACTCTTAAATCTCCCAGAATTAAAACTATTTATAACCTCTTGAAGATTGTTTTCTAAAGCACAAATTGCTAGATTTCTTACATATATTCAACTGTAGAATATACCATAGAGTATATGTATAAAATTATTGCTCTCAAAAGTAACTTCTGCACTTGAAATATTGTTATCTTTAAAAGTGGCCAAAATTACCAGAAGAGATAGTAATATTACTTATAGCTAACCCATGGACCAGCTTAAGTTAATACACACCAGAACCTCTGGTACTAACCTATTGACAGAAATAACAAAATAACAATCACAGCCTATGACCTGAGCTGATTGACATGAACATGCTTGTGGATACCAATACAAATTCTTGCAAAACGGGCTAAAAATAAATTATCATCACTTGTATCAGAAATAGACATGGCAATAATCAATGTGAGACCATTGTTTCCCTCCCGCAACAATCCCAGCGCCAAATCTTATCCAGAATAACTTATAGGGGTCTGCATGGACATCGGTCTTGTATTACTCATCTTCGCTTTTTATAGGGACCAATCTGCTTCGAGTACGATTTCTACGGATGGCCGGTATCATCGTAAACAAAATGTTAGTGATTCGCGCTTACCGTCAGTCGTGCTTCTTTGTTAGTAAAAGCTGTAACCTGTGCTCCCTGTATATACATGCATAACGGGTACTTTCATAATAATACTCAATCAACAATTGCGTGATTTTATGAAGTACAGAGTACTCACACCAAGACAGCCCCTAAATTTGCAACAGAAAGTATTTTTATATTCGGAGATTGCCGACTCCGATATGTCAACATGCTGACCATCATACCTCCTCTCTCGGCTCCAGGATTTAGTGCGAAACCGATAATTATTGGTCTTCTCGATTAAGAATCCCTTTGTGATTCACATGATCTTAGAGCAAATAGGCATATTGACATACACATTAAGTCAAACCAATAGAATCACGTCCGGACAGCAGAAATGCCTAGAAAAGTAGAGATAACATCATGCGTTTGTATTACCCATCAAGAATCAACGATAACCTGATACCATAAAAGAAGGGAGACTGAGAGGATAAGAAGAGATAGGGAAAGATCAGATTGTTAGATACCATGACGATAGTGGTTATATACTGAGTTCAGGCCAGTTTTCCACAAAAAAGCTCGGAAGATCATCAACACCATGTCAAGCAAAGTCCCGCTCTCAACAATGTTCTTTGACGTAAATCTCGACTTTGCACTAGGGTGTTGAAAAAGGCTCCTGATACTGGCAACGTTCGCAATATAGGTTATATAAGGATGTCGAGTATTGACGCGATTGCGCGGGGAGACGCCGGCATACGCTAAACATCGACATATATAGTTGTATAAGTCGTCTCAAGAACAGACGGAATGAAATCATCAGACAAAAATGTCCAAGGTTTGTTTGAGAGCAGGTGGTGTAGGAAGATTGACAAGTGAATAGTGAGGCCTAAGGGGTAAGCCAAGTGGCCAATCCAAAAGTAGTCGGACGGTGATATGGCCGACAAAAGATGACCAAGGGTATTCTTCATCCTAAAGACAGATGAAATACATCGACAGGGGGTATGGAGGTAATAGATAAAAAGCAACTGAGGATAGGAAAACGCATTGCCGCCTCACCAGTAAGACTGGCCAGCAGGAACACCGAGAGACTGTGGGGAATGAACAGACGACCAGGATAGGGGCTGTGGGACTCTAGTTGTTGCCAAACCCTGGGTCTGATCACCAACAAAAGTAGGATTGACAATTTGAGTATGACCACTGGCGGTGATAGGATGACCACTATGTTGAAGTATTTGTTGTGGAGCCTTGTCATATATCATTTGAGGTTTCTCGTAAATCGGTGTCCCGGGTACACTTTCATCCATCCTCATGCCAATGGGCATCATACCATTTCTGTCATATTGGGCGAGCCCGCTGCCATGATGAAAATAGCTTGCTGATGAATGTACAATTTCGTGTTGCAGAATGCCGAATTGCGAACCAGCATCATTTTCGGGAGGAGAAGAAACGCCATTGGCAGACGGCGACTGACTAGAGTAGGAAAACACAGAAGGAGCAAGCTGTACCCTGTCAAACGCTTGAGACTGAGGGTTCTCTATCATGACGTTGGATCGAGAATTTCCGGACGGATATGCATCTGGACTAAACTGGGAAGGTCTTCCACTGGTATTTCCAGACGTCGGGCCGTCCGTGGATCCGTAACTCCCGGCCGGACTGCCTTTGTCGAATTGTGACGTTGGCGTGTGGTGAGAGGCATCATCCGAGCGAGCTGTGCATTGATATGGGGAGGATGAAATACTATTCGGGTCACTAGTTCCATGGCCGCTGGGCGGCGCAGAGCCTACAGAGGATGAATCGCTTGTTCGCTGGTCTCAAATATATGTACACGAACCTTCTTCAACGTTGTATATTGACCTGGTCTGTTCAAAAGAGCTATGATGTCCCGTCTATAGCCAACTCAATTAATGAGATGACATCGTTGCAACATGAGGCAAATCACCATAAAATGTCCATGAGGTATTGAATATGCTGGCTCGACTTGCATTGAGATTTCAGAAGGAAAGCCAGCAGAAGGCGAGTCGTTGTAAGACATCATGGGTTGTCGGGAAGCTGGGTGTGGTTTAGGCTGCTGAATTTCAGTAGTCTAAACAAACCATGAGCCTAGTCGTTGAAACTCCAAAGACGTGGACTTACCTGTCCATGAATTACCGGGTTTAACTGGGCGATCGCCAAGGTATAGCTCTCGGGCCTTGGATAATTCTTATCGACAGATTGGTAAACAGGTCCAGCATGACCCACACGCCCTTGCCTGCACCTTATACCAAGGACGGGAGGCGGACCTGGTTTAGCATGCTTTGTGGAGTTACATTCCTTCTTCTTCAATGTAACGCCATCGGAATTTGTGCCTACTGGGCTGAGCTGATCATGTTTTCGCTTGACGACTTGAGCTACTTGCGTAGAGATTCGAAGCTTGGGGGGAGCGATGCGCTGTTTTATATTTTCCCAAATTTCCCGCCTTGATCTTCCCAGAGCATATTCCCTGTCCATCATGATCTCCATACCTTTCCTGACCTCTGCTTCACTAATAAGCGATACAGCAGTTGATGACTGAGTGATGACAAAAGCATCCAAAAGCATCCTCTCGAGGGGATACAAGTCCATCAACAGAGGTTCGACAAGATGTTCATCCGACTCCTTACATAGCAAGCCATTTAACTTGGTTCCCAATCGGAGAATTGCTTGTGCTGCACCAAGACAAGATTGTGTTGCCATCGCCATCGCACTTCCTTGTATCTGCGGCTTCTCGTCAACCCCAGGCTTGCCTGGAACCTTAGTAAAATCTAGAGTCCCGTTTGCTTGCTTGGCGACGGCCGCAGAGTTTGCAGAAATGAAGAACGGCACATACACTCGAAGAATCAAAATCTGAGCAACGAGACACAACTCCCATTTGTGCCTAAGCTCGTCGGCCTTCTCGTCTTCATCCCGGCTGATGAAATCCCGACTCCATCTCCTAATTTCATCCTCTGATCTAGCAGCTTGGTCGAAAGTGTATCCGCAGCAGCATTCAGGGTGGGATAGCCGATGCTTCACACATTGTGCAAGCTCTACGAGCCTGTGGGTGGTGTCATATCAAATTGATCCCTAGATGGCCCGGTACGATTCAAAGTTTACGCACCGACACCGTGCGATCACGTATTTTCTAGTGACCGAGTCGTAGAGGTTGCCATTAAGCTCCGGTAAACGAGCATAATGAGACACCGGAGGAATCAATGAAGGATGGCCGAGTGCATCTGAAGTGAATCTAGGTAAAGCAGATAAGATCGGCTACAGCAGTCCAGTCCGAAATAACCACGCACAAATCGTAAAACATTACATCCCACCAGACCACGCAACGAAAATCTTCCCAATGACGATGAGAATCGGCTCGTGAGGAAGGTTTGTCGTCCGATTGTTGCCAAGCAGCTATCTCTTTTCCAAGACCGATCTCTCGAGCAATATTGACCATCTTACCAACCTGTGAAAAAGATGAGCAGGACAAGAGGGACACCTGGCCAAGCACACGAACCATTGGAAAAATTACTCTAGGTTTTGCACCAACCTCTTTCCTCCGCTCTCCTGAATCATTGACGTTATCCTGGGTGACGAGCAGCAGATAACCAATGCCAGCAAGGCACGCGACCAAGAACAGAACATAATCTTTCTCCGACTTCTTCGAGTGCGAGTTCTCCCAGACTGAAAGTGCCTGCTGAGAAAGGGCGTACAAAACACCGGCATTGACATCCTCTGAATCAAATACTTCGGGAGGTGACACAGCAGCCCCGATCGCCAAAATAGCCGTAGCCATAGAGAAGAATATCAGGTCTTCTTCTGCCTTTTTCTTCTCTTTCTCTTTTGAAAGTACAGGTTCTGATGTAGAGGCGGATATTGGTTCGAGAACAGATCGTCCTGATTCCGGCTCCACGGCATTGAAATCGGGAAGGCGACCATTAATCAGGCTAATGGCTCTCTGCTCAAACTTATTCCAACCTCCTGGTAACGGAACAGGCCTCTGAGCAAGAACAGGTCTAGCTCGAGCCAGAATGCGCATGCAGATTGATGAGTTTGGGAGAAGGCTGAGGACAGTTGGGGTGACTGATGGCACCTGTGAAGAGCCATATGACTTTGTCTCAGAATAATATTCACTGACGCGGGGAAGTAATGGCTGAGGGTTGAGATGACGGGAATGAGGAAATAAAGTAGTGTTGAGTCTTGCACGAAGCTTCGTTCGCCGCTCAATATCCGCGGGAGAAGGCTCAAACTTGATTGGGGGAGGGGGTCGTCCATTAGTAGAACGTCCCGAATGTCCATTCTCTACTGAATCCAGCCAGGCAGAGTGGAGTTCTTCCAATGAGAGAGCAAGCGGACAGGGTGCATCATGCACATGGGCTATCACAGCAGCAGGATGGTGCTGATGCTGATGGATGTCCTGTGGACCAGATCGAATCGAAGGAGCGGATGAGGAAGAAAGACGATGAACACCTGTCACATTCTGGAATTGAGCAGGAGGATAAGTAGACTGGAAAGATCCAGAAGTAACTTGAACTAAGATAGATTCGACCTGCAGCAGACGATTATTGAGGGAATGTAGGTCGACCTTTTCCGCCGCGGCTGGTGAGTAGATACACCTTGCGACGGTATCCCGCTTTGTACAGCTGCTGCATGGAGAGCGGCGATCACACTTGAGCTTGAGACGTTTGCACTAACAAAAGGGTTGAATAAACACTTGAGTGAATGATCTGAGGTAGACAGACCTCCGCGCAGACGACAGTGATGCGGGAACGGATCTGACTGCAAATATGATTGTGAGTGAGTCATCAATATCAAACAGCTATGGCGTACGGTGTGGACGCTGTCTGAGATGATGAAGACTGCTGCTCCATGATGCTACGGTGGTGGTGGGAGGGGCTGAGAGGGGAAAGCGCCCTCGACGTTCTCGATTGTTTTCTTCAATAACCACACGGTCTGTATTCTGTGACATGAGACGGTCACATACTTATGTCAACTAATGCCACCGTCAACTCCATTCAGATCATCGAGATCTTGACTCGGATCCACTACCTCTTCTGGACATCCAAGGTGCCTGGCCAGGACACCCTTGACATTGCTGGAATCGACAACGCTGTTTTTTGCTGAGCGACCCGGTTGGAAAATAATCAGAAGAGTGAATGAACCAAACTACCCTTTTGAACATGTTTCACTCATGTACAACTACAACTTCCCTCCAGGGCTGCGCACAGGGCTTATCACGTGTTTCCCTAGCCAATTTTGCAATACCCTAAAATGCAACAAGAGGCTTGCAGATCCTTGCTTTTGCAGCACCGCTCAGAGCACCTACGGCATCATTATCATCAGTAATAAATAACATAACGTTGGTTGAACAAGCTCTGGTCAGGTATCTCCTCTACAGCGGGCACTCGAGCATAATAACACCCATTTTTTATTTATGAATTGATGCAATGTAAATACAATGTAATCTCCATTCAATACTGCCAGCGGATGCTCTAAGCACTATCGATTCTCAGAGTACAAATTTTTTATTCCAAATCTAGCGCCTTCATCACTGTCGACATTGCATTCACATCGCTACGTACAAAGCGAACTACAACTGTCAATTCACACTCAAGAACCTGTCGGACAACTGCTATACATGTAAGCGTCTTATGCCATGCTTCGAGAGGTGACATCAACTAGTACAGCGAGTACGGCAACAAATGGCGCCCTTTCCTAACCGCAATTTACCCAACTCGGTTCCAATTGAGTTATTCACTGTTATTGTCCCCCTTTTCACTGAACGTCCAAAGTCACCCCAGTCAAAAGCCTTACACATTCTCTTCCTGAAAATGGAGACACCACCATGACGAATTCTTCTCCAGTGCATGTCCCACTTCCGCGAGCGTTGGTCGATGATTGATGGTTGATCAAGATGGAATGTACGAATAAAGTCAAACAAACCTTATATTTGAGAAGCTTTTCCAAATATGAGTCTCCAAACCTTCCGTGAGTAGAGGTCTCGTCGCTCTTGCGCGCATAAGGTATGACTTCTTGCCTGTTGTTTCGTCCAGGCACGAGGACTCATGCAGCAGTATTCAGTTAATGGTAATCATTGCAAACTCTCCTCTGTATTTTCGTGAATGAATTATCTCCCACCTTCTCGAACGAGTTCTTGCCTCAAAATATCCTAGCTTTCCGTGTTTCAGATAGCTTTTCCCTGACAGTGCTTCCCCAAACCTTCTTTTAGGTAAACGTACGGTCACAACGTGACTCAAATGGCGTGGCTAGTGTAGTACTAGCATGAAACATGTCAAGCGAGTACTATAAATCGGTAAATGCTGGACGCTGTGAGGTAACCTAACGTGATATAAACGTGGTCAGGTGTGGTATCAGAGCCTCGCAAATAAAACGTGGCTACCTGGTGAACCAACAGCTCACTAGCATTATGGATCGAACCTATTATTGTCAGGGATGTGAGCCCGGCTGATAATTGACACATAAGGCTAACTCGATATAAACTGTGAATCTACCAATCAATCTAGGCTATTGAGTTGTGATCAAGGTAAAAAGACATTCAATTCAATAATCCCTGTGGACTGGTTAAATCAACACGTTGCATACCACCTGAGAACCCGACTGTGTAGTGATGTATATTAACATACCTCATCGTATTCTCTCGAGCCTTAATTGACAGCCCAAACCAATTCCTACTGTTCTTACCAGCCCCACAACTATATGTTCACGTTATAAATATCCTGATGTTTCCAATTTTAATCCATGTCCCATCTGAGCAGATAGCCAACTTTTTGCTGGTAGATATATGTAAAATACATGGTTGATTATTATTTTTTGATTCAGCATTCTTGTCTGCAACAAGCCAACTAGTACTAACATTTAACTAGTCAGCCCAGTATGCTGTCAAGTGAGTTACAGGTATGGATGGCATCATCTGTCTGTCACATGTTATTAAGTTCACACATTTTAACAATTAGCCCCCCAAAAACTTAAACAATAATTTGAATACCTGGCCATGTCCCTGTAGAAGCCAATGTTGTCAAGAGTCTAATTCAGTTACATATGACCAAAATGCAGGTAAGGCCTACCAAGGTAAGTTAGTAACTACTCTTCTCTTTACCCCATTCTTGACTCAGCCAAGGGTAGAGCCAAGGGTAAATCTTACCCTTATCCTGCTCTTACCTTACTAATACCCCTAGGATATACTTTATTTTGTAAACTTTGAACTGATTTCTTAAAGTGTTATTCCAAGTATATACTCTATTATTAAGAGTATATTTTATTCTAAGTACAAAGTACACTTATTTTATCCTAAGTATAAGAATATGTTTTACCCTCAAGGATAGAGTTGTTATGAAATGTTGTTTAAAAGCAATATTTATTTTTCTTTTCTTTTCTTTTATTTCATGAAGAAGAAACTACACAAGTATCATATACTAAAAATTGGTATTATTTAAATTTCATTTCATTTTTATTCATAATTAATTTTGCTCCTGAATATAAGATAACACTACCAATGCAACCCCTGAAGCACTAGCCTAACTTTCTAGAATGACCCTGTACTCAATTAATATTACTATATGTCATATACCAAAAATTTGGTATTATTTATTATTTATTTTCATTTTCTTTTCATTTTATTTATAACTTCCATTTCTAAACTCCTAAATTGTCTACTTGTCAGGAATATGAGAAGCAGCATGAAAAGACTAGGAATATTGTTAAAAGACTCTAGACTACAAGAGTAAATATATACTTTAACCTTAAGTCTATGTCAATACTTGATATCTCTTTGTCCTTTTACAAAGGGTCTGGTTAAGGTTTTCAGAAGAGTTATATCAAAAGAATGAATATTAAGGCTTTTAGTTATACTCTACAAGTTAGTCTGGAGACTAAAGAGAATATAGGGTTCCAAGAGAAGTAGGTTTTCAGATGAACCTTAGAAAAAGAGAACTTGCTATTCTTTTCTCTTTCTGAATTGTATTTATCTTAACTAGTAATGTTACAGGAACTACTGTTCTAAGTACTAGTAAGTTATAGTATGCTGTTATACTGTAAACAAATTTTGCATGAAAAGTAATATTTGAAATTGTTTAATATGGTATATTTTGAGTGACAACTTTTGGAATTAGTATAGTGTTAGGATCAGAACACAGAACATACTAAGACTTGATCTAAAACCAAGTTGCAAACTCAACTTAGATAGGCTTCAGAAAGAACAGTAAGCTGAGAAAGCTCAGCTAAGTATACACTTGGATTACATCACACCTGTAAGGTTTAGTATTGAGAGTGCAGACAAGAGTACAGACAAGGGGACAACTAAGTGTAGAAGGTCTAGAGGGATTAACTAACTATATTTTCCAGAAAAGCTTTTGTTATAGTATATAAAGGTTGATATCCCAGAGAAAATATGTGACATGGATCTAGAACAATCTTATACTTGTTTAACACCAAATAATTATAAAACTTACATAAAGCTGTATATAATTTCTGATACTCTTCTTTAATCCCCCACTTTTGTTTTATCCCCTTGAACTTCCAGTATGCAATTGGAAGCTGGTACCATGCCTTATTGTTTGTTCTAGTAAGCAATTCCCTTTTGCACTCTTTCAATAGGTAGTTCAGTTAAAAACATCTCTGGACCTTTTAGAACTACCAAAAAACAAAAAGACAGTTCTTTTACCTCTTAACAAGTCAACCACCTAGAAACCATTAGGAAATATCTGTTGAAGATAGAGTCTATTGCTCTGTCTAGCCCAAAATCACTTTTCATCTCACTGTACTTGAATCCAGTCTTGAAAGATTTCCTAGGACTAATTAACTCTAGCTCATCAGATTGTTTGATAAACTCAAGTTTTGTTGCTTTCCATAAGTTGCCATTCTGGGTTATTGAACCTCTTCCCCTAATACTGATAGATAGTACTATTAATTAATATGTAACTCAAGTCGTAATACTACTAATTCAACTTACTTATAGCTACTCTTGTATTCCTGAGTTCTATATGACATGTCTAGATAGTTCAAGTCTAGTAGTACTTGAATACAGTTGGTTAAAAAGCCACAATCCAAACATTAACTGGAGAAGAGAGGTCCTAGACATGTCTTTAGATAGAATAGGAAATCTTAGAGAGAATATAATTGACAATACTAAAGAACCAAGACATGAATCAGGAGTACAACTTTTCATATTACTAATCAACACAGTAGCTTACTAATATGCTTGTAGAGTACCTAGAGTCTAGCTATTTCAACTCATCCCTAAAGTATTTAATAGCCAGGCAACTCAAACTAGACCAGTAAACCCTGAATTAAGCAAAGTCCCTGTAGAATATCATCAGTTCACAGATATATTCTACAAATAATGCTCTAGACTTCTACCTGAACATTATCTATATGATCTGGCTATCCAAACAGCAGAGAACTTGTTATTATCCCTGGGATCTATTTACTTGCTATTAATACTCAAAATACAGACATTGCAGAAGTTTATTGATAAGAACATCAAATCAGATGCTATCTAGCCCTCCCAATCTCTAGAAGAAGCTCTAGTATTAGTTGTAAAAAAGAAAAATAAAAACTTGAGGTTATATATTAACTATCAAGGTCTTAATAAGATAACTTGTAAGGATTGCTATTCAATTTCATTGATTTCCAATCTTTTAGATGCTTTCAAGAAGGTAAAAATCTATACAAAAATAGATTTGAGGAATACCTACTACTTGGTATGCATTGCTGAGAGCAATAAGTGGAAAACTGCCTTTAGGACCCAGTATAGATCCTTCAAATGGCTATTTATGCCTTTTGGACTATTAAATGCCCCTGCAGCCTTTCAACAATTTATAAACAAGGTTTTTGGGAACTTACTAAACATCTATATAGTTATCTACCTAAACAATATCTTGATTTACTCAAACAATATAAAGGACTACCAAGGTTATATAAAAAAAGTATTACAATGTCTTCAAGCCTATAAGTTGTATGCCTTACCAACTAAGTGTGCATTTCACAAAGAGAGTATTGAGTTCCTAGAGTTTGTACTAGGTCCCAAAAGTTTAACTATAGATAAACAAAAAATAAAAACAATCTAAAATTAACTACTTGGCAATTAAAAGAAACTCAGTTGTTTCTAGGATTTTTAAACTTCTATCAATAGTTTATACACAACTATTCTGGTATAGTAGTCTCTCTTACTCATCTAACATAGAAAAAGGTTCCCTGGGATTGGTTAGAAGATTGTTAGAAAACATTTGAGATATTAAAAGAAGTATTTACTACAGCACTAGTATTAGTAAGATAAGATCCTGATTCTAAAATAATAGTAGAAACAGATATATTAGATAGAGCCCTAGTAGCAATCCTCTCAATGTATACTAGGAAGGACATTTATTCTATAGTCTTCCATTCTAGAACATTCAGTAACATAGAGTTCAATTATGATATATATAATAAGGAACTTTTAGTAATATTTGAGGTCTTTAAGACCTTTAAGAAATGAAGATATTACCTAGAAAAAACCTCTATCTGTCAGTGTGAAGTCATAAAGACTTAGAGCTCAACTAAGATGGTTGTTTAGAAAGAACTCAATAGAGTTCTCTATTAGATTATACAACTACTTATACAGATATCTGTTGGTCTATATGCCTATTTCCTGCAATCATATGACCCTTACTAATGACTATATATATCTTATATAAGCTTTCCTGTACTATTTATATCCCTCTTGCATTATATTCCTGGATATTATCTACTAGGTTGAGGAATATACAAGAAATAGTTTTCCTTTCTTAGGACTGTCTCATAATACCATCTTTGTAAAAGTGTTTATAAATTATAAGAATCTTACCTATTTTTGCAACTCTAAGCTCCTTTCTTATTAACAAGCATACTAGTTTGAGTTTTTTTCACAGTTCAATCTTATGATATACTTTAGACTAGAAAGGTTGGAGACAAAACCAAATGCCTTAATCTACCACTAGGAAAGGAGAACTAACAGAGGATTCAAATCAATGATCTATATTTGTGTCCAATCAACTATTGATAGGATAGAGCAATAATCCATAGAAACCCAAATAATTATGAATGGCAATCCTCCTGGACACAAAAATGTAAAACTTGAATATTAAATAGGCAATGATAGTAGACCCAATTTACCAAGAATACCTCAATAACACACAAACCCAAGAAAATACTAGATGGACCATTGACATTAATGAATACCTATGCTTTAAAGAACAAATTTTTATATCTGATGTAGGGGACCTTTAGCTATATATACTTAGAGCAAAGCATAACTACATACTTGCAGGCTATCTAGGACATACCAAGATACTATAGCTGGTCTGCTGGGATTATAGTTTGTCCAAAATATCTTTTCCAAGTATAGAATACCAAGTCATATCATATTAGACAAGGAGGCAGAATTTATCTCAAAATTCTTCCAGTTGCTAGTCCAAGCCTTGAATATGAAGTTATATTTCTTAGTAGATTACTATCCAAAAGTGGATAACCAAACCAAACATATAAACCAGATCTTAGAGCAATACTTACAAATCTACTATAATTATCAGCAATCTAACTGGTCCAAGCTTTTACTATTGGAAGAATTTACTTACAATAATACACTCTTGTCTACTACAGGGATGTTTCTCTTTTTCACAAATAAAGGATATTATGTTGTATAACTCAAGTCAAGTTAACTTAGTAGCTAAGTCTTTAAGGGTTATAAAGAGAACTTAATGGAGTTCTTGCTCAATTGTACCAGCTACTTATACAAGTATACTATTTGCTCTTATTTACATTAATGGTATTCTACAACTAGCCAAGAGGCTGCTAGTTCAATTCTTTGTCTATTATTCTATAAATATATATCTTTAGTCATAGTCAAGGCGACTTATAATATATTATCCTAGTATGTAAGTACAAATAGCCCAGGAGCTCATATCCTAACTGGTAAAAATATTTGTAGTGGATCTTAAGAATATCTATGCAGAACTGAAATAAGCTATTATAAAGGTGTAAAAATACTACTAAGGCCCAGTGGATACATGGTAAGCCAAAGTGCTTACATTCTAAGCAGAAGACACAGTATATATCCTAGCAAAATTTATTAGAACTACTCAACCTTTAAAGAAGCTTTCAGAATACTATCTAGGCCTTTTCTTTGTAATAAAAAGAGTAGGATTTCATTCCTACCTCATGAAGCTACCAGAACATCTTAGATTAATCTACTTTATATTCTATATATCCCAGCTTGAACCAGTTTTCTCTAGTACTATTCTAAACTACACCAATCTACCTCTACCACTTATTAAAATAGATAAAAACCTTAAATTTGAAGTAGTGCAAATACTTGACTTAAAATTGGACAAACATAGAATAAATCCCCTTGATATATAATGTATGTTGGATAGGGTATAAAAGTACCTCAGAAGAATATTTGTGGCTTAATATAGCTAATCTAACAAATACTAATAAATTACTTTCAGACTTCCATACCCTAAATCTAACTAAGCCAGGTTCTACTAATACACTATCAAACTGATAAAGATCCACCACCATACCACTATACTTGAGAGATTGGTGATAGAAAAATGAAATAACAAGGATAAATAGAACAGGTTAAAGAGGCAAAATCTCTAAGCTGTATTACAGTTGTGTACAATTGAGTAGATGCTGGAGAGTTAAATCAAAGAATAGAGAGCTTACAAAAATTGATATAAAAAGAACCAATGAAAACCTAGAAGCTAAAATGTTTTTTAGTATTTGCTCGAGAACAAGCTCTAGTTGATTGTAGATCTCAAAGGTATATATTTGTTTTATACCATGATATTACTCTTCTCAAACTAGTCTAGCAGTCTAGCTCACTGTCAATACAGTAGTACTGCCTAGAACTCTTATATCCTTATATAGGCTCTACTTTAACTGACTATACTATCACAAATGGCTACTTACTGATTTGTGATTGCTTAATTTAATAATCAAAGTGTTCAAAAAAGCAAAGTTAGACAAGTAGCAAAAGATATTGTTAAGTCTGAGGTTTATTCTTAGACATACAGTCCTTAAATACATAATTGTGGTAGTCTGTATACCAGAACAGCCTACCACATGATCACTACCTATTGTTCTACATATAGGAGTGCTATTGTTCTTGAAATAGAGATAACCTAACTATCTTAGGGCAGTCCTTTGTTCTATTCAAGGACAGATGATAATTTATGGATAAAGATCAGTTGTCATGTACAAACATTGAGGACCTTGTATTTCCATGGGATCTTATCACCTCAGGATCTATTTATAGCTGAAAGAAGTGCATTGAAGAGAGCTTCACAATGGTCATTGAAGCAAACGATTATGTTAAGCAGTTTCCAAGATAACAGTGATTTAGTATCTGGTGACTTGGTGATTACTGACTGATCTACTGATAACTTGGTGAATACTGATTGCTTTGAGATGTTTTTGGTACCATTTGAAAGGTCTTCTTGAGGCTTTTGATGGCCATTTAGATCATTGAAATTGGTCAAGTATCCCTGGAGTTATAGTCCAAATGAAGTTTGTGATATTACCTCCCTCTTGGTTCGAGCTCCATTGAGAAGTTATCTCGTTTTTGGTAAACTCTGAAGATATTCCTATAGCTTTTCACCTGCATTATGTAGATTTTCCTCAGGCTCCCATGTATTGTCTCCTTGACTATATCCTTTTTATCTAACAAGGAATTTGTTTTTTCCATGTCTTTGTTGCAAATCTAGAATCTTTTCTACCTTCTATTTTTCCTGGCCCTGTATCAAGCTCAGTGATAGGGGTGTGGATTTCTATCTACAGATGGTAGACTTAGAGTACTATGCTAACTTGCTAGCATGAAAAACTAGGTACAGTGCTTGGTAGCAAGATAGTATTCTAAGCTAGAACATAACCAAGAACAACTTTTCTATTATTTTAAATGGTCCTTTGTACCGGGGTTGTAATGCTTACTCTGTAGTCTGATAATCCTTCAGATTAAGTAGTACCTTGTTGCCAACTTTAAATGGGACACTTTGGACTTTTTGATCATAGTACTACTTTATTCTTTCTGCTATAAGAGTAAGAGCTGCTTTTACCTGCTCCAAGGCTTCTTGTCATTTATATATCAGGTCATTCAAGTCCCTTTGTAGTAACTCTTTGACTAAAATTGGGCCTGCTCTTAGGTATCTGCTATATTCAAGAAAGAATGGACTTTCTTTGATACCTTCATATACTTGATTGTTATATGCAAACTCTACACTGGGTAGTAGATCTGACCAATTACTGAGATTATAATCTATATAGCACTGAAGATATTGCTCTAACACCTGGTTTACTCATTCTATTTGTTCATCTATTTATGGATGATATGCTGTTGATATTGTGGATTCTATTCCTAAAATCTTATACTATTCTTGGAATAACTTGGCTGAGTATTATACTTCTCTATCCAAAATGATTTGTAACAGCAGTCCATGCAATAGATAGACCTTGTCATATAGTAACTGTACCATATCTTTGGATAAGAACCAATTGTTGATAAGAATGAAATAGGCCCTTTTGGTGAGCCTGTCAACAATAACATAGATAGCATCGTAACTATTTGACTCTGGCAATTATGTGATTAAGTTTATTAAAATTATTTCCCAAGGTCTGTTAGGCATCTTATTAGACATGAGTGGTCCAAAAGGTTACTGTATACAATTTTTCATCCACTGATACATATTACAATCCATAACATATTTCTTGACAAATGTTGTCATTCCAGACTACCAGTAATTTCTGAAGACTAACTTATAGGTCTTCCACTGGCTAAGTGTTTGGCAGATGGTAAATCATAGTGCATCTTAACAATCTGTTGTCGCAAGGTATCTTTCATACTGTGGGGAATATAAACCTTTTGTTACCAAGGAACAGTGAATGTTCTTAGTGGTCACCCTAGGTGGATGTTCAGGAAGAACTCGATGGAGTTCTTCATTGGATTGCAGCCTTATTTATACTACTACTACAGTGGCTGTACCCTAGAGTCCCATGGTCACATGTCCTTTCCAGAATGTTCTATGGTCACCTGACCTTGTCACGTGACTTGGCTTACTAAGTCCCTATTCTGCTTCTGTCTTTACTCCATTGTATGCTTGGGGATTTTAGACTGAGTGTTCAGAATGTGTGGGATGTCTTTTCCTACTTGAGGCTCTCATAACACTTTTTTCTATATAGGAGTAGTCCATTTTTATAGTTCCAGTCTTGCAAGGATTTTCCAAATTCTCTTGGACTAGACTTAAGTAGTGTTTTATAGTCTTTGGTGACTTCATCCAATAAGAGTACTACTTTGACCTCCTTTAGGATTATCTCATTATTTATTAGTATTTCATGAGTAGCCTCTAGTACATTGATAGCAAAGAACTTAGGTTTTAGCAACATCTGGTTTGTATTGTTGAGGTTTGTTCCTATTTCATAGTCTGTTCATCTAAACAAAAGGTCTTCCACCTGCATTGTCTTTCCCAGTTTATGATAGAGTACAAAGTCAAAATAAGTCATAAAAAGTACTCATCTTACTTGCCTTCTGGTCAGCTTTTGAGCTTTTTAAAAAAATATAAGGTTCTGATGATCCAACCAGATCTTAACTTTATATAGATGTCTCTCCAAATAGTATTTGTATTTCTCTAGTCCCCAAATTACTGCAAGTAGTTCTTTGTTATAGATTTTGTAGTTCCTTTTATGGACATTTAATAACTTGGAGAAGAAAGCTACTAGATACTACAGGTTAGTTTGCATATTCTTTTATGATAAGACAGCTCCTGTTGCAAAGTCGCTAGCATTGGTGGACAACTTAAAGAGATCTTCATTATTTGGTATTCTTAGAACTAAAGCTATAGTAAAGACCTTTTTCAGTGCCTCAAAAGTATTTTGTTGCTCTTTGTTCCAAGTTCAGGTACTATCTTTCTTGGTCAAGTTAGAGAGTGGCTTTGACATCTTAGCAAAGTTCTTAATGAACCTATAATAAAAATTTGCAAAGCCTAAGAATGCTTGTACTTACTTAACTTTTGTTGGTACTGGCTACTCTAGAACTCCTGAAAGTTTCTCCTCATTCATTTGTGCTTTATTTTCTGAAATAATTACACCTTAATACTTAATATTACTTTGCTTAAAGAAACACTTTTTTGCTTTAGCATAGAAGTCATTAAATTGGAGCCTTTTCAGCACTTCCTTGACCAATTGCCTATGTTCCTTCAAATATGTCCCAAATATTAGAATATCATCTAAATATACCATTACTAGTTGTATACAAATCAAGTCTTCCAATATATTATTCATTATACTTTGGAAGGTCACTGGTGTATTGGAAAAACCAAAATATATAATGGTTGCCTCAAAAAGGCCTTGCCTTGTAATGAATGCTGTCTTCTATTCATTCTCTTCTTTGATGCAAACATTGTTGTATTTCTACCTCAAGTTAATTTTGGTAAAAATTGAGGCTTTGCTAAGTAATTCAATCAAGTCAGCTATTCTAGGGATTAGATAGCAATTTTTGATAGTAATTCTATTGAGGGCTCTATAGTCCATAGCAGGTCATAAGCTTTCATTGTATTTTTTTACAAAGAAGAATAGAGCTGCTATTGGGCTAGTAGATGGTTGGATATATCTTTTTCTGAGTTCCTCATCGATCCACATATCAAAAGAGTTTCTTTCTACTAGAGAGAGTGGATAGACCTTAGCTAGTTTAGGAAGCATTGTATCTTCCACAAAGTCAATCACATGGTCATATAGTTTCTATATTTGCATTCTCTCTGACCTATTCTTTGAAAACATATTCCCATACTTGTATAGCTATTCTGGCATATGAATCTTCTAGGTCTTTGTGTCTTTGCAATCTGAGTCTCTATATTGGTCTCAATTGTTAAGTATAGCTGCAATTATCATTGTCCATTGATAACTACCTAGGTCAGTTGTATTTGCCCAGCTAAGAATACGGTTGTTGAGGTCCTTATTTCCTATATTGTCCAATAAGGAAGATCTGCTGACATCCAGTTTGAGATGAAGTTTATTAGCTCCTGCTTCTACATTTCGTATTTTATAGGCTTTACTAGCATATATATCTGGACATCTGGTGAACTCCTATTGATCTTTTTGCTAATCAATATTTGGATTATGCTTATACAAGTACAAATACCCAACCATTATCTTTTTATTTCCTAAGTTGGTGACAAAGAAGTGCTAGATCATCCTATGTGATCCAATTTCTATATAAGCTTGGACATACTCAGTTATATATCCTGCCCTGTTGGGAGTGCCATCTGCATTGATTATATGATATAGATTTGCCAGTTTATAAGTTATCAGGTTATTATTTTCCACAACAACTTTGTCAACAAAGTTCATGGTGGCTCTTGAATCAACTAAAGCCTTGGTCTGTACTTTTTTTCTGTATACCCAAAGTGTAACTGGAATTTTAAAGGAGATAGTCTTATTGTATACTATATTATTACAAGATTTTAGTACTATTTCTGACTTTTGTGAGCTAATAGAGAGTACACTTTTCTCTGACTATAGATTATAGACATTATATTTTACAGTCCCAAGAGAAAATCCAATATAGATATCCCCTTTCCCTTCCCACTTGGGAGAACAGGATCAGGGATTTTCTTAATTGATATACTATTAATTTTGATGTCCTTAGGGGAGGAATCTGGGTCATCACTATCTTCCTCCAACATCTTCATCAACTATACTCTAAATGACTGATTTTTATTCTTGCTTGGACCTAGTAGAGATGGTTTCTAGGAAGAGGTCTTATAAGAATGCTTGTCCTCATTACTAGACTTGTCATAACAGTCTACTATATTGTACATCTTTGACTTATTCTTAAAGCCTTTTCCAGTACATATCTGACAGTATTATGAGCTTTTTCCTTTCTTTCTCTGAATTTCATCTATTTCCATTGCATTTGGATCCTTCTTTCCTCTACTTTTCTCTCCAATTGCCTCTGGACCTTGTCCAGATATAAGGTTTTATATACTTGCATCAACAATTTGAGGTAGTCATCCTATATTTTTGGAGACTAATTTGTAATTTCATAGATGACAAGTGCATTTCATAGCTCATCAGGAATGACTTTCTGAGTTTTGTTGATGTGAACTTCATTACTATAGTTGACAATTCTTGCCAATGTCCTATATCATTCTGCATACTTGACAAAGTTCTTTCTTGCTAGATTCTTGTTGACCCTGAGCACTGTTAATTCCTTTTTCACTCCCTTCTTGTCATTTTATTGTTTGTAAATATTTTTGAGTTCTTGGGCAAAGTCGCCCCAAGAACCAACACTTAATCCTGTCTAAACCTTGTCATAATATGATTTCATATATGTGCTGGCAGGAACATATAAACAGGTGAGAGTATATATGATTTTTTAATTATCTAATATAATACTAGATACTGAATAATAGAGAGCAATCTAGCTTAACCAATCATGCAAATGCATCTTATTTTTAGAGCCTACAAATGTTGGTGGCTTTGGTATTTTGGTTTTGGAGGTAATATTTCCTCTAGGGAGCCTTGTCAGCTCTTCCCAAAGATAAGTAACTTCTGTCTCTAAAGTTACAATCCTATTGTATGTGGTAGTCAAGACACTGTTATAATAGTTGATTACTCCATTGAGCACCTGGTCAATGTAGTTTTTGAGAAGAAGAGAAGTTCCTTGATGTACATTTTGCAGCATCTATATCTCAGTCTTATCCCAGGGTATATACTCAGTGCTTGTACCATCTTTGACAAGTGCATTCCAATTCTTAGCACTGAAATCAGAAAAGGAAACAGTAGTGGTAAAGTTGTTGAAAGTTGACATATCTATTTAAGTAATTAATTATAGTTCTTGAGTATGTTTTCAAGGGAGTAAAAGAAAAAAATACCCAAATTTAGCCTCTTAATGCCATTATGTTATACCAAATACCATTCCAATTATATTATGTCTATGGAATAGTAATATTGAACTCTAGAAGAGCTTTACAAATCTCTAGTACTTTAGTAGCTAGTTTGGAAAAATCTATATCCTTTAGACACTTATAAGTGTCTTTTAGTATTCTCCACTTTTTAGCTATAAGCTTGTGACCAATTTTGTCCAGCTCTATAATTATATCCTATAGTTGATTGAATCATTTCCACAGTGAGTCATACTATAGATCCTCAGCTCAGATCTTGTTTTCACTTATTTTAGTAAAAAATAGTGATATGCAATCCAAAATAGGTTCTAGGAGTTCTTTGTACTTCTTTATACATAATAACTTCTTGGTTTTGTGAAAATGTAATTCTAGAGGGCAGGATGCAAAGTAGAAATCATCTACTTTATGTCAGCAAAGGTTTACTTTAATGAGTCTATCATAGAGTTTGGTAGATAGAGTGGATTCTATTCCTATTCTTTCTAGTAATGACTTCTCTGTCATACTTTTCTTTTTCAGCAAGAGATGTTCAGTAAAAGTCTTGGTGTTTCTGATGGTGGGCATGGCTTGGAGACAAAAGTGAGCACAATATTCCTAGTTCAGCAGATAAAGTATAGTAGGCAGAAACTATACTACAACTATACTAAAAGTGTCCTTCCAACAATGTAGGTTTTGTCTTGAGAAAAGAGTTCAACATTATGTTCAGTTTCTCATACTAGCTCATGGAAGAGAAATAGGGGTCTCAAAGTGATTCCAGCCACCTATAAGGGTTTTTTGAAAATGTTTATACAAATCTAAAGTCTTTTAGGACCAGCTGTGATACACAAGCTAGCCTGCTCTCAATAGTTTAAGAGACATACCTTCCCCTTTATGCTTGGGGTCCAGCCTACTATAGAGATAGATTCTTGATAGAAATCCACTTTAAGCCCTCAGTGAGTTATCTGTCCTGTAACAGAAACAGAAATATTCTCAGGAAAGTTATCTTGTCCTATAACAGAGACAAAGAAACCTTCTTATAGCCCCCTAAACCCACATCTAGAATGAATACAACCCCATGTCCTTTGCAGAGACAATAGGAACAGAAAACAGTAGACTTAATAAACTATCACAAATGGCCACTTACTGATTTGTGAGTTGATGATTTGATAATCAAAAGGCTCAAAAAGCAAAGTTTAGACAGTAGCAAAAAATGTTGTTAAGTTTGAAGTTTATCCTCAGACATACAGTTCTTAAATACATAATTATAGTAGTCTATATACCAGGACAGCCTACCATATGATCACTATCTATTGTTCTTAAAATAGAGATAATCTAACCATCTTAGGGCAGTCCTTTGTTCTATTCAAGGACAGATGATAATCCATAGATAAAGATTAGTATTATATGTAAACATTGAGGACCTTGTATCTCCATGGGATCTTATTGCCTTGGGTTCTATTTATAGCCAAAAGAAGTGCATTGAAGAGAGCTTCACAATGGTTATTGAAGCAAACAATTACATTAAGTGATTCCCAAGATATCGGCAATTTAGTGTCTAGTAACTTAATGATCACAGACTGATCTGCTAATAACTCAGTGAATACTGATCACTTTGAGATGTTTTTGGTACCATTTGAAAGGTCTTCTTAAGGGCTTTTGGTGGCTATTTAGATTGTTGAAATCAGTCAAGTATTCCTGGAGTTATAGTCTAAATGAAGTTTATGACACTTCTAATCTTCCTATCTGTCTTCTTTTATGTCTATCCACTGAATTCTGGCCTTTGAATATAGCTCAAGGAGTCTCAAGATTAGTACAAGTAACCTGCTCTTAAGGTCGGTATCTTCATTGATCTTCCCAATTCTAACTTTCTCAATCTCTCTATTCTATTCTTCTATATTTCTGATCTTTCTTCTTAGTCTCTGATATCTCTTCCTTCCTAAACCCCCTAATGGTATTGCCCTCAAGAGGATTGCTCATGACATTTTTAACTACAGATGATATCAAAAATAATTGCCAAGGTTTAAAAGTCATACTAAAGCCTAATTTATTAAATATAATAGCCACTGAACTGTGACATTCTTCTATTAGAGAAGACTAGTTTCTCCAAGGTTCAGACAGTCCTGCTCAAACACTTCTAGAGAGAATTTTTGGTTTGTATCTAGTACAAAATGGCTAGACAGGCCCTATGAGGCTAGTATAGCAATAGTTATAGCCACTATTCTACTACTCAGATAATATATACAAGTCCAAAACTGGAGGTCTAGTAGTATATAATTAGTGTCACTTTTGTTGTTTGAGCTGAATTATAGTATAAACTTGTGATAAATATCACTTAAATTGTCTAAAAAGACTATCTAGTGTAATATCAAGTTTTAAGTAATGATTTAGCAATGGCCACAAGAGTGTGGCCATTGAGAGAGAGATACTGTCGCAGTCCTTCTGTGATATACAATCACATTTTTTCATACAAGAACATTATCACCTTAGTTATACTATTTACAAATAATTCAGACTCTTTGTACTATTTTGTTAGAGCTCTTAGTTATAAGTTAGCATTTGTAAAAATCTATTTCAGCTTTGTTTTCTACTTGGTAGACTTTTTTTGAATCCATTGCTTATTTGATCTCTTACTGAACCCATCTATTCTGTACATCAAAAGAGAAAGTATAGGGATTAATCCAACTAGCTAGCTAAGATCAAGTCAAGATAGAATTATGGAGTCCCTATTTAACAAGCTTGATCTTAACCAAGAGAGATTGTGTTATCTTCTGTGCCTGTCTACAAGAATAAAGTAGATCTAAAGTACTCAAAGGGAGAGGTATCTTACTAAAGAGTAAACTTAGTTGATATTAAAGCTAGAGAAATATCTACTAGGTTGTTACTTTATATAACCAAAAACTATATAGTACTTAGTTATTCATAAGAGATCAACACTGAGATAAGTATAGTATAACCATTGGATTGAGCTAACCCTAGAACTGAGTTGTTTTTTATTTGGGGTAAACAAAGAGAACTCAACAAAGTTTCTCTTAGATTTGGACTGCTACTTATATCTTTTATATATAGTCTGTGCTACTAACCCTAATCTACTAATGATCTAATAGAATCTACTAGAATGTTTTTTGATATATGATCTATGTAATATAACTAATTATATATCTAATTTGTTACAGAATATAATGGATTGTAATAAATATAACTGGTTATGTAACTCCTCTATTATCTAATTAAAAGTAAAAAATAAAGAATTAAAGAAATAAAAGTTATTATAGTCAAAGTGGCTCATAATATTAAGAGACTGCATCTTCAAGTAACTTAAGTCTAAGCTTGGTACAGTTAGTATAATACTTAGTAGTAAACAACTTATGTTAAAGCTATGAGTTTTGTTTCTAAAGGGCTTCCAA
This sequence comes from Leucocoprinus sp. KB1807203, assembly GCA_019327925.1. Lineage (NCBI taxonomy): Eukaryota > Fungi > Basidiomycota > Agaricomycetes > Agaricales > Agaricaceae > Leucocoprinus > Leucocoprinus sp. KB1807203. The sequence continues at coordinate 22,410 of JAHTMQ010000050.1, read as the reverse complement.
TAACTATTCTGGGTTATAAACCCAATTTATTAGAATAAAGCTCTGGGTAGTTTGGACAGAGTATAAGGAAGCCTTCTCAGAATAAGCCTAGTAAAATACAGTAATGTTCTATGATATGTTTAGCATATTCTAATCACTAGTAGACTATTGAGGATAGAGAACTATATTCTGCAAAATCTTTTTTCTTGATAAAAAGCATAGGCTTTGAGTTGCTAGAAGTCTTGTGGACCTTTTTGGCAGGAAGTACTATCTTATCATCTCATTGTTATTACTATTAGAGTCAAGTTTAGAAAAAAAAACTTAAATTCTCAGAGTTGTTATTGTCTAGGTTATCCATATTAGCCTTCTTATTGATTAATACTTTAATGTCAAATGTTTTCTGGATATGAGCTAGTAAGTTAGTTAACAAGCTCTAGTAATCTTAAAAACAGACTATGATATAGCATAAGCAAGATTAAAAGAAGTAGGTAATTCTAAATTATTGTTATTGTTTTTAGGAAGGAATATTATAGCAGGATCAATGGAAAGAAGCCTATCATGGTAAGTGAAGATAAAAGTTAGTACTAGTAGTACAAAAGTTAATCTATAATAAAAGATTAACTGATTTACTTAACAATAGTTATTAAAAACCTGTAAGAGAACTATACTAAGTTGCACTTCTGACATACTAGTGGTAGTCCACTAGAGTGGTTCTATACTAAGTAAATGATAATTATCTAATATTTAATTAGTTGTCTTACTTTTATATTCTTGATCCTGACTGTCAGAATATTCTATAGTTAGAGAAACTTGTATATATAGTATAGATTACTTGACCAATTCTAATGATCTAAATAGCCACCAAAAGCCCTTAAGAAAACCTTTCAAATGGTACCAAAAACGTCTCAAAGCAATCAGTATCTACTGAGTTATTAGTAGATCAGTCAGTGATCACCAAGTCACCAGACACTAAATTGCCGATATCTCAGGAACTGCTTAATGTAATTGTTTGCTTCAATAACCATTGTGAAGCTCTTTTCAATGTGCTTCTTTTGGCCATAAATAGAACCAGAGGCAATAAGATCCCATGGAGATACAAGGTCCTCAATATTTGCACATAATACTGATCTTTATCCATAGATTATTATCTGTTCTTGAATAGAACAAAGGACTGCCCTAATATGGTTATGTTATCTTTATTTCAAGAACAATAGCACTCCTATATATAGAACAATGGATAGTGATTATGTAGTAGGCTGTTCTGGTGCACAGACTACCACAATTATGTATTTAAGAACTGTATGTCTGAGGATAAACCTCAGACTTAACAACATCTTTTACTACTTGTCTAACTTTACTTTTTTGAACACTTTAATTATCAAATCAAGCAATCACAAATCAGTAAGTGGCCATTTGTGATACTTCCACTCTATATAGATATCACATGTAAATACTCTCCAGGATATAGCCAATGTTCTGGCCTATCTACAGTATCATTTGTATAAAGTCACTAAGAGACAAGATAACTCAGAAACTAGCATCAACAATACCCTTTCTACTCTAACTATCCAGCTGCAACAATTTACATAGCTAGTATCAAACTCTCTCTCTCAATATTTGACTCTAGTGATAAACTTTCCTCTACTATCTCTTATATTGGCATTCTCTTCTTCAGCAGCCTCTCATATTTGCATCTGCCCTAAGCTTTTCTTCCCTCTAGACTTCAATAGCAATTGCAGTACTAGACAAGTATTTCTAAACTCCTGTGCTCTCTATATATGCCTGGTCTCTATCACAAACTTCATTTGGACCATAACTCTAAAAATACTCAACCAATTTCAATGATCTAAGTGGCTATCAAAAGCCCTTAAGAAGACCTTTCAAATGGTACCAAAAACATCTCAAGGCAATTAGTATTCACCAAGTTATTAGCAGATCAGTCTATGATCACTAAGTTATCAAATACTAAATTGCTGATGTCTTGGAAACTACTTGATATAATTATTTACTTCAACAACTATTGTGAAGCTCTCTTCAATGTGTTTCTTTTGGCTATGAATAGAACCCAAGATAATAAGATTCCATAGAGATATAAGGTTCTCAATATTTGCACATGATATTGTTCTTTACCTATAGATTATTATCTGTCCTTGAATAAAACAAAGAACTGTCCTAAGACAGTTAGGTTATCTCTATTTCAAGAACAATAGCACTCCTATATATAGAACAATAGATAGTGATTATATAGTAGGCTGTCCTAGTACATAAACTACTACAATTATGTATTTAAGGACTGTATGTCTAAGAATAAACCTCAAACTTAACAACATCTTTTGCTACTATCTAAAACTTTGCTTTTTTGAGCCTTTTGATTATTAAATCATCAACTCACAAATCAGATAGTAAATAGATTAACAAAAATAGTCCATTTTATTCCTACTATAGAAAGAACATTAGTGGAAGAGCTAGCTAGATTGTTTAGAAATAATATGTAAAAGTTGCATAGACTATCTAAAAGCATCATCTTAGATAGGGGACCCTAGTTTGCAGCAGGATTAATAAGGGAGTTGAATAAGATGTTAGGGATTGAAAGCAAAATGTTGACAGCATTTCACTCTTAGACAAATAGACAAGTAGAGAGGGTTAATCAGAAGTTGGAATAGTACTTAAGAATATTTATCAACTATAGACAAGAACAATAGCCAGACTGGTTAGAAACAGCAGAGTTTGTATACAACAATAAAGTACACTCAAGTACAAAGACATTGCCCTTCAAAGCAAATTATGGGCAAGATCCTAGAATGAGGTTTAAAGTAAGGATGAAAGAGAAGTATGAAGAGGTAGAGAAATTTGTAACAAAAATAAAGAAGATTTAGGAAAAAGCAAAAGCAATACTAGAAAAGCATGAGAAGAGATGAAGAAGTATGTAGATAGAAAAAGAGCAAAAGTTAATGAATATAAAGTAGGAGAACTAGTAATACTAAGTACTAAGGATCTGAAATATCAAATGATTAAAAGAAGAACAGAGAAGTTGATGGAGAGATTTGTAGAATTTTACAAAATCAAGAAGATTATATCAACAAATACAGTAGAATTAGAACTGCTAGCTACTATTAAAATATATCCAGTAGTCAATGTTAGTAGGGTATAAAGATATATAGAGAAAGTGGAGGGAAAAAGAAAAGAACAGCCTATCCCAGTAATAATTGAAGGAGAAAAGGAATGGGAGGTAGAAAGAATATTAAATAAGCACCAGATTAAAGGAAAGAATAAATATCTGGTATAATAAAAGAGATTTATGGTAGAATCAGATACTTGGAAAGAAAAGAAAAACCTGGGTAATGCAAAAGAGGTGATAGAGGAGTTTGAAAAGGAGTACAGAAGAGATATAGAAGATATCAGGAGACAAGAAAAAGAAAAAGAAGTATTCAGAAGAAAAGAATTGCTAAAAAGATTTATGGCCAAAAAGTTATATGGGTGGACAGATTAAAGGTATGATAAGAAGTACTGGATAAGGTTAGAAATAAATTGGAAATACTGGAAGAGAGAACCAATTAGAGAACAAAGAATGATAGAAACAATCAAGGAGAAAGAAAAAGAAATTAGCCAAAAAGAATCTGGACTTAGAGAGTAAAACAAAGAAGATGATAAAATGGGCAATATACAAGATCTATATGAGAAACTATAAAAGAATCCTCAGAATGAGGAACCTTAAGAGGGGGGTGGTGTTATAACTTAGTAAAATAGCTAAGTTATTATTTATATTTCTTTTCTTTTCTTTTTTCTTTTTTTCTTAGTTGGACTTATTACATAAGAAAGAAGTATAGGAAAGTGTTATATAACTAATATCATATATTACAGTCACATGTCAGAATATCACATAAATGGAGTTACATAATAAGTATGGAAGAGTAGTACACAAACCATACAGTAGTTGTACAAGTAGTATACAAAATCCAATAGGAACTCTATTGAGTTTTTCTTGTTAACTCAGACTTGGAGAGTAATTAAGTCATCTTAGGCTAAGCTATTATATAGATAGTAAAAGAGATAATGGCAATAAAAGATAAAGAAGACAAAGATAATACAATAAATGATATGTCAGTATATTAAAACTATCACAAAAAAGTGACTACTAAATAATAACATGGAGGTATAACAAAATACCTGTTCAAAGAACTATATAAATAGCTAGACTCTCATTAATAAGTAGCCTTGCTAATATCACTCTTTTGATATAGTAGTAAACTATAATAGTATATGACTACTAGTCTATAGTACAACTATAACAAAGACTAGGTTGGACTTCAGACTTGATTGGACTAATTATAGATATTAGACTAAAGGAGAAATATTGGATAAATCTTAGGATAATTATAAACAAATCTTATTATAGTTATGAACTTTAGGATAAACAGAGAAACCTAAAACTAACCTATTTATAGATACTGACTCAACTAGTCACTTACTGTTATTTATTAATACTTAGATAGTAGTTTCTGTGATGTTACTAGTTAGAATAAATACAATCCAGAAAGAAAAGAGAATAGCAAGTTTTCTCTTTTTATAGTTTATCTAAAAATCTACTTCTTTTAGAATCCCATATTCTCTCCAGTCTTTGGACTAACTTGTGGAGTGTAACTAAAAGTCTTGATACTCACTCTTTTAATATAACTCTTCTGAAAACCTTAACTAGACCCTTTGTAAAGAAGTAAAGAGATATCAAGTATTAACATAGGCTCAAGGTTGAAGCATACATTCACTCTTGTGGTCTGGAGTTCTAACAGCTGTATTGACAGTGAACTGGGCTGCCAGACTAGCTTGAGAAGGGTAGTATCATAGTATGAGACAAACATATACCTTTGAGATCTACAATCAACTGAGATTTTCTTAAGAGAATATCAAAAACAGTATTTTTCTCTAGTTTCTATTGGATCAATCTATTATTTATTTTTACTTATGAGCTCTTTCTTTTCTGATTTTTATCCCCAATACTATATGACTACTTTTGAAGAAAGTGAAGGCCCATAGGGCCTTCTTCTTTTCATAGCTGAACTATTCCAGAACTATCACAAATAGCCACTTATATTAAGATCAAGTCATATCCCTATGCTAATGGCAGTTTAGTGATGAAATATACTAATATATGCATCCAAGGTTTTTTAGGTATCAAATTGAGTATTAATTTGTCTGCTAGCTATTCTGTGTGATTTTTGTTTTTCTGGCAAGAATTATATTTCTTTATATATTGTTTTACTTCTTTAGTTACTCCTGGCCACCAGAAGTTTTGAGTGACCAACTCTACTGTCTTCCACTGTCCTCTATGTTCTTTTACTAGTATATCATGATACAGCCTAATTATTTCTGCTCTCAATATATTGTTTTTAGGTACATACACTTTTTTCTTCTTATATATTATACCATTTACTTCTCTTTACTCTTTATCTCTTAGTATTTTTATCCCTGCTTGTTTCATTTCTTCTACTATCTTGACTATCTTATTGTCTTTTACTTTTGACTTTCTTATTTTCTTCAATAGATCTATTCTTTCTATAATTACTTTTATCCTTTCTGTTTTCTTAACTTTTAGCCATTCAGACTTTACCAAAATTTTATCCTCATTGTCCCTTTTTACTCCTACCTCCTAGTCTAGTCTCCTACTCAAGTTATCTGCCTTCTCTATTTTACTCCCAGAAACATACTTTAGTATAAAATCAAATCTTGATAGATACAATATCTATCTCACTTGTCTTCTATTCAATTTTTGCACTTTTATAAAGTATTCAAGATTCTTATAATCTATCCAAATCATGAACTTAGATGTTGTTCCTTCCAGAAAATATCTCTATGCCTCCAAGTATCTAACTATTGCCAATATTTCCTTGTTGTATATCTTATAATTTCTTTCTATGTTACTTAGAGATTTTGAGATAAAAGCAACTGGTCTTTACAATCCATCTGAGCACTTTATTAATAGTACTCCTCTAGTAGTATAATTTGATATATTTGCTTTTACTCTGAATTCTTTATCAAGGTCAGGGACTACTAATACTAGTCTGGTTGTAAAAACTTTCTTGAGTTTATCAAATGCTCATTGTTGTTCCTTTTCCCACCACTATTTTATATTCTTTCTTGTTAACATATTCATTGGCCTAGCTACTTGAGCAAAATTCTTAATAAACCTCTAATAATAGTTTGTGAGACCTAGGAATTTTCTAACATCTTTAACATTTTTTGGTTCTAGCTAACTTAATACTCTGTTTATCTTTTCTTTCTTTATTTCTATACTATTGGGCTCTATTACCATTTCTAGAAACTCTATCTTTCTCACTTTTTATATATATTTTTCTGGCTTGATATATAAGTCATTCTTCTCCAGTCTCTTTAATACTTTTTCTATAATTTTGTCATATTCTTCTTCTGTTTCTGTTCCAATCAATATATCATCTACAAATACAGCCATTTTCCCTTTATTAATCATATCTCTCAGGATTTCATTTATTATTGCCTAAAATGTAGTTGGCAAGTTTGTTATTCCAAAGAACATAACTATTGGTTCAAAGAATTCTACATATATTATAAATGCTCCTTTTCACTCATCTCCTTCTTTAATCCTCACATTATTAAACCTCCACTATAAGTTTATTTTAGTGAATACTTTCTTACTCCCCATTGTATTTATCAAATTTGTAATCAATAGTAGCAGATAGTTATTTTTCACTGTCTAGTTGTTTAGACTACAGTAGTCTATTACTATTCTCTTACTTCTATCTTTCTTTACTACAAAAAACACTAGTAGCATCTAAGAGAATTTTGATAGTCTAATATACTCCTTTCTAAGTTGGTTATTTACAAATTTTTGGACCTTTTCTTTTTTGTCCTTTGATAATGGGTAGATTCTTTCTTTCTTAGACTTAAATATCTCCTTAAGATCTATAGTATGATCCCAGACTTTTTTTGTAGACATCCTCTCTGACTTTATCTTCTTAAATACCTTTCTCTACTTCAGGAATTTTTTTGGGACCATTTTCTCAATTTTTCTATGATTTATCTTGATCTTCTCTTCTCTTTTCCAATTTTCTTTATTATCTATAGTCTATCTTACAATTTTCTTTTTCTCTAGAGTAACTACTTGTTTTCTCTTCTTTATTTTCTTATTTTCTTTCAACTTGGTGTTTCTTTCACACAATAGTGGGCATCTTGTCATTTTAACCTCTCTTGTCTTTCAGTTGATTTCTAGATTATGGACTTATAGCCATAGCATGCCCAATATTACATCTGTCCTTTCTAAGTCATATATATCTATCCTTATCCTTTTAATATGGTTTTTATAGTATATATTGACTTCTATCTGATGTGTAATTGCTCTTCCACTATTATTTGTACTATCTATATTTCTTACTGTCACCAGTCTCTCTAGTTTCTGTAGCCTAAATCTATGTCTAGCTGCTATTTTTTTATCTATAAATATTTCTGTTACACTACTATCCAAGAGTACTTTCACTATTATGCCTTTATGTATATTTACTTTCTCTACCTCTATATTCAACCATATATTATAAAATAGTTCCCAGAAAAGAAACTATTTCCTATATATTCCTCAACTTAATGGATAATATTCAGAAGTACAATACAAGAGAGATATAAGTAGTATGGGAAGGCTTATGTAAGATATGTACAGTTATTAGTAAGGATCATGTGATTGTGAGAGATAGGTATATAGACCAACAAATATTTGTATAAATAGTTGTATAATCTAACAGAGAACTCTATTGAGTTCTTTCTAACCAACTATCTTAATTAAGCTCTAAGCCTTCATGACTTTGCACTAACATAAGAACTCAATACCTATTGTTGACCCTGCATCTCACAGCCTCAATACTCTCTTATCCTACTTATTCTCTTATCATTCTTGCTAGTAAGTATAGTGCTTACAAGTATTTTAGATAGTAGGCCCTAGCTGTAAAGGGGACTTTACTGTTAGTTAGAGATAGTGGATAAAAGACCTGGACAAAACTTGTGTCCCTGCCTAAGACCTAATCTCTATATCAAGTGGAACTGTATTTAGTCTTTTACTATTAGCTCTATGCTACTAGTTCATTATAATCAGTCTACACAGGAGAACAATGGTAATCTCTTAAAGGTTTATCTAGCTTAGAGATTTCCTTTTTAAAAATAATATTGTTTCACCCTTCTAGTCAGTAGCTAGTTATAAGTTCAGACAAAAAAGACTACTCTTCTTCATATAAGAAATCATCATCATTATCATTATTCCTATTACTACCATTACCACTATATATATCTCAATAACAATAATAACAATCTATAGAGTAATCTGCTACTCCTACACCATCTCCTCTCACTAGAAAGAAACAACTTCTTATCTTAATTGCTAGCCTACAGCAGCAGATGACCATTCTATTACAACAAAGTGAAGGAGCAAGAGTGGAGGTAGTAAAGCCCCCACTGTTTAGTGGAAAGATAGAAAAAGTAGGAGTGTTTGTTAATATAGCTCATTTGTATCTAAGGATAAAGATAATAGAGGAGTCAGAATCAACAAAGATAGTCTGGGTACCATTCCATGTGTAGGGGAGAGGTAGTAGAGGTATGGAAGGACAACCTGTTAGATAAGTTATTGAAGAGAGAATTAGAAGTAGAGACAATGGAAGAGTTATTTAGTAAGATAAGAAATGAGTTTAAAGAAACAGTAGAGAAAGAAAGAAAAGTAAAACAGTTGAGAATAATAGAACAGAGAGGAAGAACATATAATGAGTATGTTCAAGAATTTAAGAAGATTGCAAAAGAAAGCAAATATGAGGGATGACCCCTTATAGAGGAATTCAAAAGAGAATTAAGTAGAGGAATTAGGAGAAAGTTAGCAGAAGTAGAAAGCCTTCCCTGCACAATTGAAGAATGGCAGGAGAGGACAGTAAGACTGGATAGAAACTAGAGGCAAAGTAGAGTAGAAGAAAGGATGTTAGAGAGAAATATGGTACACCTACAAGGAAATGTATAGCCTAGAGGAGGATCATATAGAGGAAGAGGAGGACAGATTATATAGAGGCTAGGGAGCCAGTATAGAGAAGGATATCAGAATAGAAAGGAATAGCTAGAGCTAGCAAGAGATTCCAACACAATAAGAGTATGTCACAAGCTTCATTTAGACTATAACTCTGGGAATACTTGACTGATTTCAACAATATAAATAGCTACCAAAAGCCCTTAAGAAGACCTTTTAGATGGTACCAAAAGTTTCTTGTCAAAACAACACTAAGGGAGTAAAAGATATATAGCACACACTTTGGCTGCTGGGAAAAGTATAGATGAAAGTAGGATTGGAAAAGTTGAAAAACTATAAAGGAATAGCAGTAAAAGCACTGTTGGATAGCAGGGCAACAGGTCTATTCACAAACACAAAGTTTACAAAGGAGAAAGAATTTAAGCTAGAAAGATTAAAAAATCCTCTACTAGTACAAAACATAAATGGAATGATAAATGTGGAAGAAGCAATCACTTATTAAGTAGAATGCAATATATTCTTCAAAGGACATATTAAGAGGACACGAATGGATATATACAATCTAGAAAAAACAAAGGTAATATTAGGTATGCCATAGTTAGCTACCTATAATCCAGAAATCAACTAAGAGAAGAAAGAGGTGAAAATAATATACTATCTACTGATATGTAGAAAGAGAAAGCAGGAAGAAAAGAAAAAAGTGGTTAGGAAAACAGAAGAGGAAAAAACAGTAGAAAAACTAGTACCAAGGAGATTTTGGAAATGTAAGAGAGTATTTGAAAAAGCAGAGCCAGAGAGGATACCAGTATAAAAGGTCTGGGACTATACAATAGAGTTAAAGGAAAGCTTTATATCTAAGAAAGAGAAGGTATATTTGTTGTCAAGGGAGAAGCAAGAGAAAGTACAGGTGTTTATAGAGAACTAACTACAAAAGGGATATATTTGACTATTAAAGTTGCCACAAACATCTCCTGTTCACTTTGTAGCTAAAAAGGATAAAAAACAATGAATAGTGTAGGATTACAAACATGTGAACCAATAGACTATCAAAAATGGTTACCCATTACCACTAATTGCTGATATCCTGGATGGAATAGGAAATAAGAAGGTTTTCACAAAGCTAGACCTGAGATAGAGGTACAACAACATTAAAATCAAAGGAGACAAATAAAAGACAGCATTTACAATATACATTAGAGTCTATAAGCCAACCATAATATACTTTGGGCTCACAAATTCCTCTGCTATTTTCTAAACAATAATAAATGATCTATTCCACAATATAATAAATCAAGAAAGCATAGCTATCTTTATTAACAATATTATTGTAGTAATGGAGACAAAGAAGAGACATGATAAAATAGTAGAGGAAGTGTTAAAGTGACTCGAAGAGAATGATCTCTTTGTAAAACTAGAGAAGTATCAGTTGTTGTGAGAACCTTGAGTAGGAAAAGGTTTCCACAACATTCGAACATCCAACCTAAAAACCTCCAAGCACACAATAAAGTAGAAAGGCATAGTAAGGGGATTAATAAGCTAAGTCACGTGACAAGGTCAGGTGACCATAAGAACATTCTGGAAGAGACACGTGACCATGGGACTCTAGGGTACAGCCACTGTAGTAATAGTATAAGTAGGGCTGCAATCCAACGAAGAACTCCATCGAGTTCTTCCTGAACATCCACCTAGGGTGACCACTAAGAACATTCACTGTTCCTCGGTAATATAAGAACTCGATACCACATCCGAGCACTGTTCACCTCGAACCCTGCCCAAAATCACTTAAAAAAGACGCAGTTGGCTTCATACCGGCGTTGCAAGTGATTTCCCCCATCACACTTACTCCACACTCTTCCTCGCTAGAGAGCACAGCGCTCTTGAGCCTCTTGGATAGCGGGCCCTAGCTATAAAGGGGACTTCACTGTCAGTTAGGGACAGTGGGTAGACGGCCTGGACAAAACTCGTGTCCCTGCCTGAGACCTGACCTCCATATCGAGTGGGCTTGTAGTTAAAACTTTCACTATCAGCTCCGTGCTACCAGTCCATTGTGATTGGTCTATGCAGGGGAATGGCGAAAAACCTCTTAAAGGCTCGCCTAGCTTAGAGATTCCCTTCTTAGGGATAGTATTGTTTTACCCTTCTTAGTCGGTAAACAGTCATAAGTACAGACGAAGAAGACTGCTCATCCTCCTACGAGGAAACATCACCATCACCATCACCATCACCATCACCATCATCAATGTCCCGTCATCAACAACAACAACAAGGGGAACACCCTCCAGTATCTGCTCCCCCTCCAACCAGAGAGGAGCAGCTCCTCTCTATGATCGCAACCCTGCAACAGCAGGTCAATACCATGCTTCTCCAGCAGCAGGGAAGCAGAGTAGAGGTCACCAGACCTCAAGTCTTCAGTGGAAGGATGGAAGAGGTGAGCGCGTTCGTTAACGCGGCTCGCCTGTATATCAGAATGAAAATGACAGAGGAGGTGGCAGCAACCCAGGTGGCTTGGGTGTTATCATACGTGCAAGGAGGAGTGGCAGAGGCATGGAAAGACAACCTGCTAGATAAACTGGCCAAAGGAGAGTCAGAGGTGGAGACGGCGGAACAACTATTTACGAAAATAAGGGATGACTTCAGGGAGACATCGGAGGAGGAGAGGAAGATAGAGCAGTTAAGGACAATTGAACAAGGGGGAAGGACCTGCGATGAATACGTCCAGGAATTCAAAAAGGTGGCAAGAGGAAGCGGGTACGAGGGAAGGCCCCTCATTGAAGAATTCAAAAGAGGACTAAACGGGGGCATCCGGAGAAAGCTAGCAGAAGCAGAGGAACCGCCGACCACCATTGGGGAATAGCAGGAAAGAGCGGTAAGATTAGACAGAAATCAAAGACAAAGTAGGGCAGAAGAAAGAGTGTTGGGAAGAAACGCAGCGCACCCAGGGGGAAATGCACAGCCCAGAATAGGAGGGTCGTATGGAGGAAGAGGAGGTCAAATAATGTGGAGAATGGGAGGAGGGTATAGGGGAGGAGCCGGAGGAAACACGGCCAATAGAGGAGGAACTCAAGGGGGCCCACGGAGAGACCCAAATGCGATGGATGTAGACAGAGGAAGAGGGGGAGACCGGACGTGCTATGTATGCGGAAAGTAGGGCCATATGGCCAAAAACTGTTGGGAAAGATTTAAAACAAGGGTAGTAGAGACGCCGCAAGAGGCGGCAAAAGAGAATGGAGGACAGTGAGCTCTCGACTAGCCTCCAATAATTTGTACAGTGTATTGCGCCCAGAAAAACTAGGAAATAAATGGGAATTCACCAATACAACTGAGAGAGCGAGAGATGTACGACGAACAGTACAACCACTGAGAGAAGTATGGTTGAAAGTAGGGCTAGAAAAGCTGGAAAGTCATGAGGGGATAGCAGTAAAGGCACTATTGGATAGCGGAGCAACAGGGCTATTCATGGACACCACCTTTGCAAAAGAGAAGGGGTTTAAAATGGAGAAGCTAAGAAAACCCCTCTCAGTCAAAAATGTGGATGGAACGGCAAATGTAGGAGGGGCCATAACACATCAAGTCGAATGCAACATGTTCTTCAAAGGACATGTGGAGAGAGTAAGGATGGACATATGCAATTTGGGGAAGACAGAGGTGATACTGGGAATGCCATGGTTAGCAGCCCACAACCCAGAAATAGATTGGGAGAAAGGGGAAGTAAAAATGACATGCTGCCCAGTGATATGTGGAAGGAGAAAGCAAGGAGTAGAAGAGAAGAAAGTAGGGAAGATAAAAAAAGACGAGGACGAGGAAGTATTGAAAAGGCTAGTGCCCCAGAAGTTTTGGAAATGGAAAAAGGTGTTTGGAAAAAGGGAGTCGGAGAGAATGCCGATACAAAAAACCTGGGACCATGCTATAGAACTAAAAGAGGGGTTTACGCCAAGAAAAGGGAAAGTATACTCGCTCTCAAGAGAAGAAAGAGAGGAGGTACAGACATTCGTGGAGGATCAACTGAGGAAAGGGTACATCTGACCCTCCAAGTCGCCCCAGACGTCACCAGTACACTTTGTGGCAAAAAAGGATGGCACACGGAGAATGGTACAAGACTATCGACACATAAACCAGTGGATGATAAAAAATGAATACCCCCTACCCCTCATTGCAGACATCCTGGACGGAGTGGGAAAGAGAAAGGTGTTTACGAAGTTGGATTTGAGATGGGGGTACAACAATGTCAGGATCAAGAAAGGAAACGAATGGAAGGCAGCATTCACAACGCACATTGGAGCGTATGAACCTACGGTCATGTACTTTGGTTTGACGAACTCTCCCGCCACCTTCCAAACAATGATGAATGACCTGTTCAGGGACCTTATAAACCAAGGGGATACAGCAACCTTCATTAATGACATTCTAGTAGCCACGGATACAGAAGAGGGGCATGACAAGCTAGTAGAGGAGGTACTAAGGAGGTTGGAAGAAAACGATCTGTTTGTAAAACCAGAAAAATGCAAATGGAAAGTAAGAGAAGTAGAATTTCTGGGGGTAGTCATTGGCCTGAGGGGAGTAGAGATGCAAAAGGAAAAGGTGAACGGGGTTTTGAGTTGGCCGGCACCTAGAAACGTCAAAGAAGTACAAAAGTTTCTGGGCCTTGCCAATTACTACAGAAGGTTCATAAAGAACTTTGCCAGGATAGCGGCACCGCTGCACGTATTAGTTAGAAAGGAGCAGAAATGGAAGTGGGAAAAGGAGCAGGAGGAAGCGTTCAAGGAACTGAAAACAGCGTTCACCACGGAACCTGTCCTAGCCATCCCAGACATTGACAAAGAAATGAGAGTGGAAGCGGACGCATCAGACTACGCAACGGGGGGAGTATTGTCGACAAAATGTGAGAATGGGAAGTGGAGGCCGGTGGCCTTCATCTCTAAATCATTGAGTACTACGGAATGAAACTACGAAATCCACGACAAAGAGATGCTGGCAGTCATAAGGTGCTTAGAAGCATGGAGACACTACCTGGAAGGAGCAAAACTCGAATTTGAAATCTGGACGGACCACAAAAACCTTCAGTATTTTATGACGAGTCAGAAGCTAAATCGGAGACAAGCAAGATGGGCCTTGTACCTATCACGGTTTAATTTCATATTAAAACACGTTCCAGGAAAAAGCATGGGGAAGGTGGATGGGTTAAGTAGAAGACCAGACTGGCAGGAGGGAGTGGAAAGAGATAATGAGGATCAAAAGCTGATAAAACCAGAATGGATCAGAGGAGGGGAAACACTGATAGAAGAAGAGAACCTAAGAGAAAGAATCAGAAAAGCGCAAGAAGAGGACGGAAAGGTAGTGGAAGCAATTAAGGGGTTGAAAGGGGCGGGATTAAAAACACTAAAAGATGAAGAATGGGAAATCGAGGATGGACTAGCGCTAAAGGAGGGGAGGATATATGTGCTGGAAGGAGACCTCCGGAGAGAAATAATACAACTACATCACGATACTCCAGTAGGAGGACACGGAGGGAGGTGGAAGACAACAGAGTTGATTAGTAGGAATTACTGGTGGCCAGGGTTAACAAAAGAAGTAGGAAAATACGTGGAAGGATGTGATGCATGTCAGAGATACAAAAACCGAAGCGAAGCACCTGCAGGAAAATTGATGCCCAACACGATTCCAGAAAAGCCATGGAGTCATATATCGGCAGACTTCATCACCAAGCTACCACTAGCGCAAGGATACGACGCAATCTTGGTAATATGTGACCGCTTTAGCAAAATGGCGCATTTTATAGCAACAACAGAGAAGACGTCGGCAGAGGGACTCACAAGGTTGTTCCGGGACCATGTATGGAAACTGCATGGACTCCCTGAAAGCATTATATCTGATCGAGGAGTGCAGTTTGCGGCAGGAATGATGAAGGAGCTGAATAACTTGCTGGGAATCCAGACGAGACTCTCAATAGCCTACCATCCGCAAACAGATGGGCAGACAGAGAGGATAAATCAAGAACTGGAACAGTATCTAAGGGTCTTCATCAATCATAGACAGGAACAATGGCCAGATTGGTTAGGAACGGCGGAATTCGCGTATAATAACAAAATCCACACGGCCACAAAAACCTCGCCATTCAAAGCAAACTACGGCCAAAACCCAAGGATGGGATTCGAAGGAAGAAGGAAAGGGAAATACGAAGCGGCAGAGAAATTTGTGGAAAAAATGAAGAAAATACAGGAAGAAGCCAAGGCAGCACTAGGAAAAGCACAGGAAGAGATGAAAAGGTTTGGGGACAGGAAACGAGGAAAGGGAGAGGAATACAAAATAGGAGACATGGTGCTGTTGAGTACGAAGGACCTGAAATGGCAGATGAAGGGAAGGAGGTCGGAAAAACTGACTGAGTGCTTTGTGGGTCCCTACAAGGTAAAAGGAATCATCTCGAGCAACGCGATAGAGCTAGAACTACCAAGCTCCATCAAAATACACCCTGTGGTCAACGTAAGCAGAGTACGACTCTATAAGCCACAGGTAAAAGGACAAAAGAAGATACCACCAAAACCAGTCATTATTGAAGGAGAAGAAGAATTTGAGGTAGAAAAAATCATGAACAAAAGAACGGTCAGGGGAAGGGAGAAATTCTTAGTGAGGTGGAAAGGCTATACGGCAGAAGAAGATACCTGGGAAAGTAGGGAAAATCTGGAAAACGCAAAAGAACTGGTAGAAGAGTTCGAGAGGGTATACAAAAAAGAAGACGAAGAACTAAGGAGACAGGAACAGAAGGAAGAAGAAAAGGAGTTTTGCCGAGAACTACCTAGGGAATTCACAGCAAGACTACTATATGGTTGGGGGGAAAAAAGATACGAAAGAGAGAGGGAAAAGAGATGGGACGAGAATTGGCATCGATGGAAAAATTCCTCGGGATGAGGAAACTTGAAGGGGGGGCCATGTTGTGAGAACCTTGAGTAGGAAAAGGTTTCCACAACATTCGAACATCCAACCTAAAAACCTCCAAGCACACAATAAAGTAGAAAGGCATAGTAAGGGGATTAATAAGCTAAGTCACGTGACAAGGTTAGGTGACCATAAGAACATTCTGGAAGAGACACGTGACCATGGGACTCTAGGGTACAGCCACTGTAGTAATAGTATAAGTAGGGCTGCAATCCAACGAAGAACTCCATCGAGTTCTTCCTGAACATCCACCTAGGGTGACCACTAAGAACATTCACTGTTCCTCGGTAACATCAGTGGAAGATAAAGGAGATGGAGTTTCTAAAAGTAGTGATAGGACCAAATGAAGTAAAAATACAAAAGGAGAAGATGAAAGAAGTCTTAAACTGGCCAATACCAAAGAACGTAAAAGAGATACAAAAGTTTCTAGGACTTACCAACTACTATAAATGATTCATTAAGGACTTTGCGAAGCTTGCAGTACCACTACATATACTAGTTAGAAAAAAAAAGAAGTAGAGATGGAAAAAGGAACAAGAAGAGATGTTTGGAAAGTTAAAAGAGGTATTCACAACAAAGCCAGTCTTGGTAATACCAGATCTGGACAAAGAAATGAGAGTAGAAGCAGATGTATCAGACTATGCAATAAGAGAGGTATTGTCCACAAAATATAAGAATAGAAAATAGAGGCTGGTAGCCTTTATCTTTAAGTCACTGAATATAACAGAACAAAACTATAAGATTCATGACAAGGAGATATTGGCAGTAATTTGATATCTGAAAGCATAGAAATACTACCTAAAAAGGGCAAAAATAAACTTTGAGATCTGGACAGACCATAAAAACCTCCAGTACTTCATAATGAGTCAAAAGTTAAACTGAAGGCAAGCTTGGTGGACCTTATACTTGTCATACTTGTCACAAAAAAGTGATTACTAAATAGTGATATGGAGATATAACAAAATACCTGTTCAAAGAACTACATAAATAGCTAGACCCTTATTAGCAAGTAGCCTTGCTAATATCGCCCTTTTGGTATAGTGGTAAACCATACAGTATATGACTACTGGTCCATAGTACAACTGTGACAATACTTCAATTTTATCTTGAAACATGTTCCAGAAAAAAGTATAGGTAAAGCTGATAGACTGAGTCAAAGAGTAGACTAGTAGGAAGAAGTAGAGAACAATAACAAATATAGGACATTAATCAAACAAAAGTGGGTAAGAGGAGTAGAAATACCAGTAGAGGATAGAAACCTAAGAGAAAAAATTAAAAAGGTACAGAAAAAGAACAAGAAAGTAGTAAAAGCAGTAGAAGAGTTAAAGAAAGTAGAAATAAAGAATCTAAGAAATGAGGAATAGGCAATCAAGAAAAAAATAGTTATAAAGGAAGAATGTATATACATTCCAGAAAAGGACTTGAGGAGAGAAATAATACACCTCCACCATAATACTCCAGTTGGAGAATATAGAGAAAGATGGAAAACAGCAGAGTTGGTCACAAGAAACTACTAGTAACCAGAAGTAATGAGAGAAGTAGAAAAATATGTAGACAGGTGTAATGTCTGCCAATAGTATAAGAATAGGAGTAAAGCCCTGGTAGGAGAACTAATGTCAAGTGCAATCCTAGAGAAACCATAGAGCCATATTTCAGTAGACTTTATCACAAAACTGCCCTTAGCCTAAGGATATAATGCAATCTTAGTAGTATATAACAGATTTAGTAAAATGGTATACTTTATAGCAACAACAGAGAAAATGTCAGCAAAGAAACTTGCCAGATTGTTCAGAGACCACATCTAGAAGCTGTATAGGCTTCCAGAAAGTATTATATCAGACAGAGGAGTGCAGTTTACAGCAGGAATAATAAAGGAGTTGAATGAGCTATTGGAAATCTAGACTAAGTTGTTAACAGCTTACTATCTCTAGATAGATAGAGAGGATGAATCAAAAATTAGAGCAGTATCTAAGGGTCTTTATTGACTATAGACAAGAACAATGGCTAGACTGGTTGGAGACAGCTGAATTCACATATAATAACAAAATATATTTGGCTACAAAAGTATCACCATTCAAGACTAATTATGATCAAGATCTAAGAATAGGATTTGAAGGGAAAAAGAAGAGGAAGTATAAAGCAGTAGAAAAGTTTGTAGAAAGAATATAGAAAATTCAGAAAAAAGTAAAGGCAGCTTTAAAAAAAGCTCAAGATAAAATAAAGAAGTTTGTAGATAGGAAACCAAGTAAAAGGGAGAAATATAAAGTAGAGAACTTAGTATTGCTAAGCACCAAAGATCTCAAGTGGTAGATGAATGGAAGATGATTGGAGAA
The DNA here is from genome assembly GCA_019327925.1 of Leucocoprinus sp. KB1807203. NCBI lineage: Eukaryota > Fungi > Basidiomycota > Agaricomycetes > Agaricales > Agaricaceae > Leucocoprinus > Leucocoprinus sp. KB1807203. The sequence goes on along the minus strand of JAHTMQ010000050.1, from coordinate 4,149 downwards.
ATTGACAGAATGCTTTGTGGGGCCTTATAGAATAAAAGAGATTGTCTTGAGCAACATGGTAAAATTAGAATTGCCTAGTTCTATTAGAATACACCCTGTAGTTAATATAAGTCAAGTACACCTGTATAAGCTACAAGTAAAAGGGCAGAAAAAGATACCATCAAAACCAGTTATTATCTAAGGGGAGAAAGAATTCAAAGTAGAAAAAATACTAAACAAAAGAATAGTAAGAGAAAAGGCAAAGTTCTTAGTATGATAGAAAGGATATATGGCAGAAGAAGATACATAGGAAAGTAAAGAGAATTTGGAAAATGTAAAAGAGTTGGTAGAAAAGTTTAAGAAGGAATATAGCAAAGAGGCTAAAGAAGTATAGCAACAGAAAGAAAAAAAGGACAAAAAAGTATTTTCAAAAGAATTACTAGAGAGGTTTACAGCTAAAATACTGTAGGAATGGTCTAACAAGGAGTATAAGAGACAAAGGGAGAAAAGATGGGAGGAAAACTAAAGATAGTAGAAAAATTCCTTGGGACAAGAAAACTTGAAAGGGAAGCTATATTATAAAACAGTTTCTAGAAAAGAAACTATTTCCTATATATTTCTTAACTTAATAGATAATATTCAGGAGTACAATACAAGAGAGATATAAATAGCATGGGAAGGCTTATGTAAGATATGTATAGTTATTAGTAAGGATCATGTGATTGTAGGAGATAGGTGTATAGACCAATAGACATTTGTATAAATAGTTGTATAATCCAACAGAGAACTCTATTGAGTTCTTCCTAACCAACCACCTTTGTTGAGTCCTAAGCCTTCACAACTTTGTACTAATACTATACTTCTCTCAGTATTTTAAATATCCTTCTCACATCTCTTTCTGTACTCTTTTTTCTTGCTATATCTCTTAGAACTTTTGCCCATATACTACTTTGTTGTGCTTTTCAGGGACATACTCCATATACCACTATATTCTTGTACCTTTTTCCATAAGGAGTGTGCTAGTCTCTTCTCTTGTTATGTCTTTTGTAGACTAGTTGTACATATCACTTTCTTATCCCACTTTCTTTTCTCAACTTTGATATTTGGACATTTTAAATAGAAATGCCCAATTCTCCAATATCTGAAGCATTTAACTTTTTCTACTGTCTCATTTCTTCTTATCCTTACTTTCTCTTACCCCATATCTTATCACTCTACTCAATAATACATCAAATTTATTCCTAGAGATTGGTTCTCTCTTTTTCTTTTCATTCTTGTTCCTGCAGTTATAGACCAGATATCCAAACTTTTCACAATTCCAACACTTTCTTCTAATTCTGCCTTTAGTTTGGTGAGAGCATGCTGTTGATTAAGCATGCTGCTTATAAGAGAGTTGTATTAATCTAGAGACATGGTACTATATCTCTAGAGAAATCAGAATAGGAATATCACAAATAGCCACTTACTGATTTGTGAGTTGATGATTGAATAATCAGAAGGTGCAAAAAAGCGAGATTTAAACAGTAGCAAAAGATATTGTTAAGTCTGAGGTTTATCCTTAGATATACTGTTCTTAAATATATAATTGTAATAGTTTGTATACTTAAATAGCCTACCACATGATCACAACTTATTGTTCTATATATAGGAGTGCTATTGTTCTTAAAATAGAGATAATCTAACTATCTTAGAGCAGTTATTTGTTCTATTCAAGAACAAATGATAATCTATAGATAAAGATCAATATCATATGCAAACATTGAGAACCTTGTATCTCCATGGGATCTTATCACCTCAGGTTTAATTTATAACCAAAAGAAGTGCATTGAAGAAAGCTTCATGATGGTCATTAAAGCAAATGATTACATTAAGCAGTTCCTGAGATATCAGTGATTTAGTGTCTAGTAACTTGGTGAATACTAATTGCCTTGAGATATTTTTGGTATCCTTTGAAAGGTCTTCTTAGGGGCTTTTGGTGGCCATTTAGATTATTGAAATTGGTCAAGTATTCCCATAGTTATGGTCTAAATGAAGTTTGTGATAGAGAAATAATCTTACTAATATTATGTCTACTAGGGTACAAGATCTTTACCTAGCTAGACATCTATTGTCTGACTTACTACTGCTCTAATACTATGGTTATACTATCACCCCAAGAAAAGGATCTCCAATCTAAATGTCTTTCTGGGGATATGGCATTACTTCTCTATGTATATAGTCTATAATAGGACTTTAGCACAAGGTTTATAAAGTGAAAAGGTACAAGTAACTACTGGCAACACTACTTAATTAGCAAGTCAGGTCTTAGACACAATATCTGAGCTTAGTATTGCACTTCTACTAGTAGTCCCTAACTGATTATCAAGTTCTCTTAAGCCAAGGTATCACAAAAAAGTGACTACTAAATAGTGACATATATAATATGATACCTATTCAAAGAACTACATAAATAGCTAGACCCTCATTAGCAAGTAGCTTTGCTAATATTGCCCTTTTGGTATAATAGTAAACTATATAGTATATAACTACTGGTCCATAGTACAACTGTGACAAGTACCCACTATAGGTGCTTTATTCTGAGTACATGTTTAATCTACCATTTCTTTTTGAAGCTTACCACTGAATGCTAGTAGATCACAAACTTTAATATTTAAAACCTGTAAGGGCATTAAGTATTGCCTAGTGTACTAGAGGAATTAGTTGAGTTGATGGAGAAAGAATCTCTGTTGGTGAGTTCCCTGCCCAAATGGTATTCTAGATATAGCAAAAAAGAAGTCTAAGTTCAGATTGGCATTACTAGGTTGTGAACAAAACTAAGATACTAAGTGAAACTTACTAGTTTATAAACTAAAGGAAAAGGCAAACTTATACAAATACTGGAAAGGTATATCCAAACAATCTGACTAAGGTAAGTGGATGATAAGTGACTGCTATAAGGATATCATAGAGGACTATAACAAAGGGCGACTGGAGTAGAGTAGACTTTGGGAGAATTCTTAGTCATGTTACAACTCCTAAGTATGTTACAACTCATCTCTAGGAGAATCCTTAGAGTTTAGGATAAGGCTCCTAGAGTATACTCTACAATATATATACTACTACAGCTGAGGTATCCCTGATCCTAAAGTTCTCTCTGATTCTATAATCCTATCAGTTAGGGTTAGAAGTGTTTGAGTTAAGCTAAGGGAAATTAAACATTACTATGTAATATTTAATTAAGTACAGGGTCTCTCCAGGATATAAGTCTAGTATTTTAGAGGTAGTGTTGGTAAGGTCCCCTTATAAGAGAAACACTCAGAGGCAGTCACTCAATAAACTAGGAGAAGGTCCCAGAAGCTAGTATGATATTTGAGCAAAAATAAATCTACCTATACAAGCTGTTATATATACTACAACAGGTGGTTTGTGTACAATTACATAAATACTAACCAATAATACCACAATGTTCTTATATAGTTAAATAGGCATTACTATGATAATACAAGACAGAAGAAAATCAAAAGAAAGTGTCACAAACTTCATTTAGACCATAACTCTAGAAATACTTGACTGATTTCAATGATCTAAATGGCCACCAAAAGCCCTTAAGAAGACCTTTCAAACAGTACCAAAAACATCTCAAAGCAATCAGTATTCACCAAGTTATCAGCAGATCAGTCAGTGATCACCAAGTTACCAGACACTAAATCGCTGATATCTCAGGAACTGCTTAATGTAATTGTTTGCTTCAACAACTATTGTGAAGCTCTCTTCAATGCGCTTCTTTTGGCCATTAATAGATCTTGAGGCAATAAGATCCCATGGAGATACAAGGTCCTCAATGTTTGTACATGACACTAATCTTTATCTATAGATTATCATCTGTTCTTGAATAGAACAAAGGACTGCCCTAAGATGGTTAGTTTATCTCTATTTCAAGAACAATAGCACTCCTATATGTAGAACAATAGATAGTGATTATGTGATAGGCTGTTCTAGTGCACAGACCACTACAATTATGTATTTAAGAACTATATGTCTGAGAATAAACCTCAGACTTAACAACATCTTTTGCTACTTGTCTAACTTTGCTTTTTTGAACACTTTGATTATTAAATCAAGCAATTACAAATCAGTAAGTGGCCATTTGTGATAGAAAGTGGAAATGCAATATGGAAGATATACTTAGCC
>JAHTMQ010000049.1:0-116392 GCA_019327925.1 Leucocoprinus sp. KB1807203 | reverse complement strand
AAGGAGAACTTGATGGAGTTCTTATTCAATTCTGTATACTACTTATATATTTACTACATGGTCTGTGTACTACTTTCCTATGCTCATCAAGTGACTCTATTATGTGACATTACCTGACTTTTGTGATACATTACCTATGACATGTTATGTGATACTTTCCTATACTCCTTCTTGTGTAGTGTTACAAACTTTATTTGGACCATAACTCTAGGAATACTTGACCAATTTCAACAATATAAATAGCCACCAAAAGCTCTTAAGAAGACCTTTCAAACAATACCAAAAATGTCTCAAAGTGATCAGTATTCACCAAGTTACCAGACACTAAATTACCAACATCTCAGGAACCACTTAATGTAATTGTTTGCTTCAATGACCATTGTGAAGCTCTTTAATGCACTTCTTTCAGCCATAAATAGAACCTTAGGCAATAAGATCCCATGGAGATACAAGGTCCTCAATGTTTGTATATAACACTGATCTTTACCCATAGATTATCATCTGTCCTTAAATAGAACAAAGGACTGCCCTAAGATGGTTAGGTTATCTCTATTTTAAGAAAAATAACACTCCTATATATAGAACAATAGGTAGTGATCATATAGTAGGCTGTCCTGGTGCACAGACCACCACAATCATGTATTTAAGGACTGTATATCTGAGAATAAACCTCAGACTTAACAACATTTTTTGCTACTATCTAAACTTTGCTTTTTTGAGCCTTTTGATTATCAAATCATCAACTCACAAATCAGTAAGTGGCCATTTGTGATATGTAGTAAGTTCAAATAAGAAAAGAAAAGAAAAATAAAATAATAACTTGGCTGTTTTGCCAAGTCATAATAGACTGGGAGAAGTATTGTGTTTCAGACTGATGTTATATACCAGAAAATTCAGTATAAATTAATATTTTTTTATTCATTTTCTTTATTATTATTATATATCTCCTATAGGAGTATTGCATTTCAGACTAGGAGTATTATGTTTCAGACTAGCTCTTTCCTACTCCAGTTGGTATATATATGGAATAGATACATAGTAGCAATCTAGTTCATAGATTAAAGTCCTAAAGTCTTAAACTACCTTCCCCCATATTTTTGTAGTGCTCTCTGCTATATAACTTCTTACTCCTGAATTTACCTCTCTCTCAGACAACATTTCACTACTCTAAAATAAGTGATCATACATGTGACAGGAGATCAAGGCACAGTGCACAAGCTGAGGCCAAGGTTGTTCCACTCCTGCGTTATCATTGTATTCTCTCCAGACCAGCTATAAAACTATGGGACCAAAGAGCAATATATATTATTTCACCTAGTAGCATGTTCTACTCTCCAACTCCACTCATTGTATTATTTTCCAGAACCCAGAGTATATATTCATAGTATATTCATAGTAATTCACAGTATATTATAGCCTTTCCATGCTGCTATTCTCTTCTTACTTGACAACTGACTCTCTTCTATTCTAATTGTAGTATATATACTAGATAGATATATGGGAGCAAATCAGTTCATAGATTAAAGTCCTAAAGTTATAAAGCTACTTCTTCCATATCCTTGTAGCACTCTCTGCTATATAACTCCTTACTCCTGAATTTACATCTCTCTTGGATATGTTCCACTACTCTGAAATAAGCAACCACATATACAATAGGAGATTAAGGCATAGTGCATGAGCTAAGACCAAGGTCATTCTACTCCTACATCATCATTGTGTTTCTTCTAGACTAGTAGTAAAACTATAGGACTGGAGAGCAGTATCTCTCATTTCACTTAGTAGTATATTCTACTCTCTGACTTCACTCATTGCGTCACTTCCTGGAACCCAAAGTACACACTCATAGTATATTCATAGTAATTTACAGTATATTCTAGTCTTCCTATACTACTATCCTCTTCCTACTTGACAGCTTGTCACAATATTATAGTATGTGATAGATATTGCCCTTATATCCTATATATACTATAAGAGATGGTCTGTGCACAGTCACATGAGCTACAGTCCAATAATAGCATTTCCTGTTTGGGGCTCTCATAACATGGCCCCCCCTTCAAGTTTCCTCATCCCGAGGAATTTTTCCATCGATACCAATTTTTGTCCCATCTCTTTTCCCTCTCTCTTTCGTACTTCTTCTCCCCCAACCATATAGTAGTTTCGCTGTGAATTCCCTAGGTAATTCCCGATTGAACTCCTTTTCTTCTTCTTCTTGCTCCTGTCACCTTAGTTCTTCGGCCTCTTCCCTGTGCTCCCTCTCGAACTCTTCTACCAGCTCCTTTGCATTTTCCAGGTTTTCCCTATTTTCCCAGGTATCCTCTCCTGCCGTGTAGCCTTTCCACCTCACCAGGAACTTTTCCTTCCCTCTAACCATCCTTTTGTTTAAGATTTTTTCCACTTCAAATTCCTCTTCTCCTTCGATGATAACCGGCTTTGGTGGTATCTTCTTTTGTCCCTTTACCTGTGATTTGTAGAGTCGTACTCTACTTACATTGACTACAGGGTGTATTTTGATAGAATCGGGCAGCTCTAATTCTATCGCATTACTTGAGACGATTCCCTTTACTTTGTAAGGGCCTACAAAGTGTTCAGTCAGCTTTTCCGACCTTCTCCCTTTCATCTGCCATTTTAGGTCCCTTGTATTTAGCAGCACTAAGTCCCCTACTTTGTACTCCTCTCCCTTTCCTCGTTTCCTGTCTCCAAACCTTTTCATTTCCTCCTGTGCTTTTCCTAATGCTGCTTTGGCCTCCTCCTGGATTTTCTTCATTTTTTCTACAAATTTTCCTGCTGCTTCGTACTTCCCCTTTCTTCTTCCCTCAAATCCCATCCTCAGGTCTTGACCGTAGTTTGCCTTGAATGGCGATGTTTTTGTAGCGCATGGATTTTGTTGTTATATGCAAACTCCGCCATTCCTAACCAATCCGGCCACTGCTCTTGTCTATGATCAATGAAGACCCTTAGATATTGCTCTAACTCCTGGTTTATCCTCTCCGTTTGCCCATCCGTTTGAGGGTGATAGGCTGTTGAGAGTTTTGTCTGAATTCCCAGCAAGTTATTTAGCTCCTTCATCATTCCCACCACAAACTGCACTCCCCTGTCTGATATAATGCTCTCAGGAAGTCCATGCAATTTCCATACGTGGTCCCGAAACAGCTTTGCGAGTCCTTCCGCTGATGTTTTTTCTGTTGTTGCTATAAAATGTGCCATTTTGCTAAAGCGGTCGCATACTACTAAGATTGCGTCATATCCCTGGGCTAGTGGCAGTTTGGTGATAAAGTCTGCCGATATGTGGCTCCATGGCTTTTCTGGGATTGCATTGGGCATTAGTTTTCCCACTGGTGCTTCGCTTTGATTCTTGTATCTTTGACACGCATCACATCCATCTACATATCTTCCCACCTCCTTCATTACTCCTGGCCACCAGTAGTTCCTGACAATTAATTCTGTCGTTTTCCACCTCCCCCCATGCCCTCCTACTGGGGTGTCATGGTGTAGTTGTATTATTTCTCTCCTGAGGTCTCCTTCCGGTACGTATATTCTTCCTTCCTTTAATACTATCCCATCCTCGATTTCCCACTCTTCATCTTTTAGTGCTTTTATTCCTGCCCTTTTTAACTCCTCTACTGCTTTTACTATCCTCTCGTCCCCTTCCTGTGCCTTTCTGATTCTTTCTCTTAGGTTTTCTTCCTCTACCAACATTTCTACCCCCCTAATCCACTCTGGTTTTATCAGCTTCTGGTCTTCGTTATCTCTTTCCACCCCCTCCTGCCAGTCTGGTCTCCTGCTTAATCCGTCCGCCTTTCCCATGCTTTTTCCTGGAACGTGTTTTAACATGAAGTTAAATCGTGATAGGTATAGGGCCCATCTTGCTTGTCTGCGGTTTAACTTTTGACTCATCATAAAATACTGAAGGTTCTTATGGTCTGTCCAGATTTCAAATTCGAGTTTTGCTCCCTCTAAGTAGTGCCTCCATGCTTCTAGGCACCTTATAACTGCCAGCATTTCTTTATCATGAATTTCGTAATTTCGTTCTGTGGTATTCAGCGATTTAGAAATGAAGGCCACCAGCCTCCACTTCCCATCTTCACACTTTGTCAACAACACTCCTCCTGTCGCATAGTCTGAGGCATCTGCTTCCACTCTCATTTCCTTATCAATGTCTGGGATGGCCAGAACGGGCTCTGTGGTGAACCCTGCTTTAAGGTTTTCAAATGCTTCCTCCTGTTCCTTCTCCCATTTCCACTTTTGTTCTTTTCTGACTAGCACGTGTAGCGGTGCCGCTATCCTAGCAAAGTCCTTTATAAACCTCCTGTAGTAGTTGGCGAGGCCTAGGAATTTTTGTACTTCTTTGACGTTCCTAGGTGCCGGCCAGTTCAGGACTCCTTCCACCTTCTCCCTTTGCATCTCCACTCCTTTTGGACCGATTACTACTCCCAGGAACTCTACTTCTCTTACTTTCCATTTGCATTTCTCTGGTTTCACAAACAGATTGTTCTCTTCCAATCTCTTTAGGACTTCCTCCACCAACTCATCATGTCCCTCTTCCATATCTGTGGCTACTAAAATATCGTCAATGAAGGTCGCTGTGTCCCCTTGGTTTATGAGGTCCCTGAACAGGTCGTTCATCATTGCTTGGAAGGTGGCGGGGGAGTTTGTCAACCCAAAATACATGACCGTGGGTTCATATGCTCCAATGTGTGTTGTGAACGCTGCCTTCCATTCATCTCCCTCCCTGATTCTGATGTTATTGTATCCCCATCTCAAATCCAACTTTGTAAACACCTTTCTCTTTCCTACTCCATCCAATATATCTGCAATGAGGGGTAAAGGGTACCCATTTTTTATCATCCACTGGTTTATGTGTCGATAGTCTTGTACCATTCTCCGTGTGCCATCTTTCTTCACCACAAAGTGTACTGGCGATGTCTGGGGTGACTTGGAGGGTCGGATATATCCCTTCCTCAACTGGTCTTCCACAAATGCCTGTACTTCCTCTCTTTCCTCTCTCGATAGTGAATATACTTTCCCCTTTCTTGGCGTAAATCCCTCCTTTAATTCTATGGCATGGTCCCAGGTTTTTCGTACTGGCATCCTTTCCGACTCCTTTTTTCCAAATGTTTTCTTCCACTTCCAAAATCTCCTGGGCACCAGCCTTTTTAACACTTCCTCGTCCTCATCCCTTTCCGTCTTTCTTACTTCCTTCTCCTTTACTTCTTGCTTTCTTCTTCCACATATAGGTGGGCAACGTGTCATCTTCACTTCTCCTTTCTCCCAATCTATTTCTGGATTATGGGCTGCTAACCACGGCATTCCCAGTATTAACTCGGTCTTCCCTAAGTTGCATACATCCATTCTGGCTCTTTCCATATGTCCCTTAAAGAACATATTGCACTCGACCTGGTGCGTTATAGCCCCCCCTGCATTTGCTGTTCCATCCACATTCCTAACTAAGAGGGGTTTTTTCAACTTCTCCATTTTAAACCCTTTTTCCTTTGCAAAGGTCGTGTCCATGAACAGACCTGTCGCCCCGCTGTCTAGTAACGCTTTCACTGCTATTCCTTCATGACTTTCCAACTTCTCTAACCCTACTTTCAACCAAACTTCCCTTAATGGTCGTAGTGTGCGTCATACGTCCCTTACTCTCTCAGTCGTATTGATGGAGTTCAATTTATTGCCCAATTTTTCTGGGCGCAATACACTGTATACATTATTGGAGGCCAGCCGAGAGCTCACTGTCCTCCATTTTCTTTTGCCGACTCCTGCAGCGTTTCTACTACCCTTCCCTTATGTCTTTCCCAGCAGTTTTTGGCCATATGGCCCCACTTTCCACACACATAGCATGTCCTGTCTCCTCCCCTTCCTCTGTCCACGTCCATTGCATTGGGGTCTCTCCTTGGACCCGTTTGAGCTCCTCCTCTATTAGACGCATTTCCTCCTCCTCCCCCTCTGTATCCTCCTCCTGTTCTCCATGTTATCTGCCCCCCTCTTCCCCCATACGATCCTCCCCCTCTAGGCTGCGCATTTCCCCCTGGGCACGCCGCGTTCCTCCCCAATACTCTTTCTTCTGCCCTGCTTTGTCTCTGGTTTCTATCCAGTCTCACTGCTCTTTCTTGCCACTCCCCAATGGTGGTTGGTGGTTCCTCTGCTTCTGCTAGCTTCCTCCTGATGGCCCCTGTTTAGTCCTCTTTTAAATTCCTCGATGAGGGGTCTTCCCTCATAGCTGCTTCCTCTGGCAACCTTTTTGAATTCCTGCACATATTCGTCGCAGGTTCTCCCTCCCTGCTCAATCATCCTTAGTTGCTCTATTTTTCTCTCCTCCTCCGATGTCTCCCCAAAGTCGTTCCTTATTTTTGCAAATAGCTGCTCTGCTGATTCCACCTCTGACTCTCCTTTTGCCAACTCATCCAACAGGTTATCCTTCCATGCTTCTGCTATTCCCCCCTGCACGTATGATAATACCCAGGCCACCTGGGTTGCTGCTGCTTCCTCTGTCATCTTCATCCTAATGTATAGGCAGGGCCGCGTTAACGAACATGCTCACCTCTTCCATCCTTCCATTGAAAACTTGAGGTCTTGCAACCTCCACTCTGCTCCCTTGCTGTTGGAGGAGCATGGTATTGACCTGCTGCTGCAGGGTTGCAATCATGGCGAGGAGTTGCTCCTCTCTGGTTTGGGGGGGGGACGGGTGCTGAAGGGTGTTCCCCCTGTTGCTGTTGTTGTTGACGAGACATTGATGATGGTGATGGTGATGGTGATGGTGATGTTGATGTTGATGTTTCCTCGTAGGAGGACGAACGGTCTTCTTCATCTGTACTTATGGCTAACTACCAACTAAGAAGGGTGAAACGATATTATCCCTAAGAAGGGAATCTCTAAACTAGACGGGCCTTTAAGAGGTTTTCCGTCGTTCCCCTGCATAGACCGATCACAATGGATTGGTAGCACGGAGCTGATAGCGAAGAACTAATTATGAGCCCACTCGATATGGAGGTCAGGTCTCAGGCAGGGACACGAGCTTTGTCCAGGCCATCTACCCACTGTCCCTAACTGACAGTGAAGTCCCCTTTACAGCTAGGGCCCGCTATCCAAGAGGCTTGAGAGCGCTGTGCTCCCTAGCGAGGAAGAGTGTGGAGTAAATGTGATGGGGAAAATCACTCATGGGGCTGGTATGAAGCCAACTGCGCCTTTAAGTGATTTTTTGAGCAGGGTTCGAGGTGAAACAGTGCTCGGATGTGGTATCGAGTTCTTATGTTATGGTGAACAGTGAATGTCCTTAGCGATCACCCTAGGTGGATGTTCAAGAAGAACTCGATGGAGTTCTTTGTTGGATTGCAGCCCTACTTATACTACTACTACAGTGGCTGTACCCTAAAGTCCCACAATCACATGTTCTTTCCAGAATGTTCTATGATCACCTGACCTTGTCACGTGATTTTGACTTACTGAGTCCCCACCCTTTTTATATCCTTACTCCATTGTATGCTTTGAGGTTTTGGATTAAGTGTTCAAATGTGGGGGAAACCTTTTCCTGTTTGGGGCTCTCATAACAAACAGTAAAACTATAGGACTGGAGAGCAGCATCTCTCATTTCACTTAGTAGTATGTTCCACTCTCTGACTTCATTCATTGTGTCACTTCCTGGAACCCAAAGTACACACTCATAGTATATTCATAGTAATTTATAGTATATTCTAGCCTTTCTATGCTACTATCCCCTTCCTACTTGACAGCTTGTCACAATATTATGGTATGTGATAGATATTGCCCTTATATCCTATATATACTATAAGAGATGGTCTGTGCACAGTCACATGAGCTACAGTCCAATAATAGCACTTCCTAATTAAGATAAATAGAATGATCAGAATAGTATATAGATAAAGAGGCAAGAGAGTAGATATGTAGTAACTTAGCCTAAGGTGACTTAATCACCCTCCTAGTCCAAGTTGACAAGGAGAACTCAATAGAGTTCTCATTCATTTGCTATACACTACTTATACACATTTCTGTATTTACTCTTATTTATAAAGTCCCACACATCTCTTTTGAGTCATTTCCTCTCACACATCCATTGGTTACTTAGTAAAAGAAAAGAAAAGGAAAAAGAAAATAAATAATGACTTAGTTGTTTGGCCAAGTCATAACACCACCCTCCTCTCAAGGTTCCTTGTCTCAAGGATTTTTACAGTTCATGATAGGGATTATCCATGTTTCCCATATCATCATCATCTTTCTCTGTCTACTCCTTTATTCCTGAGTTCCCTTGTTTGATTTCTTCTTTCTCTTCCTTTATTATCTCCATCACTCTTCACCCTCTCTTTCTTCCTCCTTTCCATCTCCTCCAATTTTTTTCTAACTTTGCCCAGTATTCTTCGTTATACCTTTTATCTGACCATCCAAATAATTTCCTCACTGTGAATCTTCCTGGCAATTCTCCTCTTCTGAATGTTCCTTTTTCTCTTTCTTATCTTCTGATGTCTTCCATATCTCTTCTGTATTCCTTTTCAAACTCCTCTATTGCCTCCTTTGCATTTCCCTATCATAAATGGCCACTTACTGATTTGTGATTGCTTGATTTGATAATCAAAGTGTTCAAAAAAGCAAAGTTAGACAAGCAGCAAAAGATGTTGTTAAGTCTAAGGTTTATCCTCAGACATACAGTTCTTAAATACATAATTGTAGTGGTCTGTGCACCAGGACAGCCTACCACATGATCACTACCTATTGTTCTACATATAGGAGTGCTATTGTTCTTGAAATAGAGATAACATAACTATCTTAGGGCAGTCCTTTGTTCTATTCAAGGACAGATGATAATCTATAAGTAAAGATCAGTATCATGTGCAAACATTGAGGACCTTGTATCTCGATGAGATCTTATTGCCTCTGGATCTATTTATAGCCAAAAGAAGTGCATTGAAGAGAGCTTCATGATTGTTGTTGAAGCAAATGATTATGTTAAGCAGTTCCTGAGATATTGGCAATTTAGTGTCTGGTGACTTGGTGATCACTGACTGATCTGCTGATAACTCAGTGAATACTGATTGCTTTGAGACATTTTTGGTACTGTTTGAAAGGTCTTTTAAAGGGCTTTTTGTGGCCATTCAGATTGCCAAAATTGGTCAAGTATTCCTGGAGTTATGGTCCAAATGAAGTTTGTGACAATTCCTTCCTAACATCCTCTCTTCTGCTCTACTTTGCCTTTGATTTCTATCCAACCTTACTGCTCTCTCCTGCTACTTCTCTATTGTACAGAGGAAGCTCTCTGCCTTTGCTAACTTCCTCCTGATTCCCTTGCTTAACCCTCTTTTGAACTTTTCTATGAGGGGTTACCTCTCATATCTACTTTCTCTTGCAATCTTTTTAAACTCTTGGACATACTCATTACATGTCCTTTCTCCCAGTTCTATTGTTCTCAACTGCTCTACTTTTCTTTCTTCCTCTACTGTCTCCCTAAACTCGTTTCTCATTTTACTAAACAATTCTTCCACTGTCTCTATCTCTGATTCCCTTTTTGATAATTTATCCAATAGATTATCCTTCTAGGCTTCTACCACTCCTTCCTGCACATTAGACAGCACCCAGGCCATCTTTGTCAACTCCAATTCTCCTATTATCTTCATCCTCAGGTATAGACAGACTGTGTTGACAAACATACTTACTTCCTCCATTCTTCCACTAAACAGAGAAGATTTTGCTACCTCTACTCTTGTTCCTCCACTCTATTGTAATAGGGTGGCCACTTGTTACTGTAGACCAGCAATTAAGGTAAGGAATTGCCCCTCCCAAGTAAGAGGAGGAGGTGTAGGAGTAGTGGGTTGCTCTGCAGGTTGTTGTTGCTGTTGCCAAGACATATATAGCAGTGGTAGTGATAGTGGTGGTAATAGTAACAATGATGTTTTCTCATATGAGAACAGGTGGTCTTTTTTGTCTAAACTTATGACTAGCTACCAACTAGAAGGGTAAAACAATATTATCTCTAAGAAGGGAATCTCTAAGCTAGATGGGCCTTTAAGAGGTTACCATTATTCTCCTATGTAGACTGATCACAATAGACCAGTAGCACAGAGCTGATAGTGAAAGACTAGATACAAGCCCACTTGATATAGAGATCAGGTCTCAGGCAGGGACACAAGTTTTGTCTAGGCCATTTACCCACTGTTAGCATGTAGTTATGAGGACTCAGAGCTCAACCAAGGTGGTTGTTCAGGAAGAACTCAATAGAGTTCCTTGTTAGATTCCACTAGGTACTTATACAAATATTAGATGGTCTGTATGTCTATCTCTTACAATCATATGACCCTTACTAAGAACTATCTTTATCTTACATAATCCTTCCCAAACTATTTATATCTTTCCCAAATTGTATTCTTGGATGTTTCTATTAAGTTGATGAACATACGAGAAACAGTTTTCTTTTTGGTTGTCTCATAACACTACTGGTGTATTGTAATGTAACTATATCACCTCCTCTCTCAATTTCCCCTCTGGCACATAGATTCATCCCTTCTTCATGACCACTCCTTCCTCTATTGTCCACTCTTTATTCCTCAATGTTTTCATCTCTGCTTTCTTTAGTTCCTCCACTGCTTTGACCACTCTTTCATCCCCTTCCTATACTTTTCTAATTCTATTTCTTAGATCATTTTCTACTACCAGTGTTTCTGTCCTCTTTATCTATTCTGGCTTTATCAGTGTTTGGTTCTCATTATTATTTTCTACCCTCTCTTGCCAATCTAGTCTCTTGCTTAGCCCATCTACTTTTCCTATACTTTTTCCTGGGACATGTTTCAAGGTGAAGTCAAATTATGATAGGTATAATGCCCATCTGGCTTGTCTTTGATTTAACTTCTGACTAGTCATAAAATACTGGAGGTTTTTATGGTCTGTCCAGATTTTAAACTTTACTTTTGCTCCCTCTAGATAGTGCTTCCATACTTCTAAGCATCAAGTTACTGCTAGCATTTCTTTGTCATGGATTTTGTAATTTTGCTCAGTTGTATTTAGTGACTTTGAGATAAAAGCAACTGGTCTCCATTTTTCATCTCCACACTTTACTAACAGTACTCCCTCTGTTGCATAGTCTGAGGTATCTGCCTCTACCCTCATCTCCTTATTTAAATCAGGAATAGCTAAGACTGGTTTGGTTATAAATACTTTTTTCAGTCATTTGAACACCTTCTCCTGTTTCTCTCTCTACCTCTACTTCTCTTCTTTTCTAACCAGTAAATGCAATGGAGCTGCAATTCTAGTGAAGTTCTTGATGAGTCACCTATAGTAATTGGTGAGTCCTAGGAACTTTTGTACTTTCTTTACATTCTTTGGTGCTGGCTAGCTCAGGACTCCATCTACTTTCTCCTTCTGTATTTCCTCTCCTTGAGATTCAATTACTACACCCAGGAATTCTACCTCTTTGACTTTCCACTGACATTTTTCTGGCTTAACAAACAAATCATTCTCCTCTAGCCTTTTCAACACTTCCTCAACCAATTCATCATACCTCTCCTTGGTGTCTGTAGCAACTATTATGTTGTCAATGAATATTGCTGTATTTCCTTGATTGATCATATCTTGAAATAGATCATTTATTATAGTTTGAAAAGTAGCTGGGGAATTTGTCAGTCCAAAGTACATGACTGTTGGTTCATATGCCACAATGTGCATTGTGAATGCTACTTTCCACTTATCACCTTGATTCTCACATTGTTGTATCTCCATCTAAGATCAAGTTTTGTGAACACCTTCTTTCCTACTCCATCTAGAATATCTGCAATTAAAGGTAAAGGATATCTATTCTTTACTGTCTACTGGTTTATATAACAATAGTCTTGTACCATTCTCCTTTTGCCATCCTTCTTTTCTACAAAATGGACTGGTAAGATCTACAGCAATTTTAACAGTTGAATGTATCCTTTTTGCAGTTGATCCTCCACAAATACTTGTACCTTCTCCCTTTTCTCTCTTGACAGCAGATATACTTTTCTCTTCTTTGGCACAAATACCTCTTTCAACTCTATTGTATGGTCCCATGGCTTTTTAGTGGGCATTCTTTCCAATTCTTCCTTTCCAAATACTTTCCTTCATTTCCAGAATCTCCTAGGTACTAATTCCTCTACTGTCTTTCCTTCCTCTATCTTTTTTACCTGCCTCTTCTTCTGTGTTTTCTGCTTTCTCTTTCCACATATTGGTGGACACTGCATCATTTTCACTTCCCCTTTCTCCCAGTTGATTTCTGGGTTATAGACAGTTAACTATGACATACTCAATATTACTTCTGTTTTTCCCAGATTGCATACATCCATTTGTGCCTCTGCTAACTTCCTCCTGATCCCCCCATTTAACTCTCTTTTGAACTCTTCTATGAGAGACTGCTCCTTATATCCACTCTCTCTTGCAATCTTTTTAAATTCTTGGATATACTCATGGTATGTCCTTCTCTCCTGTTGTTATGAGAGCCCTAAGAAGGAACAAGTTTCCCATGCATTCAAACACTTAGTCGCAAATATCAAGTCGTACAATGCAGACAAGATATAAATAGCATGGGAACTTAAGTAATCATATCACATGACAAGGTCATGTGATTGTAGAACATTCTAGAAGGACATATGATCGTGGACTAGTAGGGTACAGCCACTTGTAAAAGTAGTATAAGTAGGTAGTCCAATCCAACAAAGAACTCCATCGAGTTCTTCCTAAACACTCACATCGAGTGGTCCTTGAGTCGTCAAGACTTAGTGATAACAAAAGAACTCGATTCCACTCCCAAGCACTGATCACCTCAACCCCTGCTCATATTTGTTCAACGCGCAGTTGGCTTAATTCCAGTGCTGCGAGCAAGTACCCCCATCATCACTCACTCTCTCATCTCCCTCGCTAGTGAGCACAGCACTCACAAGCATCTTGGATAGTGGGCCCTAGCTGTAAAGGGGACTTCTCAGTCAGGAGAGACTGAGGGAGGAGACTGAACACCAAGTCCAGGTGTTTTGTTCAAGTCCTGACCTGTTAATTGGGCCTGTTAGTTACACCTTTTCCTAGTATAAGCTCTGTGCTGTCGTCCATTGTGACGGGTACATGCAGGAGATCGGCAGTTACTTCTTAAAAGGCTGCTTAGCTTAGGGGTTCCCTCCTTAGGGACAATCATATACAACTTGATTAGGGCAGTAGTCAGTAAGGCAATAGGAGTCTAGACAGGAGAAGATCGTGCTCCCTGTTAGACGTAGCCTTAAGAAAGCCCTAGATCGAGAATCAGAAACTGAGTCAGAATACAAATCATCACCCTCCCCTTCACCACCACCACCACCACCATACGACATGTCGTGCCAGTAACAACAACAACAACAACAACAACAACAACAGGGGGTACCCTCTCAAGTACCCGCCCCCCACCAACCAACCCACGAGGAGCAACTCCTCACAATGATCGCCACCCTGCAACAGCAGGTCAACAATATGCTCCTCCAGCAACAGGGGAGCAGGGTAGAGGTTGCGAAACCTCAAGTCTTCAATGGGAGGATGGAAGAAGTGAGCACATTCATCAATGCAGCTTGGATATATATTAGAATGAAGATGACGGGGGAGGCGGCCACAACCCAGGTGGCCTGGGTGTTATCATACGTACAGGGAGGAGTGGCAGAAGCATGGAAGGATAACCTGATGGATGAATTGGCAAAGGGAGAGTCGGAGGTGGAAACAGCAGAACAGCTGTTTTCAAAAATCAGAAATGACTTTGGAGAGACATCAGAGGAAGAGAGGAAAATTGAGCAACTGAGGACAATAGAACAGGGGAACAGGACGTGCGACGAGTACATTCAAGAATTCAAAAAAGTCACTAGAGAAAGCGGCTATGAAGGACGACCCCTCATCAAAGAGTTTAAAAGAGGATTGAGTGGAGTATTAAGGAGGAAGCTAGCAGAAGCAGAGGAACCCCCGACCACCATAGGAGAGTGGCAAGAGAGGGCAGTAAGATTAGATAGAAATCAGAGGCAGAGCAGGGCAGAGGAGAGGATGTTGGGGAGGAATGCGGCGTGCCTAGGGGGAAATGCACAGCCAAGGGGAGGATTTGGGGGGGGGGTCATATGGAGGAAGAGGAGGACATATAACCTGGCAGGCAGGAGTTCCGCATACAGGAGAGAATAGGGGAGCCGGGGGAAATACGTTCAGAGGAGGATATCAAATGGGTCCACGGAGAGACCCAAACACAATGGACGTCGACAGAGGAAGAGGGGGAGATAGGATGTGCTACCATTGCAGGAAGTTTGGCTACATGGCCCAGAATTGTTGGGAGAGGAATAAAGCAAGAGTAGTAGAAACGCTGCAAGAGTCGGCAAAAGAGAATGGAGGTCAGTAAGCTCTCGACTGGCCTCCTCAAATCTGTACAGTGTATTGCGCCCGGAAAAACTGGGCAATAAATTAAACTTTGCAAAAAACACTGAGAGAGTAAGAGATGTGCAGTGCACCCTACGACCACTAAGAGAAGTATGGATGAAAGTAGGACTAGAGAAGCTAGAAAGTCACGAAGGGGTAGCAGTAAAGGCTCTGTTAGATAGTGGAGCGACAGGTCTATTCATGGATACGACCTTTGCGAGAGAGAAAGGGTTCAAAATGGAAAGAATGAAGAACCCTCTACTAGTTAAAAATGTGGATAGAACAGTAAATGTGGAAGGAGCAATAACGCACCAAGTCGAGTGCAACATGTTCTTCAAGGGACATGTGGAAAGAGTCAGGATGGACGTGTGTAACCTAGGGAAAACAGAAGTAATATTAGGAATGCCATGGTTGGTGGCCCATAACCCAGAGATAGATTGGGAGAAAGGGGAAGTAAAGATGACGAGGTGTCCACCCATATGTGGAAAGAGAAAGCAAGAGGAAAAGAAAGAAGTAAAGAAGATAGAAAAGGATGAAGATGAAGAGACACTAAGGAAATTAGTGCCCAAGAGGTTTTGGAAGTGGAAGAAAGTCTTTGAAAAGAGAGAGTCCAAAAGAATGCCAGTGCGAAAGGCCTGGGACCATGTGATTGAATTAAAGGAGGGGTTTACACCAAAGAAAGGAAAGGTATATTCATTGTCAAGGGAAGAAAGAGAGGAAGTGCAGGCATTTGTAGAAGATCAATTGCGAAAAGGGTATATCTGACCCTCCAAGTCACTGCAAACCTTGCCCGTGCACTTTGTGGTGAAAAAGGACGGTAAAAGGAGGATGGTCCAAGACTATTGTCATATAAACCAATGGACAGTGAAGAATGGATACCCATTACCACTTATCACAGACATTCTGGATGGAGTAGGGAAAAGGAAGGTGTTTACAAAGTTAGATCTGAGGTGGGGCTATAACAATGTCAGAATCAAGGAGGGGGACGAATGGAAAGCAGC
Source organism: Leucocoprinus sp. KB1807203 (assembly GCA_019327925.1). Taxonomy (NCBI): domain Eukaryota; kingdom Fungi; phylum Basidiomycota; class Agaricomycetes; order Agaricales; family Agaricaceae; genus Leucocoprinus; species Leucocoprinus sp. KB1807203. Next base: position 101,030 of record JAHTMQ010000049.1, on the reverse strand, counting down.
ATTCACTATGCATATTGGAGCATACGAACCCACAGTAATGTATTTCAGGTTAACAAACTCCCCCACTACTTTTCAGACAATGATGAATGACCTCTTCCGGGACCTTATAAATCAGGGAGATATGGCGACCTTCATTGATGACATCCTAGTGGCAACAGATACTGAGGAAGGACATGATGAGTTGGTAGAAGAAGTGTTGAAAAGACTGGAAGAAAACGACTTGTTCATAAAACCAGAAAAGTGCAAGTGGAAAGTGAGAGAGGTGGAATTCCTGGGAGTAGTAATCGGGCCCAGAGGGGTGGAAATGCAAAGAGAAAAGATGGAAGGAGTGCTAAACTGGCCAGCACCAAGAAACGTCAAAGAGGTGCAGAAATTCCTGGGCCTAGCCAACTACTATAGAAGGTTCATAAAGGACTTTGCTAAATTAGCAGCACCTTTACATATGCTAGTCAGAAAGGAACAGAAGTGGAAGTGGGAAAAGGAGCAAGAAGAAGCATTTGGGAAACTAAAAAGAGGGTTCACAATGGAACCCGTTTTAGCAATACCAGATATAGATAGAGAAATGAGGGTGGAGGTGGATGCCTTGGATTACGCAATGGGAGGAGTATTGTCGCTAAAGTGCGAAGATGGCAAATGGAGACTGGTAGCCTTTATCTCAAAATCGTTAAACGCTACAGAACGAAATTATGAAATTCATGACAAAGAGATGTTGGCGGTTATCAGATGCCTTGAAGCATGGAGGCATTACTTGGAAGGAGCGAAACTGGAATTTGAAATCTGGACAGACCACAAAAACCTCCAGTATTTCATGACGAGTCAAAAACTGAACTGACGACAAGTGCGATGGGCACTATACCTATCACAATTCAACTTCACCTTAAAACATGTTCCAGGAAAGAGTATGGGGAAGGCAGACAGACTAAGTAGAAGGTCGGATTGGCAAGAAGGGGTGGAGAAGGATAACGAAGATTGAATGTTAATCTGGCCAGAGTGGGTCAGAGGAGTAGAAATGGTAATAGAAGAGGGAGACTTAAGGAAAAGAATAAAGAGAGCGCAGGAAGGGGACAAAAAGGTAATAAAGGCAGTAGAAGAGCTAAAGAAGGCGGGGGTAAAAACGCTGAGAAACGAGGAATGGGAGATAGAGGATGGAGTAGTACTAAAGAAGGGAAGGATATACATACCAGAAGGGGAACTTAGAGGGGAAATAATACGACTACATCACAATACCCCAGTAGGAGGACACAGGGGAAGATGGAAGATGACAGAATTGGTCACTAGAAACTATTGGTGGCCAGGAGTAGCAAAGGAGGTTGGAAAGTATGTAGATGGATGTGATGCCTGTCAAAGATACAAGAATTGAAGTGAGGCACCGGTGGGCAAACTAATGCCTAATGCAATCCCAGAGAAGCCATGGAGTCACATCTCAGCAGACTTCATCACTAAGCTACCCCTAGCTCAGGGATATGACGCCATTCTAGTAGTATGTGATCGTTTCAGCAAAATGGCGCACTTCATAGCAACAACAGAAAAGACGTCAGCAGAGGGACTTGCCAAACTATTTTGAGATCATGTATGGAAGCTACATGGGCTTCCAGAAAGCATCATATCAGATAGAGGAGTACAGTTTGCAGCGGGAATAATGAAGGAGCTGAATAACTTGCTGGGGATTCAAACAAAACTTTCTATGGCCTATCACCCACAAACCGATGGGCAGACGGAAAGGGTGAACCAGGAGTTAGAACAGTATCTGAGGGTCTTTATCGACCATAGACAAGAACAGTGGCCGGATTGGCTAGGAACAGCAGAATTCGCGTACAACAACAAGATTCATGCAACAACAAAAATATCGCCATTCAAGGTAAACTATGGCCAAGACCCAAGGATGGGATTCGAGGGAAGAAGAAAGGGAAAATATGAAGTGGCAGGAAAGTTTGTAGAGAAAATGAGGAAGATCCAGGAAGAGGCGAAAGCAGCACTAGGGAAAGCACAGGAGGAAATGAAGAAGTTTGCAGATAGGAAATGAGGGAAGGGAGAGGAATACAGAGTAGGGGACCTAGTACTATTAAGTACGAAGGACTTGAAATGGCAGATGAAGGGAAGAAGATCAGAAAAACTGACAGAATGTTTTGTGGGCCCTTATAAAGTCAAAGGGATTGTCTCTAGCAACGCAATAGAATTAGAATTGCCTAAATCTATTAAAATACACCCTGTGGTTAACATAAGTAGAGTACGACTTTACAAACCACAGGTAGAGGAACAGAAGAAGACACCACCGAAACCAGTCATCATCGAGGGGGAGGAAGAGTTTGAAGTGGAAAAAATCTTGAACAAAAGAATGGTGTGGGGAAAAGATAAGTTCTTAGTATGGTGGAAAGGATATACGGTGGAAGAAGATACGTGGGAGAATAGGGAGAATCTAGGAAATATGAAAGAGCTGGTAGAAGAGTTCGAGAGGGAGTACGGGGAAGAGGCAGAAGAACTTAGGCGACAGGAGCTGGAAGAAGAAGAGAAGGAATTTTGCTGGGAATTACCAAGGGAATTTATGGCTAAACTACTATATGGATGGGGAGAAAAAGATATGAAAAAGAAAGAGAGAAGAGATGGGACGAGAATTGGAATCGATGGAAAAATTCCTCGGGACGAGGAATCTTGAAGGGGGGGCCATGTTATGAGAGCCCTAAGAAGGAACAAGTTTCCCATGCGTTCAAACACTTAGTCGCAAATATCAAGTCGTACAATGCAGACAAGATATAAATAGCATGGGAACTTAAGTAATCATATCACATGACAAGGTCATGTGATTGTAGAACATTCTAGAAGGACATATGATCATGGACTAGTAGGGTACAGCCACTTGTAAAAGTAGTATAAGTAGGTAGTCCAATCCAACGAAGAACTCCATCGAGTTCTTCCTAAACACTCACATCGAGTGGTCCTTGAGTCATCAAGACTTAGTGATAACACCTGTCCTGTTGTCCTTAACTACTCTACTTTTCTTTCTTCCTCTGCCATTTTTCCAGACTCATTTCTCATTTTGCTAAATAATTCTTCTGCCATTTCTATCTCTGATTCTCCCTTTGATAACTTATCCAATAGGTTATCCTTCCAAGCTTTTGCCACTTCTCCTTGCACATAAGATAGCACCCAGACTATCTTTGTCAACTCTGACTCCCCTGTTATCTTCATCCTCAGATATAGATGGGCTACATTAACAAATGTACTTTGTCATGACTTGGTCAAATGGCTAAGTTATTATTTATATTTCTTTTCTTTTTCTTTTCATTTAATTAGGAAATCAATGGGCATGTGAGGGAATGACTCAAAGGAGATGTGCAGGACTTTATAAATAGAAGTAAATAACAGAATGTGTATAAATAGTGTATAGCAATTGAATGAGAACTCTATCAAGTTCTTCTTGTCAACTTGGACTAGGAGTAGTTCTAAGGCATTACAGTCTAAGTTCTTATATACTTACTTCCTCCATCCTTCCACTCTTGCTCCTCCACTCTGTTGTAATAGGGTGGCCATCTGCTGTTGCAGACTGGCAATTAAGATAAGGAACTGTTCCTCCTGAGTGAGAGGAGCAGGTGTAGGAGCAGCAGGTTGCTCCACAGGTTGTTGTTGTTGTTGTTGAAACATGTATGGTAGTAGTAGTGATAGTGATGGTAATAGTGACAATAATGTTTTCTCATATGAGAACAGGTGGTCTTTTTTGTCTAAACTTATGACTAGCTACCAACTAGAAGGGTAAAACAATATTATCTCTAAGAAGGGAATCTCTAAGCTAGATGGGCCTTTAAGAGGTTACCATTATTCTCCTATGTAGACTGATCACAATAGACCAGTAGCACAGAGCTGATAGTGAAAGACTAGATACAAGCCCACTTGATATAGAGATCAGGTCTCAGGCAGGGACACAAGCTTTGTCCAGGCCTTCTACCCACTGTCCCTAACTGACAGTGAAGTCCCCTTTATAGCTAGGACTTGCTATCCAAGATGCTTGTAAGCACTGTGCTCACTAGCAAGGACAATGAGAGAGTAAGTGGAATAGAGAGTATTGAGGCTGCAGGATGCAGGGTCAACAATAGAGATCAAGTTCTTGTGTTAGCATGTAGTCATGAGGACTTAGAGCTCAACCAAGGTAGTTGAGCAGAAAGAACTTGATAGAGTTCTCTATTGGATTCCTCTAGCTACTTATACAAATGTCTGTTGGTCTGTGCACCTGTTTCCTGTAATCACATGACTCTTACTAATAACTATATATATCTTACATAATTCTTCCTATGCTATTTATATCTTTCCTGCATTATATTCCTGGATATTTCCTATTAGATTAATGAATATGTGGGAAATAGTTTCTTTTTTAGAAACTGTTTCATAACACTGGACACAGCTACTCCCACTAGTAAAATTCACTTACAATAACTCTTCATCATCAACAACTGGCATCTCTCTATTTTATACAAATAAAGGATACTATCTGAGGTTGCAGTTACAAGTGGATTGTAGTCCAGTAGTTAAAGAAACAGACATGTTTGTGGTAAATTTAGAGAAAGTACACTCAGAGTTGAAGAGATCAATTGAAAAAGCCCAACATTGTTACCAGAAGCCAGCAGACCAACAACATATACTAGCACCCAATATTAAGATTGGTGACCATGTCTTTATACTCGCAAAGTTCATCTTACCTATCTGACCCTTGAAAAAGCTATTAGAAAAGTACTTAGGCCCCTTTGAAGTGGCAGGAAAACTGGACACTCACTTATACCTAATCAAACTCTCAAATCACCTTTGCTCTATTCACCTAGTCTTCTATGTGTCATAGGTCAAACCAGCTCCTTGTAGTAGCATCCCTAATCAGACCAATTCTCCTTCACCTCCTCTAGAAATCAATAGTAACCTGGAATTTAAAGTAGCTCAAATATTAGACTTAAAATTGGATTGTTGCAAGAAGGACCTACTGTTATATTATATCTAGTGGACAGGTTATGAGGGTACTCTAGATGAATACTCATGGAATCCAGCTACTGATCTCAAGAATACTCCTAAACTAGTGGCTGAGTTCTACTCTCTTTATCCAGAAAAATCCAGTCCAATAGCCTAATCCAGGATCCCTTCTCTACCCAAGCTGAGATGATCAATCACTGTCATGAGTTGTCTTGGCCATAATAACTTTTTATTTCTTTAATCCTTTATCTTTTACTTTACTTTTCTTTTAATTAGATAAAAGGGGAGTCACATGATCAGAATCACATGACATGTTACATATGTCACAGACCATCATATTCTGTGATCTATTTGTCACAATATCAGTCACATCACACAGGTCACATATCAAGAAACATTCTAGTAGTGTTACAAACTTTATTTGGACCATAACTCTAGGAATACTCAACCAATTTCAATAATCTAAGTGGTCACTGAAAGCCCTCAAGAAGACCTTTCAAACCATACCAAAAATGTCTCAAGGCAATCAGGACTCACTGAGTTATCAGCAGATCAGTTGGCAATTACCAAGTTACCAAACACTAAATCACTGATATCTCAGAAACTGCTTAATATAATCATTTGTTTCAATGACCATTATGAAGCTCTCTTCAATGCACTTCTTCTGGCTATAAATAGACCCCAAGGCAATAAAATCCCATAGAGATACAAGGTCCTCAATATTTGTACATAATACTGATCTTTACTCATAGATTATCATCTGTTCTTGAATAGAACAAAGAACTATCCTAAGACAGTTAGGTTATCTCTATTTCAAGAACAATAACACTCCTATATATAGAACAATAGGTAGTAATCATATAGTAGGCTATTTTTGTACACAGACCACCACAATTGTAAGGGTGACTGAAGTAGAGTAGACTCCAGAAGAATTCTTAGTTATATTGTACTCCTAAGTGATGTTACAACTTACCTCCAGAAGAATCCCTAGAGTTTAGGATAAGGCTTCTGGGGATGTACTCTATAATATATATACTGTTATAATCTGTCCATCCCTGATCCTACAGTCCTATTAACCAGGGTTAGGAGTTTCCAAGTTAGGCTAGAGACAATTAAACATTATATAGTAATATTTAATTAGGTACAGGATCACTCTAGGAGATTGGTCTAGTATTCTAGAGGTGGTGTTAGTAGGGTTCCCTTACAACAATCATATATTTAAGGACTGTATGTCTGAGGATAAACCTCAGACTTAACAATATCTTTTGCTACTGTCTAAACTTTGCTTTTTGAGCCTTTTGAATATCAAATTCCTCAATTACAAATCAGTAAGTGGCTATTTGTGATAGGAACTCTATTGAGTTCTCCTTGTCAACTTAGACTAGAAGTAGAACTAAGTTATCTCAGCTACATTTTTATAGAGTCTGTATTAGTAGATTTGTTGTGGGACTCAAGTTGAGTTGACTCAGTAGCTAAGTCTTTGAGGGTTACAAAGAGAACTCAATAGAGTTCTCAGTTAATTGTACTAGTTACTTATACAAGTATACTATTTGTCCTCATTTATATTGATGGTATGATAGTATTTTACAACTAGCCAAGAGACTGCCAGTTCAATTCCCTTGTTTGTCATTCTATAAATACATGTCCTTGGTCATAGTTGAGATGACTTATGATATGATCCCAACCAGTGGTGATTGAAAGAGAAAAACTTAATAAAGTTCTCTATTGAATTTCTACTACTACTTATACAAATGTCTCATGGTCTGTGCACCTACTTCTTGCAGTCACAAGACTCTTATTAATAACTAGATACTTCTTATATAATATTGTCCCATACTATTTATATCTTCTCTGTATTATATTTTTTAAAGTTCCCCATTAAGTTGACAAATATATAGAAGATGTTTTCCTTATTTGGAGCTAACTCATAACACATCAAGTTCTTCCTAAATATCTATCTAGGGTAAACCTTGAGTCTTTATGACTCAATGTTAACATTAGATAGTCAATATCATAAGAGTTTGATCAAACATTTATAATATCTTACTATAGCTATCTTTTTGTTATGAGATGACTCCCAAGAAGGAAACTATTTCTCATGCATTCATCAACTTGATGGAAAACATCCAAGAATATAATACAAGAAAGATCTAAATAGTATAGGAAGGATTATATAAGATATAGATAGTGCTTAGTAAGGGTCATGTGATCACAGGAGGTAGGTGCACAGACCATCTAATATTTGTATAAGTACCTAGTGGAATCCAATAAGGAACTCTATCAAGTTCTTTCTAAACAACCACCTTGGTTGAGTCTTAAGTCTTTATGACCCTACACTAACACTCTTCTTGTTGAGTAGAACTGGTTTATTTATAATAATATTATGTTGAAATATGAGTTTCTTCTCTGTATTACATATATATATGCTCTACAATTCCATAACTGGATGACTATTCAGTTATTGCTGAATCCTGAGTCTGAGTAGAACATGTTGAAAGACTTAATTTACATGTAGAATTACTGTAGTAGGCTTAGAAAAAGTGAAACAAACCTGGTTTGGTCAATTTCCAGCTGAAAAAAAGTAAATTTCTGTTAAGGTATACTCTCTAATAAGATATACCCTCAGTTGAAGTTCATATCAAGTCCTCCAAAGCAGTGCAAGAATTAAAGTCAGTATTGTACAGATTAGCTATAGATTCTTCTGCTGCAGCTGCTGCAATGAGGTTGATGAAGGACCCATTCACTTTAGAATCAAATACACAACAGAAGAGATCCTAGGATACATTGTGAGCTATGGACAGTTTGTTAATTCAAATTTGTCAGGGTATTCTGGTATGCTCTCCACCAACTGTCCATAGCTCACAATGTATCCTAGGATCTCTTCTGTTGTGTATTTGATTCTAAAGTGAATGGGTCCCTCATCAGTCTCATTGCAGCAGCTGCAGCAGAAGAATCTGTAGCTAACCTGTCGGCCACCAAGACCGGCGCTGTGATGATGGCCATAAATTGCTTAGGTTCCCTAGTGGTTTTGTCCAACCGTGGAAGGCCACTGCCAACAAGACTCTGAACCTCTGCCTGGTGATCGTAGAGTTGGTGCTGCCTCCGCCCGCAAATTCCCCTCACTGTTGTTCCAACCAGTACAGTACCGCCCAGGCAGGCTCAGGATGCTTGGTAATTTCGCCAACTTGAAGAATTTGTAGAGGGTTATATTTCTATGTGGCTTGGCGTTGAGGGTGAAGAGCCTGTGTGCTTTGCGACTTGTGAGGGGGAAGTACTCTGGGCGCCGGGTCAAACAGAAGTAGCAGACGCGACGACAATCTATAAGATAGAGATGATCGCCAAAATGATTGCTCGTGGAACATCGGGTTGTACAAAGCGTTCTGTAAAGTGTAACACAGTCAAAGGTGTCCACCTGGATGCTGACAATGGCGCGGATGATGTTAGGGCAATGCTTGATGATTGCAGAGTATTGTTTGACAGAGTTGACAAGCTGCATTGCACGGCGGTTGAGCCTGCGGAAGCGAGTGAGGGAAGCGATGTCTAGCTGCGACAGGATCTCGATGACGAGTTCTACGGGAGCCTATCGAGCTGATTGGTGGCATAACCAGTGGGATGGGTGTGCAATCGCAGCGGCCATTGTCGAGCGGACAGTGGCTCATCAAACTTATCATGGCACGTGATGTATGTTTTTTTGTATCCTGTAATTCTGTAAGACAGAATTCATAATCTATATCCCTTTCCACCTGATGGCTTCCCATCCCGCCCTATGCTTACTTGTTTCTGTACAACCAGCTGGGGTAAGACGTTTTCATATGAATGAGCTGCCCACTAAATCGTGTGAGCTCGCTATCACTGAATAAATCGGAATCACGTCATCCAACTGACCTCGCAGACTATCGACCTTGTATCCCGGGGGTCAATGATTTCTTCAATTCCAAAGCTATGTGCGGTCTTGATCGGATTTCTCACTTGTTCAAATTGCGCGACTAAGTCGTTCATAAGTTTTTCACGTTCTTCTGCAGTCGGTGCAGCATCCAGTTGTCGCTTGTACGCCGCTTCTATCCCACCTTCCAAGGGTAGACTACCCCAGTCTCCTGAAGGCCTATATATCATCAGGAAATAGCCATGAATCAACTCAGCGACTAGAATGAACATACCAGGCCACACGTTGACCCCATCCATCATCAGGTTCTGCGAAGGCCCCTCCGGCCACACCGAATGCTCGACGTATGATGACGGTGAAGATTGGGACTGAGGCCCGGCATAGAGCTGTGAGAGCTGCTCCCCCATGCCGGATCGTTGCCATCTTCTCGGCAGCAGAGCCTGATCTTGCTCGTTATATACAGAAACACAATGCAGGAATGGAAACCAACCAACTGCAAATCCTGGCTGATCAACGAGGTTCAATATGGGGAGACTGAGAAGGAATGTTTGCGATCGACAGGTATCCCGGAATAGAGGTAGTCCTTACTTGAATTGATCACAAAGATTGGCGAAGCGAGTGGTCTTCTGGCTACCAAAAGCATCCATCGCGCCTGTACTACTTGATTAGTCGGGACAACAAGTATTTTACAGTAGAAATACCTCCATTGAACTTGCAGTCGCTTGTGAGCACACCAACAGATTTGCCGTCAAGTCTTGCAAACCCTGTCACAATGTTCCTTCCCCAGGTTGCACCAAGCTCAAAAAAACTCGTCTTCCCGGTGCTTCCACAACTAGCCCAACTAACTTTCGGATATCGTATTGCCGGGACCTTCTTCTGGGAATAATCCTGAGTAGCTCTTCTTCCTTCCTATCTCTGCTGTCACTTGTGCTCGAGGCAGGTGGTAGCACAAAAATCGAGTTGGGTAAATACGACAGAAATTTCCTGATTTCCTCCAACGCTTCTTCCTCCGTTTCAGCTACATTATCGACAGTCCCGTTTGTACCATGAATTTCCCAGCCTCCTAAAGCTTCCTTTGAGAGGTCTTCAAAAGTCGCTTGTCGAACCACAGGCGGCCCAGCGGCAAACAGTTGACTCAGTCCTTTGACCATGACGCTGAAATGACCCAGGACGGCTTTGGCAGCAGCGAGACCGACGACGGGACCCAGAAGCGCAGAAGTCACTGGTACGATAGCCATTGCATCAACACTTTGACGCAGGCCTGCAAGAGACGGGATATATGTTGCTCCCATGCTGAGATCTCGAGGGTCCATATGGTAAACCAGATGGCCAAAGGTCACAGGAGGAAAAAACATACACGTCGCTACGCTCCCTCCACCGCTAGACCCATCAAGGAGGCGAATCTACAAGTGGTATTAGTAGGTAGTCTGTGATCGGATGGTACTCACAATTGGCACGCGTGTTAATTGAGCCAGATTCTGAAAACAGAGACGCCAAAATGTCTGTCAGTTGCAAGTCGTGTCGAACAACTACTTACCTCCCCATACGCTGCCTTTCCCTGGATTCCTCCATCAGCATGTCCCCCACGTACACTGAAATCATCTGCAGTCACAAAAACCTTGCGACCGCAGACCCTCCCCCATCCCATAACACAGTTTCTATCTGATGGTGAGCCCTCAGAAGTTTTTTCTGATGGGAACATACGCAGGGATAAAGTCCCTGGAGTTTCCTTGAGTTGTATATCTTCCACTTATCGAGCCGATTTCCTCGAATGATGATTCATCCACGAGCTTTGCAATACGATCGTGCACCCAAAGTTTGTTATTGGCTTTCTGCCGAATGTATCCCACATTTTCAGGGTTTGGAGTTCGTATAGAACTCTGCAGAGCCCGCAGCTGGGCTAGTGGATACTAGGAGGATGTGTTAGTTGACGTTCTTTCATAGTGGTCAACGACGGACCTCCCAGCTTGTGTGATCGTCTACTATTTTCTGCTGTGATGAGTTTTTGGATTTCAAGTCCTTGGGAGACATTTCTGTGTTTGTGTTGAACTCCTACCTGAGACTTGATCGGGACGAGTGATAGCCGGAGCTGTCAAACTAGACCCGGTGACAGGACTTGTACAACATCAAACAATAACGTGATGTCGCATCCTTATTGTCATTTTCCTGCTAGTCGAGCTACAGGGAAAACAACGCAAGTATGGTCGTGCCCAAGGTCCTCGTTGCTAATCGCGGTGAAAGTGAGTCCAGTAACAGTTGCCTTGGCTTACTAGCATGTCTCCTACCAATCTCCAAGTCGCCATTCGAATTCTCCGTTCTGCAAGAGAACTTGGCTGGTGCACAGTGGCTCTCTACACCACAGAGCCTAGCCTTGACATAAGCCATGCAACGTATGCGGACGAAGCAGTCAAATTGGACGATGTCTCCCAATACATGAATGTTTCTGTTATAGTCGATTTAGCTCTTAAGTATGCTTGCCTCTATCAGAAAGCATTCGCCCTCATCTGACTGTAATAGAAACCGCTGTACGCATGTGCACCCTGGGTATGGGTTTCTGAGCGAGTCCCCAGTCCTGGCAAATGATCTCGCCCAGCTCAGCCCCCCTATCACTTTTATTGGGCCGGCGGTTAGCACTCTTCGCCTTGCAGGCGATAAAGTGCTGTCTCGCGATCTCGTCAACTCACTGGGCGTTCCGATAGCAGAAGGTACCCGTGTATTCTCCAGCGAAGACGTTAGGTCCTTTGCTGCACTACCACAAGTCGACTATCCCATCATGGTCAAGGCTCTTGATGGTGGTGGAGGGCGAGGGATTCGCATTGTAGAAGACGCATCGAGCGTGGATGAAGCTTTCAAGAGGTGTGCATGTAAAATTATCTAGCGCAATCTCTGCTCTGACTCTCCGCCTCAGATGCATAGGGGAAAGTTCTTCAGGTCAGGTTTTCGCTGAGAAGGCGCTGTCGGGTCCAGGTTGGAAACACATCGAGATTCAGGTCATCGGTGATGGGACTGGTGCAGTCAATCATCTTTGGGAGCGTGAATGCAGTGTTCAGCGTAGGTATGCACATTATTCAACGGGCAGAGCTCTGACCTCATCGCCACACTTTGCAGATTCCAGAAGGTAGTCGAGGTCTGTTATCAAGTAGCCAGCCTCTATCGCTGCGCTGAAACGGTCCTATACAGTTCGCTCCATCGCGACTTGCACGCTCGGTGATCCATTCACTAATCGCTGCATCCCTCAAGATAGCAGGGCACTTGAACTACAGGGGGCTCGGCACGTTTGAATTTCTTGTCCATGCATCCAACTTGAAATGGGTATTTCTCGAGATCAATCCTCGCATCCAGGTCGAGCATACGATCACCGGTATGAACACCACTGATTCCCAATTTCTACGCTGAGGCTCTCCTTTGCAGAAGAGATCATGGATATTGATCTTGTTCGAACACAACTCCTGTTATTCTCCCCCTCTTCGCCTACAACTCTTTCGTCGCTTTTACTTCATGGCCCACCCTCTGTACCGTCGTCTACTGCTATCCAGCTTCGTCTCACAGCAGAAAATACTCAGAATGGTTTCTCACTCAGCCCGGGAACAATATTGAGTTCTGATCTCCAGTGGCCCGCTGGCCGTGGAGTCCGCGTTGATACTTGGCTTTCTTCCTCGTCACTGCTACCTATAACGGACTGGTTCGTTGGGACGGAGTTTGACTCTCTCCTAGCCAAGATTATTGTTCGTGACGAATGTTTTGAGAAAACCACACGCAAGGCACAGAGGGCCCTGCATGAGTTCAGTCTAGGACCAAACAGCAAGATCAAGACGAACGTTGATGCCCTTGTAGGTGTCCTAGAACATCCGGACTGGAAACACGACACATTCGACGTCTTCTGGTTGGAAAGAAACCTTGAAGCTATCTTGAGGCTGGGGAAGTCGGTTATTGGAGCCAGAAGTCAAGATATTGTCAAGTTGCGCGCTACATCTGACCTGCATCAAGGTAGCAATATCGCCAACTCAGGCGGCTCAAACACCGTGTTGACCGGGAATACGTTGCTCCAACCTGGATCTCGCTTTCATCTCACTTTTACCCCCACATCGTCAATTTCCGCTTCCAGGTCATCTAAGAAGCATTTCCTCACTCTGACATCAATTGCCCACAATGCCTTCCCTGAGAGACTAGACGGTATCTTAGAAAGCACACTTTCACCGGCTCCTCTTACATTCTCCCTCTCCCAGTCAACATCGGCAATTACCAACAGTAAGGGATTCGAACCTGCGGACCCGAGTGACCGTTTGCAAGTTGGTGCACCTCTGAGCGGGAAAATCACAGAAGTACACTCTGCCTTGACAGCCAGTGAAGTCAAGGGAAGGCAAGTGAAGAAAGGCGATACCCTGATTGTGTTGAGTGTGATGAAGATGGAAACTGCGGTTTTGGCCCCTCATGATGGTGTTATAGAAAGAGTTGGCAAAGGTTTGAGGGTTGGTGTCATTATCAACGAAGGCGTGTTGGTCTGTGTTGTTAGGCCTGTGGAGACTAGTCGGTTGTGAGCAGTTGCATGGAAGAATATGATGTATTCTTGCTTCAATGAAGCCCAGTTTGGATGTGAGTATTGTATGCACATTATTTGGCATTCAGTTTTATTTTGATTCTGCTTATGTACAAAGAGAATTGAGCATGAAATAAATTGCTCCTTTGACAAATGTGACTCGACAGATAATAGTTACCATCTGGTTAGGCTTACAGAGGGCCCCTTGTTTGGTAGAAAGGAGATGCAATCATCAAATCAACTTGGACCACTAATCAGAGACAAAACCATGCATGACAACCTTTATTCTGAGTTCCTTTTCCCCCTCAATAAGCAATCATACAAAGATAGACATTTCTTTGTGATGGTGATCTCATTGAAATAAGGACCTGGTTGAGGAATCTAGTTAATGAGCCATCTCTTCAGAAGACATAGGGTAGGAGTTGAATTTGATTAACCAAGAGCTTCCCCCTTGCAGATAGCCTGGAACAGCAGGAAAAGATATACATTTTGTGGATTCTTGGAAAGATTCCTTGAAAGATTCTTGAGATTCTTGAGGCACGAGCACTGCCACAAATTCCCACGACCATCAATGTCGAACCACTCTTGTCGCTGTCTGGCAGATAGGCAGATAGGCAGATGCTGAATGCGAGCTACCACTATTGCATGGATGAAATAGGCGCCTTACCCGGAAGATGGTAGAATTTGACATCTCTCCAGTGGCTCAGTCAACGAGGAAGCTCGTTAAATTTCCGGTTAGGATTCAAACCTAACCCAGTACCTTCATCCCTACATCTCGCACCACGGGTCAATTCAATTCGTGCTGCTTGACTGTAGTGGGCGACAATCCGAGTTTGCCATGGCTGGGAACAGCCGCGGTTAGCTCAGAGTGAGGATGTCGATGTGTCTGAACGGCAGGCGGCAGGTACGATACGTGACAAGCGGCGAGGATACCATCCAGTTCCTGCATTTAGCTGTCCTAATTCGAAGCAAGCACCTCCTCTCTCATTGCCACCTGAACTGGTGCGCCTCGACAAGAACGGCTGTTCGATCTGATTTTATCCCCATTCTGTACTCGCTAGAGGGTTTTGCCGAACTGACGGCACATGGACCACATCTAAATATGATCTAAATATGCCCATCTGCTTATAACTCGCATCGAGATTAGCCAGGTGGTTTCGCAGTCAGAGGTGAACCGCATTTCGCCCAAGTGGCTTGTTCGTTTCTTGGACGAGAGATCGGGGTCCGGATATCGCGCTATTTGCACACATCCCGATTTGTCGGTGCTCCTTCCCAGTGGCTCAGTCAAGACACTTGACTGTGTATGCCACTTCCTCCATGGTATTGGCTTGTCTGTCTTTTCAGAAGATGATTCTGGGCCGACAAACGATGACCTCCACCTTTTTCTTTTGTTTGGCAATTCGGGGCAGCCTAGTCACCACTGGACCCGTGATCAAGATCTGTAATCTGTTATGGTTCAGGGCACCGTGGACGTGATGCGGTTTCAAGAAAAGGTATAAGAGCCTTGATCGTATTGTTTTTTTCCACGATACCTCAATCATGTCCTTTCAAGCCCTTTTACTGGCTGCAAAATATGCCCGCTTTGAACTTGCACTCGAAGCCTGCCGTGAAGCTGTAACTCGTATCGAACATAAAATTGCACTAGGTGGCCAACGTTCCCTCCCTGTCCCCTGTCTCGTATCTGACATTTTTGTGGACGCCACCAAAGGACGAATTGAGGATGGGACCCCATCGTCCCGGAGGCGTCAAGCCTCAGCACATTTGGCTTCCCCATCGAAGCCATCCTCTTCAAGTGAGTCCTTGTCTACCCGTTCTCATCCACCCACCATTAACATGTCTGAATTTTCAGGACTAGTAATTAAAATTCCAAAAACCAAGAAAAAGGACAGAGGCACCGAATACATTATTCGCGAAGATGAGCGGAAGGAGATGTTTCGCGCGGATCCACGCGCTGGGGCGCTGATGCCCCACCGTGTCTGGTGCAAGGAATGCGAGAGTTGGATCGCATTAGACAAAAGACGGAACTACTACCTGGGGATGTGGAAGAGGCATGTGAAACAATACCATCTACCTGTGAGCTCTCTATCTTAACTCATCATTGCATGGAGCTGATCAATTGGATTGTAGGGAGGCAGACAATATGAGATCATTCAGAAACGCCTCCAGGAAACGGGAGAGAGGCTGAAGCTCTTCGTTCCCAGAAGGACTGACCATGATGTATAGTAATTCTTATTTTTATTTTTTCTGTATTGTAGCACCCATTTATTCCATTGATAATCATTAACAGTTGACCCAACCCCAGTGTCCTAAGTGGTTCAGTGAGGTATGCTTTAGGATGGCAGACTCCTCTCAAATCTTATCTCTCAGTTTCCTGTGCTGTGCAACAATATCTTGTGCATGATATTTATATATCAACCAATGTACTATTGATTATTGATGACTGAAATACTATCCCAATATCCTTCTTAACATCTCCGTCCTGGCACTAGCATGCGAAATTTAATTTCCTAGGCCAGTCACAATCTGTCAAAATTTAAATTGAGAGGATTTGTGCCTACCTAAAAGAATATGTTCCATTGAGGCATATAGACACTGAAGAAATTTCTGAATGACTGCTATCGGTGACGATGACGTCATTTTCCGAGATTCATAAGCTGTGGTAAACAATGGGCCACCAGATCGTGTCAAAAATACGTACGGGCATAGACCGGAGCTCTTGTACACTTTTTGGTGAAACTGATCTAAATTGACGAGGGCGGGATGTGTCCACTTGATGTAACATCCTTTATCAGACTATCGTAATTTTGCTGAATGGATGGTCGATCAGCCGAGAGGTCAGAAAATTACGATAATTGTTTGTGCGGAAGAGGAGGACGGCATCAAGAATGTAGCCTCGTAGAAAAGGGAGCTGTGCTGTGTGAACAAGATTCCAGAAAAAAAAGTCACCCAGACTGCTTGAGCTCGCCCAGCGTCGACTGATAAGCAAGCCACGGGACTACTGATAGCGTAATTTGACTGCGTTGAAAAGCTCCATAGATATATGATTTCAAGCATGGAGACAGATTCTTTTGCTCCACCCATGTCTCAGTTCTCGAAACATAGGAGACATGGGCCAAGATCTGTGCATTGGTGAAGCAAGAGCATACTCTCCTGTTTGAGGTGCGTGAGGTCTAAATGGCAGGTCGAGCATATGCCTTGAATTTCACCTGGATATTTCATGACCAACATGAACCATCCTGCATTTTCATGCAAGATATCCATCTCAAACAATAGAATCATTGTGACTCCAAGCCCACAATTGTAATTGATGGCATTGAGTCGGTCACATAGATATGAGAGACGTTTGGTCGGATACAGTGTCACTCACTGCTACATAATTCTCCTGCTGCCATCGTCCTCGCCAATTTAAACTCCATAGAACATCGTCCCTGGTCATGATAGTGCTCATGTTGTCCTGAGGGCGCAGGAAATTGGAACATTGGAATCATGTCATGTCGGGTGGTTCACCCTGTTCCTTTCCACTCGAGTTGCAGTAGATTTGTGTGTTTCGTGCTCCTTGGCATTGGCACTCGCGCAGTCTTTGACGTTTTATGATCTGCTATCCGTATTATGATACCCCAGAACATCCAGATGCTCCTGCCGCTTTGGCATGCTGTGGGATGAGTGCCTGCAGAGCGTCTTCAGCTGTAAAGGAAGAGGCTACATGGCAGGAGAAACCCACATTTTCTAGCCTTCACGGACACCAGTCGGACATAGCTCGATGATCGTAAAAAATGGCAGTGTATGTTTATCACATCCTCGTGTCTTCGCAACAGGCCCTGGCGTCGTTCGTGTAATCCTGCACCAATTTTCTGTAGAATATTTTTCAGGAAACTCCGAATGGGACGATGAGGCGTCAGAATAAGAGTATTTGATTGAGCCATGATTCGGGGAGGAATATTCATTTGTTGGCATTTGTTTCTGGTAAAATTGTGCCTTGAAAAAAGATTCCACGGCCAACTCCAGTCGATTTTCTTCCCCCCCATTCACCTTTCCACCTTGTATCCCTCGCATCTCTCAGAAATCCACTTCTACCAATTTTCAATGCCTCACTCCTCGCCTGTGTTTCCTGTATCCCACGACTGAGACATGTGCATCTGTAAGTCGCACAAATGACTCCAGCATTGCCCCCATCACCACAGCATATATGCAGCCCTCCTGTGCGATCCCCAGGCTCTAATCACCGTCTTGGATGTGCCCGTTGGCCATCTTCCACACAGAAACATTCTCAACCTCTAACCTCCGTCTTAGATGTCCCCGCAGATGGTCTGATGTGACACAGACGACGCATCGATTGGATTAATCGCACAGATCCTTAGTCCAAATATTAATTACCATCCCAATGTTTTCCTCACGACGGCTGCCTTTGTTTGATGGGCTGTTGAAGGCACAGAGGACTCTTGAAATTGTGTTGGGTAAATCCAGTGAGTAGGAGGCCGCATGTTCCGTGATACAACGATTTCATCTCTTTTCCTGCACCCAGGGGAATAGATCTCGCGACAGGCCTGTATGTGAACCAGGTCGAATGGTAAGTGTTGTCCAAGAAACTAATTTGATCGTCCAACTTGTCATGCTCGCAGGCGTAGAGAAGGCATTTCTCAGAATTGGCCACATCATATACACTCTTCTGCAGCACATGCCGTTGCGATCCACCACATGTACACATAACGAGGTTTTGCACAGGTCGTCCGCATACATCCACATTTCAACCGAATACTCAACCCTTGACAATTCTAACCCCCAACCAGTCCCTCTAGATAGTCCATCGTCAGTCAAGTAGACATCTCCTCCCTCCACCATCCATTATGGCTGAATGTGTGATGTGGCTGGTAGTTCGTCCTCGGTCCCTCCTCGAATAGGAGTGTCACATCATACACTTGCCAGTCGATGCGGTGGATGTGGGAGTTGAGCTGATGTAAACGTTCCTCTGAGTCAGGAGATGTGAAGATTCACTCCCCATCTATTCTCCTATATGCTTCATCCCCTCGTCTTCCTCAAACTCGTCGATAAAATTCAAGTTTGGAGCCGAGTCGCATTTTTCCTTTAGCTTCATGCCTACACTACCTCGTCGGCTTAACTTTGCCAAGGGGGCTGACGAGGGTCCTTTCTCCGACCGCCCCAAAGCCCGAAACGAATGCCAGACACTCAAAGCCCGCACTCGCTCTCGATGTTCAACCATACTCAAGCGTACCGCCTCGTTCCATGTTGCCACGACTGGGCTCATCGCCCGAGCAGTCACAAAAGGAGGTGAACGTCGTTGCACATTCAACCCTCAGGAGAATGGCAATTTACCGGCTATTCGAGATCTTCCCGAATCGTCTCGCCAGACAGGCCCTCCCGGCAGTACCGGCCTTACCACATTCCTTTCCGTCTGTCCGAGTACAAGGGCAAATCTTTCGTCTGGAGATCACGCATTCGGTCTGCGCAAGTCTAGGAATCCGTTGATGGCTCTTACTCCGTGTGCCAGTGTGCTGGCCATGTATTCCGGCATGATCGGGGGATTTAGGGACCCCGCCGAGTCAGGCTTCGTATGCAGTCCTGACTCAAACGACAGTCAGAGCCAATGGATGGGTTTTCAGTCTCTATCGGGATGGTTCTGGGTTGTCGATCAATGTAAATCGTACATTGACTGGCTCATAATTCCAAACCAGATAACTAGCCACCGGGATAGCCAGTGGACCCAAGACAGAGTCTCGCCGTGGCTGACAATGTTTCAGATCTTTGTGATCATATTTTTGAGCATCATGCTGTACCGCAACGTGGAAATTGTATTTGACTGGTAAATTTTGTAGAGAAATTTTCAAGAAACAAATAATATACATCATGTCCTAGACACCAACAGCATACATTGTAGGGCTGTCGAACCATATTGATTATCCACAACAGTCTCATATAGCTATAATAATTCCATGAAGTAGACACTCTCAGCAGATCAGGGAATATCACCCCAAGTCAGGAATGGTTTTCGAGAATTACTGTTTATAAGCCTTCACGAATACACTCTTCCCCTTGATAATACAGACAAATCCCAGAGGATTGTAATCATGGTAGAATGGGTCAGATAGAGTTGGAAATTTTGAAGTCATTAGCCAAGTGAAATCTCCTAGTCGTGAGTGCATCGCAGCTCCTGACCATAATTTAAATCAATTCTGTCCGGTATGTTGAGTCCACTCCTGTAGCAGCCATTTTTATATCCATCCCTGAACACCAGTAACGTTTCAATCCACATGTGTTTAGCTCCTCTTGAAGTGACAAAGAGGTGGTTTGAAGTTGGTAAGTAGTTTGCGAGCACGACAGCGTCCATCTGTCGTTTGGCTACTGACCTATAGATTTATGAGATAATATGAAGGTGAGGAACTGCTCCTGTATTTCGCTACCTGATTTCTGTTACAGAAGGCTCTTAAATACTCTGTAGCTACAGCGGCCAGACCACTACCTTTGTATAGTAGAACAATAAAACTGCTGACAAATAGTTCTGAAACAATAAAACAAAAGAAATAGGTCCAATTGAAGAAGAGGATGGAGACGAAGACAATAGAAGGGATTTTTATTGACAGAGAATTAGTGGAGGAGGGTGCTCGTCGATGGAGTTTATGATGTCAGCGAGCACCTGATCTCTACACTCTCCTTTAGCACACTTAATTGCTCATAACCTGCCGACACGTCGGTGTTTCAAAAGTAACATTTCTGTCACACTGTGACAATTGTGACAACCATTACAATTAGATGGTTGGCGAACCCTGGGTAATAATTAGCACAACCCAAAGCCGTTGAAAGACGAGGCTCCTACTGATGTTTCATAAACCAGTCATCCCTCGTTGGGATTCATAGAGGAAACAATCGGCATACAAGCCCGCGCGGATCAGTCCGGTGTGTCGGAATTCATGGAATGCAGGAGCCTAACGTAATAGTAATCAGGGCTGTGGCTCACTTTCTCTTATCATGATCAATCCATCATGAGGGTTTATAACCATTTTTTCATGCTTCCCGCCATCGCAATAAGGCGTTGAGAATGTGGTATGCACGTCTGTGATTACTTACTCAATTAAAGAGGAATAGAGCTGAGCCTGCTGCTTTTTGGTGTCCCCGAAAAAGGGAAAGATCCAAATCAATCTGAACATGTGGCTCATTTTCACGGAATAAGTCCTACCGTGAACCGAATATGGTGTTTTGACTGTAAACAACCCCTTTTCTCAGCACTATATAAGTATGAACCATGGTTAGTTTGCGACACATCAGACCACATGCAATTCCTACCACATAATCCTCGACCTCGATTCCAGCGGCCACCTAGCCCACACAACACTTCAAATCCGCTCTACTGCTGGTGTCGGAAGTGCTTTTGTCCCTCATTCGGTCGCACACCGTGTAACAACATAGTCCTACCCCAAGTCCCGTTAACAGCTGGTGAGTGTTCAATTTTCTTGTGTGCGAAATTTGACAACGGTAGTAGGTTATAGGAAGAGTGACATGGATCAAAAAAAGTACAAACTCGCCCATTTTGTCAATTTATCAGAGGATGGGGTGGTACATCAAGGTGAATTGTCGAGTTCATCGTTCTTTGAAGTAATATGCTAGAGGCGAAACATCCAGGAAATGTTAGGATGGGCTGCCCACCGACTGCGTTGTCCCCCAAAATATTTATTTTCCCCCTAGCTTCACAAGGACAGACAGAAGAACAAGGTGTGTCTTTCAATTTTGTGCAATTGGATGCTGAAAGCGAATTGTTTCACGAGATTTTGTTATGGTCGACGTGTCGACGAAAAGAACCAATTCCAACACTGCTTACCACATCATGCCTCCTCCTAATGGTCCAGAAGATGCTCAACAGAGCAACGGATCAAGGCAAGGGACGCGCTGGTACCGCTACTTATTGCCGCAGAGTTAGTAACCTGCGGAAAAGAATGGGGTCGTTGTCATTGGGTCAGCTTTTGACTTTCTTTTTTGAATTCTGATAGTTATGAACAATTGATTAGAGAATCCCGAGGGGAATACAAAGCGGAAGATGTTCACAAGAGGTCGTCGCAGGAGAGCTATCAAGGGACTGCAACACTCAACCTCTGGCTTCGCTCCGAACTGTACCAATCAAAGTATGGCCATAGAGTACAAGACAAAGAAGCACTGTATTCTTACTAAATTGTATGAAAATATGAGCAATGAGATGGAAAGAAAGGTGGCCAGACAGCATAGTCAATGGTAGACAACCTACCCAAAAAAAAAGGTAGACAACCGAGCCGGCGATTTGATTTCGGCAGGTCCCGGTATATTTTTACATATGGCAAGCGTCAGCATCTTGATACGATCTGACGTGCCGATCTGTCCCTGCCAGATCATACCCGATTTGGCCATCGTGTCTCGGACCTTACTCGCTTAACAGTCTTACCTTGAATTCACATCAAATTATAGTAACATAAAGGCCCCCTGTAGCAAACCGCTCCCCTGCTTTTCCTATCCTTCATCCCCAAGTGTAATCGGTTGACATGACTACCTCCATCTGTGACACTACATAAGGGTCCCACATCGCAGCATCTATTGTGGTGTCTATCACAGAACGGTGATTGAGCACGAGACGGAGAGACCAGCATGTGTTAGGAGCACAATTTGAAGAAATCGCATAGAAAATGGGTGATTGAACACCTGGCTTGGGGCCTTAGAGATCTCATGGGGCATCCTGCTTTCTGTCCGAACCTGCACACTCAGTCCGAAATCGCCAACTGATATGTAATATGTCCATACCTGTATTTCAACGTCCTTAGATTTTTCCAAGTGTGAAAAGTAGGGAGAACTATCCGAAAGAGTGGAAAGACTGTTCGTCTTTTTCGTTGCCATTTTGAACACCCGAAGATGATTCTGTGAGTACAAAATGGACAGGATTCGTTAACGGTTCAACACGAGCTTGAATGTTCCAATCCTCAATGTCCGAGGGACATCTCAAAAAACCGACTTCACAAATCGGCTCATGTTTTATCCTAAGCGACGCCGTTTTCTCTTTCTTTCCCAAGCCCTATAACTGCCCCCAGTGTTGCTTGTCAGTTCATCCCACACTTCAGCGCTGTACATTGACAATCTTCATTTTTGCAATTCAATTGCATCCAGTGACCACTTGGATTCTTCTCTGACATCAAAGGAGACAAAAGGACGCGTCTTACTAGGCAGTCACTCTCCTTATTGTCTTGTGCGTGACTGTGGTTGGAATGTGGCCCCACGTGATCATAGTTTGACATTGACCAGGTTCTCGAAACACCTCATTGCATCTCAAATCCTTTTTTCTTCTGTAATCTGCCGCCACATTGGGACTGAATGATGCCAGGAGGGCAGATCACGGCGCATGCTCAGCGACGAGTAAGTCCAACCCTTGAGCCACTCGACTTCCCGTCTAAATTCAAGTCCAATGAATCAAAATACGGGATACGATTGATAGCTTCAAAGCCATGATAGACCGCTGGGTAGTCACTTCTTGAGTCACTTCTTGGTTGTGTCGTGCAATTAATCGTTTAATTGTTCAGTCTGTCACGGTCCATTGTGACATGTCGACATGCGAACCAAGATTTTTTTACAAATGGATCCGATTCGGTGTGATACACACGATTCTCAATGTAGGCATGAAGAGTCAATCTTGTTCAATACAGGAGGAAATTATCTGACTCTAGGGCTGGTTTTACATGAATATATGATTCCCAAGATTTATTAAGTAGAATCCCCACTGCCACATGGCTTCGGATCAGGCATCTTTACTATCATCCAGTCATCTGGCGCGATTCAAGAGAATAGTTTTATCGAGTCTAGTACGAATTAGATCATTCTTCATATATGGCGGTCCACTCGGTTCCCGAATGCCTTCCATTCTCCATCTCCACTACATATCTGGTAAGCAGGGGGGCGTGAATCCAGATCACGGCACGTCCCTTTCCTCTTAGTCTGGGAATTGCTTATCTGATTGGTTTCATACTTCATGGCAATACTACACACGATCGGATATTCTCGTTTTCGTGTTTGATGTCTCTATCGCTAGCCTACAATAAGACACATTAGACTCCCGGAATTACTTTTTTTCCTTTATTGCAAGCCAAATTGGTTATATTGACTCGGGAATGTCACAGCAATCATGAAGCCGATAACCAAGGAGGGTAAAAGAGTAGTGTCACTCCTCTCTCCCCTCCTCTTTTCTCTCTCCACTACTCTTTGTCTACATTCCTGGCTACAGAGCTCCATTGCCTTTCATGTCCGTTAATACCGCGGGCATGTGAATCAATCTCTTTCCATAATGCAAGACATTCCAAATCCGAAAGCGGCCGCCGGGCACGATGGGATAGCTGTGAAAATGCCACCCCTCTAAAATTAGGTTGGATATTCCAATTTTTGATCCACACTTTCCTTTTGTGGGGCCAACCCGAACAATAATAGATTCTGCAAGGTTCTACCTAAGCGACCCATCTCAAATTCTACAGCACAGCCGAGGAGTATTAAGATCTCAGATGGTGGCGTCCATCATTCTTCGTGATCGAGACATCCCAGTAAAGTTCTTTTTCGTCGGACTAGAGCGCGCCGAACTAAGACATTCGACATTGGAAATATGAGAATCATACAAGAGAGGAATTTATATGGAGCCTTTTGTAGCAGTAACAACGATCCACTGAAAACAGTGCACTTTTGTACATATTTCATCATACGGGTAGCACAATTTTTCGAAGAACTGCACTTTTTGGGAAAAAAACTTTTTGTTCTCCTTCATCCTTCATGCCATCCCTTACACTACCACGGAGCATAAAAATACCCGACTGAACTATCCCTGAACTATCCCAAAACTGCAGCTGACCAAATGAACCGGGGTCCTATTTCAGGGAGGATAACTATGCACATGAAATGGGGTAACATGAACAGATTTGAAAATTCGAACTAGATTTGAGTGTGACATCAATGGTTTGTTTTCCCGGTTAGGGTAATTCGTCGTTCTAATTGGGTTTATCGTCAGATAAAATGAATTTTTGATATCTTAGAGCAACCGCATTTTCAAATGACCCTCTTCGCCTCATGTTCGATTGAAAAAGTGCCTATCCTAGCTTTCGGGCTCTTTCATGTTCAAATTGACGCTTTTTTCATTTAAGTCCGAACGGCTGCCGAGATTTCCTACATAAAATAAGACATCATTCCCACTGACGTTCCGTAACCGACGACTACGAACTTGCAGCTTTACAACTAAGATGTATCCATCTTTCTCTCTTCCACCTCAGCAAAAATCACTGCCTACCATGCGTATACCGATCTGTAAATGCCCAGGATCCGTTGTCCATGAGGATCTTTTCTATTATATGTCTCAGGGATTCATCATGCTCCCTTGCCCCACATGTCATGGTAAGTATTTCCAGGGTTCTGAAGGACACATCATGCTCCCTTGCCCAATACATCATGGTAAGTGTTTCCAGGACTCTGAGTGTAGAATATGCTAACGTTTGGCATCCGATTGCAAATGTACAGAAGTTCCTGCTGCAAGAACCAATTCTTCGTCTTCGTCATCCCTCACGTCGCAACGGCACACGATCTCTTTCATCATGAACGAAATAGAGGTCTCGCCTCTCGCCCCAACTACTACCATTCCCATCACCGTCGTGCCTACCACCCCCATTGCCATTCCCGTCATCGAAGTACCTACCACCTCCACTTCTACTCTGTCTTCCCTCGCCACCACCTCTGCCACCTTTGCTTTGGCCTCATCATCATCTGAGGCTGCTCCATCAATAATAGGTATAAAGCGTAAATTTGTAGGTACATACCCTGGAATGAGTCGATTCGACCCCTACGCGAGACCACGAGTGGTTCTGCCACCAAAGAGACCTAGACAAGTGAAGCAACGGAAGCAACGGAAGCCGAAGAGCCCAAAAAGTGAGGACGGCAGATAAGACCGCTATGAGGCATGGGGTATATGTTTCTCGAGAGGAACCACAGGATGGAGGAGGCCTTGAATTTTGCGCAACATTAACAGGATCGTGGATGCTGTATGATGTATTTTATTTAAATATGCACAAGGGACACGTGACAATTAGGGTAGTGTTAGTCGAGTAGAGTAGCATAGTTTCTCAACGATGGACATTGATCAGATTCCAAATCCTGACCTCTTCGAGTCCGAATCTTTTTCAAACAACGGTGGCCTGTTTACTCTTGTACTCTACTCTCTGACCAGCTTGCTAATTTTGAATTTCTGCCTGCAAATCCTGCTGGCGATGCCATCTCTGGTCGCCTGCACTTTCAATACCATCAACGATGAGCTTTCCACAGACATCTAGCTTATTAGATCTCTTATTCTATTTTATCCTTGTCACTGAACATTAAATTTGTGCATAGATAAATCAATCATCACATCTTAAAATAGAATTATGATTATGATATCATTGTGTTATCATTGCTAACAGTGTGTATAAATAGGCTGTACAATCATGTTAGTGGTAAATAGCCACAACAGTCTATGAATAGCATTATATAAGTATCATGTCAGGAACCACCAGATGCTCTCTAAAAATCAGTAATTAACTACTTGATGAGGAAAATGTCTAAAATAGGTTTCATTGAACCTTTACAAGTCTTCATGAATAGACATTATTTTACCCTTTTTCAAATATTATTTACAGACAAATCACAGATGTTTATACATACAGTAGAAAGGGTCAGATATAACTGGTGTGCAGAGTTTGAATCAATGACTGGAACTATGTTATGAGAGCCCCAAAAAGGAAACAGTTTCCCACGCATTCAAACACTTCATCCAAAATCTCAAGTCATACAATGGGGTTAAGGAATAAATAGTATGGGAGCTTAGGTAATCAAATCATGTGACAAGATCAGATGACCATAGAACATTCTGAAAGATCATATGACCATGGACTAGTAGTAGTACAGCCACTGTAAAATAGTATAAGTAGTAGACCAATCCAATGAAGAACTCCATCGAGTTCTTCTTGAACATCCACCTAGGGTGATCACTAAGAGCATTCACTGCCTATTGATAACAAACTAGTTTTGGCTTGAGAAATTTCTATCCTTGCAACCTTATTCAAGGCTTACAGTAGCTTCCTGTTAAAGTGTGGACTTAGGTGAGTCTCTACCCAATCAATGAGAATTGAAAGGGAAGAACTCAATGGAGTTCTCTATGGAACTGAGCTACTACTTATACAATTTCTCCTTGGTCTGTGTACCTATCTCCTGCAATCATATGACCTTCTAGAGTATTCTACAATCATATGACATGTCACATGATACTTATATCACATGCTCTGAACTATTTATAAACCGTGTCTGTTAAATCAATAGTAATTTTCCTGATATAAATCAACATTATCACAAATATATCTTGTGAGTGTGTCCTGCCACATGTTGGTGTATTATATCTCTCATGGGCCTTCCTTAACATCATCCTTAAAGTCTGACATACCAATGCCTCTGAAGCTAACCAAACTGAGTCACTGTAAATTCTTTTTGCAAATAACTTGTTTTTCACCTGGATATTTCATGACCAACATGAACCATCCTGCATTTTCATGCAAGATATCCATCTCAAATAATAGAATCATTGCGACTCCAAGCCCACAATTGCCCATGAATTAATGGCACTGAGTCTGTCACATAAATATGAGAGACGCTTGGTCGGATACAGTATCACTCACTGCTACATAATTCTTCTGCTGCCATCGTCCTCGCTAATTTAAACATCGTCCCTGGTGATGGTAGCGCTCATGTTGTCCTGAAGGCGCAGGAAGTTGGAATCTGTCGGGTGGTTTACCCTGTTCCTTTCCACTCGAGTTGCAGCAAAATTGTGTGCTTCATGCCCCTTGGCATTGGCACTCGCGCAGTCTTTGACGTTTTATGATCTGCTATCTGTATTATGATACCCCAGAACATCCAGATACTCCTGCCGCTTTGGCATACTGCAGGATGAGTGCCTGCCGAGCGTCTTCAGCTGTAAAGGAAGAGGCTACATGGCAGGAGAAACCCACATTTTTTAGCCTTGGAGGACACCAGTCTGACCATAGTTCGATGATCGTAAAAAATGGCAGTGTATGTTTATCACATCCTCGTGTCTTCGCAACAGGCCCTGGCGTCGTTCCTGCACCAATTTTCTGTAAAATATTTTTCAGAAACCCCGAATGGGACGATGAGGCGTCAGAATAAGAGCCGTTACTTGAGCCATGATTCGGGGGAGGAATATGCATTTGTTGGAATTTGTTTCTGGTAAAATTGTGCCTTGAAAAAAGATTCCACGGCCAACTCCAGTCGATTTTATTCCCTCAATTCGCCTTTCCACCTTGTATCTCTCACATCTCTCAGAAATCCACTTCTACCAATTTTCAATACCTCACTCCTCGCCTGTGTCTCCTGTATCCCACGACTGAGACATGTGCATCTGTAAGTCGCACAAATGACTCCAGCATTGCCCCCATCGCCACAGCATATATGCAGCCCTCCTGTGCGATCCCCAGGCTCTAATCACCGTCTTGGATGTGCCCGTTGGCCATCTTCCACACAGAAACATTCTCAACCTCTAACCTCCGTCTTAGATGTCCCCGCAGATGGTCTGATGTGACACAGACGACGCATCGATTGGATTACTCCCACAGATCCTTAGTCCAAATATGAACCACCATCCCAATGTTGCCCGAGGGACGTCTGCCTTTGTTTGATGGGCTGTTGAAGGCACAGAGGACTCTTGAAATTGTGTTGGGTAAATCCAGTGAGTAGGAGGGCACATATTCCGTGATGCAACGATTTCATCTCTTTTTCTTTATGTAGGCAGGTACGTCTCCCTACAGGACAAATTGACCCTCTTTACGGTGATGGAGCCTGTCTGTGAACCAAGCTAAATCGGGAGCGTCGCCCGACCACCTACTTTTACGTGTCGTCCCTTATTTACGACGGAAACAGGATGTTAATATAGTATGGTAGATCCATATGAATCACAAGCGTCTACAATCATACTCGTTGCAAACGACAGGCGCTGCGTAAGATTCTCGATGTCCTCACACGCTAATGTTCTCAGGGAGCATGAGTTAATTCAGTGTCTTGCATGTAGTTATACAAAACATTCTGCCTTCACTCTAGAGCTCAGAAGGGCCCTCTTTTGTTATAGGCACTATTGGTGGGCCTTATGGACTGATATAAAACAACTGAACGCCATCGGTCTTAAACGTGACGTGAGCTCGTTCGCAAGCACGAACCTCTCCAGAATTCGATGAACATTTTACCACTTACAATCCAAGCTTATACGTGTCAGGAAACATGCATATAGTGAGTCTTCTGACCTGTTGGCAATGAACGAGTGTTGCTGATGTACCCTGTCTCTTGTCGTCTTAATACGGTGCATTTACCTCCTTGTCTCTTAATCCTGCAACTAATGGTCTTTTAAATTAACAGAAAAGCTTATTATCCGTATTCTGGATTATCAGCTGTCTAGGCCGCAAGTAAAACACACTATTTGTCCCAATCAACCTACTGGAAGACAAGAGAGGAACTTTTCTTATATCAGGCACTGGGCGACAGAAAAGTTCCTACATCCAAGTGCCCTACATCGTCGTTATCAATTGTACAGATATCGCCTAATTTCTGGCATGTTTGAAAATTTTGAACCCCTGGTATATTGTGTTCTTGTCATGGCTTAAGTTCACTGAAAGTCAAAAGATTCGTTCTCTTTTCTATTCTTCCGGTTTAATATTACTAATTTTACATAACTTTCTGGAATATCAAATTTTAACTCTTGATTCACCGCTGTTTTTTCGCTATCAATCGTGAGAAAACATCTCCCGTTGCGGAATCGGGTTGTACCGGAGTTACAGCATTGCTTTCTCAAACTAGTCCTTGCCCGTCCCACATCGTCCATTTACCAGAAATGTCTTAGTACGTTATGAACACCCGCATTCTTCTATAACCTATCATGGACTGACTACAAAGCTTGGAAAATAACTGAACAACAGTCGCATTCTCGGTCGTAAAATCCCAAACGAGTATCTCGCTCTTGGTGTCCTCTTCACCACAGGTGCATTAGCTTCTAGGGTTGGTGGTGGAAGTTCGGGGAAAGACAAGGTCGTACCGAGCTCAGTACAGCAAGCAAAGGCATCTGTTCCTGTCACAGCTAGCTCTCCGTGAGTTTTTTTCTGCTTCTACTCTCCTCCGAGTTTGACGACCTTTGTTTGGGGATCGCCCCCTTATAGGAAAGAAGAAGAATTGTAACGTATCGCTTGGTTTTTAGACATCAGTTTGATTATTGACCGGTTCATCGCCAGCATTATGAAATTTATTGAAGAAGCCGAGAAGGAAAACGTCCGACATTGAAAAAAACGGAAAAAGACGTCTCTCTTCTTCTGCTTCTTCCAAATTTATGATTCAAGCATCAAGTCAAACCGCAATTGAACGCAGCATTTTTGTCTTGTGTATGTGGTTCGGGTTGGAATAGATAGACGTATTCTTTTTTTCGGTAACTTAATGCAACCTCCGTCCTGGGTCACGAATGATTATCACTGCGCCCAAATCCTGTACAGTTCACGCGAGCTCGCTGGGTCAGTGTGACGAATTGTGACCTGCTCAGTGGTTATGTGTCGAGCCCTGGATTTTGACTTCCTAGTAAGATCTCACGGTTGGAGGGACTGTTTCACGCAATATTTCACGCAATGTACGACTGAAATTTCACTCGGTCGACCGTATTATAATTGTCTATTTTTTTTCCTACCCATCTCAGCATTCATGGACATAAGACAAGGGATTTCAGTTCTCGCGGTACATACAGTTGACAAGCCTAGTAATATCAGCTCCAAAAAATCAAAAAGTCGAAAAAAATTCCACGTCTATCCAACTTTGAAACGAGATCTATTAGAAAAAGGGAAAAGTTCTTGTATATACCTTGGTAGGTAAGCCCTCTTATTTAATTGGTATAGCCAAGAATCAGAGGCCATCCGTCATCATGACCAACGCAAAACCCAGTGAAAAATTGCTACTTCGACCCTTCATTCATCTTCACACCAACAACATTGTTGTGATGACTTCTCGAACATCCCAATGTCAAACTCCTCATACTCTCCTCCAACAAATCCGCCACATTCATACAACACACACCATTATTCACCGCACTCGACATCGTCACGTTGGTAGTAGTAGATGTCTTGTTCGTGGCGGAAAGGCGAGACAGACCCGTACTCACACATGGATCCACATCCACCACTCTCACTACTGCCTTTCCTTCAAGTACTTTCCTAACTTTATCGACATCCCAATTCCTCATCTGCAACGAAGGAACAGAATTGGACGACGAGGAGGACGAACCCGAAAACGCATCCCAAAACACATTTCCCAATTTTTTCAATAAAGTCTGCGATGCAACAACAGCTAACACAGCAGCTTGAACCTCTTTCTCTCCCATCGCACCCGTGTAAATGGTGGAACCACGAGCGCCCGAACTCGGGGCCGTGGATGACGTAAGCAATCCATGCGGCGCAGAAGAGTGCTTCCCACTGAGCAAAGCGCTGATTGTGGGGCCCAATCCCGCAGAAGATGAGGATTTCGGCGAAAAGTAGGCTGGACGAAGTTGAGATGCAGGACCCGTAAATTGGGGGGAGTGACGTTGGGGCGGGTGCTGGGGAGCTTGATGTTGCATATGATGTTGGGCTGCCATCCTCCCCCACAAGTGCATCCGATATCTGGAATTTCATCAGCATGCTAGTTGAAGAGCGAGTGAGTCAAGTACGTACGCATCCAGACTCTTGAGCGTGAACATGTTTGCATCGACAAAAGTATCGAATGCGGTGAAGGACGAAGACACAGGAGGCAACTCGTCCCTCTCCCCGTGTCCAGGAAGATAAAGGCCAGCCACCTTGCCCACAAGACCTGCACCGATGGCATTCAACAAGGGATTGATATTCTCTGTATGAACGGAGGTTCCCCAGGAAGTTATATTTGTCTCTGGAATCAATGTGGTGTGAACAGGAGTAGCTCCACCTGCACCGCCAATGGCACCCAAGCCATGATGCTGCTGACCACCCCAGAAGGGACGACCAGGGGTAGGTGAAGAAGGGAGATCCTTCTTGGTATTGGGTGTGAAGGCGGGAGTAAGTGTGGACGAAGGAGATAAGACAGCATTGGTAGAAGCCGGAGAAGGAGGCATCACGCCTTGTGAGGCAAGGTTAGCACCGAGACCAAGAGGAAGAGGGGCCGGTGGGGGTAGATTGAGGGAAGGTAGATCAGCTGTACCGCCTTCAAGTAAGACTTTCTTGAGAGCCGCGATTTCCTGACGTAGAGCTAGATTCTCGGATTGCGTGGAACCGAGTTCGGAACGGACAGCCTCAAGTAGGCGATCGCGCTCTGCGATATCGCCTTCGAGGGTTGAAATGTATTCTATGAGAAGATCAGCCAACGTTGAGGAGAAGAAAAGGGATAGATGGACCTTTACGACGAACACGAAAGTTCCTTGCACTGATCTTGTTCCGGAGTTGTCTCTTTTCTTTGCTGGACATTTTTGCAAAGACTTCGGGAGAAGGACGCCAGTCCTGAGGGACTTCATCTTCATCTTCTTCCACAACCAAATCCTTGTTGCACTTTGGCTTCTTGGAGGCGGCTGGTTTAAGGATTGTGGGGGGTTTTGGGGGAGGCTTGGCCTTTGAAGGCGAACTGGGCAAGGGAGGGGCTTCTGGAGAGGAGCTAAGAGGAAGAGCAGGATGCTGCTGTAAGGCAGGGATGTAGAAAGCAGGATTCCCCTTCTTGGAAACAGCTCCACTGAAGACGGTGCCCTTGCGTCCTTTCCCGTGGCCACCGACCTTGATGGTGGCGGCAGGATTCGGGGTCGGGTCACATGAAGCAGGAGAGTCGACGAGCTGGGGGTCAATGGCAAGTTCGTCGTGTATGGTGTTAAAGCAGCGCAGACCAGAGATGGCATCGTCAGCAGGATTTTCAGGCAGAAATTCAAAATCAGCAAGCTGGTCAGAGAATAGAGAATAGGATGGCGGTGTAAGCAGACCACCGTTGTTTGAAGACGATTCAGACTCGAAGAGGTCAGGACTGAAAATCTGATCAATGTTCATCGTTGAGAAACTGCGCTACTCGACTCGACTAACACTGCCCTAATCGTCACGTGCCTCTACCTCACGTTCCAATAAAATACAGCAATCAATGACATCACACGGCATCCACACGGCATCTACTATTCATGTTGCGTAGAGTTCGAGGCCGTCTCCTCCACCCTCCGCCGGTTCCTCTCAAAAAGTATATACCCCATGCCTGGGAGATTCTTCTCCGGGGGCAGCGGCCGTCCCAGCTTCTTCAGCTCTTTCACGGGTTTTGGCTTTGGCTGCTTTGGCTGCTTTGGCGGCTTTGGCTCCTTCACTCGTCGAGGCTTCTTTGGTGGTGGATCCACTTTTAGTCTCTCAAAGGGATCATATAGACTCATCCCAGGGTAAGTGAATGAGAATCTTTGTTTTAATCTTGCTCTTTCAACGACGCAACTATACGATGCACATGTAGATGTGGCCAATGCGGAGGTGCCAGAGGTAGCAGCGAGGGACGATGGCGATGCTCAAGTGGAAGTCGTGGTAGCTGGTACGGCGACAGCTGGGGTAGCGATTGTAGGGACTGTAACGGCGGGGGCGAGCGGCGAGATATTTGTTTCGTTCATAATAAACGAAATCTTGTGGCGCTGTGATGTTAAGATTGATGGAGGCGGTGAAGGATCTGGCACAGCGGGAGTTTCTGTATATCGTTGTATAGAACCTGATGTCACACGTTAGCATATCCTCCACTCAGAACCCTGGAAATACTTACCATGACATGTGGGGCAAGGGAGCATGATGAATCCCTGAGACATATAATAGAAAAGATCCTCATGGACAACGGATCCTGGGCATTTACAGATCGGTATACGCATGGTAGGCAGTGATTTTTGCTGAGGTGGAAGAGAGAAAGATGGATACATCTTAGTTGTAAAGCTGCAAGTTCGTAGTCGTCGGTTACGGAACGTCAGTGGGAATGATGTCTTATTTTATGTAGGAAATCTCGGCAGCCGTTCGGACTTAAATGAAAAAAGCGTCAATTTGAACATGAAAGAGCCCGAAAGCTAGGATAGGCACTTTTTCAATCGAACATGAGGCGAAGAGGGTCATTTGAAAATGCGGTTGCTCTAAGATATCAAAAATTCATTTTATCTGACGATAAACCCAATTAGAACGACGAATTACCCTAACCGGGAAAACAAACCATTGATGTCACACTCAAATCTAGTTCGAATTTTCAAATCTGTTCATGTTACCCCATTTCATGTGCATAGTTATCCTCCCTGAAATAGGACCCCGGTTCATTTGGTCAGCTGCAGTTTTGGGATAGTTCAGGGATAGTTCAGTCGGGTATTTTTATGCTCCGTGGTAGTGTAAGGGATGGCATGAAGGATGAAGGAGAACAAAAAGTTTTTTTCCCAAAAAGTGCAGTTCTTCGAAAAATTGTGCTACCCGTATGATGAAATATGTACAAAAGTGCACTGTTTTCAGTGGATCGTTGTTACTGCTACAAAAGGCTCCATATAAATTCCTCTCTTGTATGATTCTCATATTTCCAATGTCGAATGTCTTAGTTCGGCGCGCTCTAGTCCGACGAAAAAGAACTTTACTGGGATGTCTCGATCACGAAGAATGATGGACGCCACCATCTGAGATCTTAATACTCCTCGGCTGTGCTGTAGAATTTGAGATGGGTCGCTTAGGTAGAACCTTGCAGAATCTATTATTGTTCGGGTTGGCCCCACAAAAGGAAAGTGTGGATCAAAAATTGGAATATCCAACCTAATTTTAGAGGGGTGGCATTTTCACAGCTATCCCATCGTGCCCGGCGGCCGCTTTCGGATTTGGAATGTCTTGCATTATGGAAAGAGATTGATTCACATGCCCGCGGTATTAACGGACATGAAAGGCAATGGAGCTCTGTAGCCAGGAATGTAGACAAAGAGTAGTGGAGAGAGAAAAGAGGAGGGGAGAGAGGAGTGACACTACTCTTTTACCCTCCTTGGTTATCGGCTTCATGATTGCTGTGACATTCCCGAGTCAATATAACCAATTTGGCTTGCAATAAAGGAAAAAAAGTAATTCCGGGAGTCTAATGTGTCTTATTGTAGGCTAGCGATAGAGACATCAAACACGAAAACGAGAATATCCGATCGTGTGTAGTATTGCCATGAAGTATGAAACCAATCAGATAAGCAATTCCCAGACTAAGAGGAAAGGGACGTGCCGTGATCTGGATTCACGCCCCCCTGCTTACCAGATATGTAGTGGAGATGGAGAATGGAAGGCATTCGGGAACCGAGTGGACCGCCATATATGAAGAATGATCTAATTCGTACTAGACTCGATAAAACTATTCTCTTGAATCGCGCCAGATGACTGGATGATAGTAAAGATGCCTGATCCGAAGCCATGTGGCAGTGGGGATTCTACTTAATAAATCTTGGGAATCATATATTCATGTAAAACCAGCCCTAGAGTCAGATAATTTCCTCCTGTATTGAACAAGATTGACTCTTCATGCCTACATTGAGAATCGTGTGTATCACACCGAATCGGATCCATTTGTAAAAAAATCTTGGTTCGCATGTCGACATGTCACAATGGACCGTGACAGACTGAACAATTAAACGATTAATTGCACGACACAACCAAGAAGTGACTCAAGAAGTGACTACCCAGCGGTCTATCATGGCTTTGAAGCTATCAATCGTATCCCGTATTTTGATTCATTGGACTTGAATTTAGACGGGAAGTCGAGTGGCTCAAGGGTTGGACTTACTCGTCGCTGAGCATGCGCCGTGATCTGC
The DNA here is from genome assembly GCA_019327925.1 of Leucocoprinus sp. KB1807203. Taxonomy (NCBI): domain Eukaryota; kingdom Fungi; phylum Basidiomycota; class Agaricomycetes; order Agaricales; family Agaricaceae; genus Leucocoprinus; species Leucocoprinus sp. KB1807203. The sequence goes on along the minus strand of JAHTMQ010000049.1, from coordinate 65,801 downwards.
CCTCCTGGCATCATTCAGTCCCAATGTGGCGGCAGATTACAGAAGAAAAAAGGATTTGAGATGCAATGAGGTGTTTCGAGAACCTGGTCAATGTCAAACTATGATCACGTGGGGCCACATTCCAACCACAGTCACGCACAAGACAATAAGGAGAGTGACTGCCTAGTAAGACGCGTCCTTTTGTCTCCTTTGATGTCAGAGAAGAATCCAAGTGGTCACTGGATGCAATTGAATTGCAAAAATGAAGATTGTCAATGTACAGCGCTGAAGTGTGGGATGAACTGACAAGCAACACTGGGGGCAGTTATAGGGCTTGGGAAAGAAAGAGAAAACGGCGTCGCTTAGGATAAAACATGAGCCGATTTGTGAAGTCGGTTTTTTGAGATGTCCCTCGGACATTGAGGATTGGAACATTCAAGCTCGTGTTGAACCGTTAACGAATCCTGTCCATTTTGTACTCACAGAATCATCTTCGGGTGTTCAAAATGGCAACGAAAAAGACGAACAGTCTTTCCACTCTTTCGGATAGTTCTCCCTACTTTTCACACTTGGAAAAATCTAAGGACGTTGAAATACAGGTATGGGACATATTACATATCAGTTGGCGATTTCGGACTGAGTGTGCAGGTTCGGACAGAAAGCAGGATGCCCCATGAGATCTCTAAGGCCCCAAGCCAGGTGTTCAATCACCCATTTTCTATGCGATTTCTTCAAATTGTGCTCCTAACACATGCTGGTCTCTCCGTCTCGTGCTCAATCACCGTTCTGTGATAGACACCACAATAGATGCTGCGATGTGGGACCCTTATGTAGTGTCACAGATGGAGGTAGTCATGTCAACCGATTACACTTGGGGATGAAGGATAGGAAAAGCAGGGGAGCGGTTTGCTACAGGGGGCCTTTATGTTACTATAATTTGATGTGAATTCAAGGTAAGACTGTTAAGCGAGTAAGGTCCGAGACACGATGGCCAAATCGGGTATGATCTGGCAGGGACAGATCGGCACGTCAGATCGTATCAAGATGCTGACGCTTGCCATATGTAAAAATATACCGGGACCTGCCGAAATCAAATCGCCGGCTCGGTTGTCTGCCTTTTTTTTTGGGTAGGTTGTCTACCATTGACTATGCTGTCTGGCCACCTTTCTTTCCATCTCATTGCTCATATTTTCATACAATTTAGTAAGAATACAGTGCTTCTTTGTCTTGTACTCTATGGCCATACTTTGATTGGTACAGTTCGGAGCGAAGCCAGAGGTTGAGTGTTGCAGTCCTTGATAGCTCTCCTGCGACGACCTCTTGTGAACATCTTCCGCTTTGTATTCCCCTCGGGATTCTCTAATCAATTGTCCATAACTATCAGAATTCAAAAAAGAAAGTCAAAAGCTGACCCAACGACAACGACCCCATTCTTTTCCGCAGGTTACTAACTCTGCGGCAATAAGTAGCGGTACCAGCGCGTCCTTGCCTTGATCCGTTGCTCTGTTGAGCATCTTCTGGACCATTAGGAGGAGGCATGATGTGGTAAGCAGTGTTGGAATCGGTTCTTTTCGTCGACACGTCGACCATAACAAAATCTCGTGAAACAATTCGCTTTCAGCATCCAATTGCACAAAATTGAAAGACACACCTTGTTCTTCTGTCTGTCCTTGTGAAGCTAGGGGGAAAATAAATATTTTGGGGGACAACGCAGTCGGTGGGCAGCCCATGCTAACATTTCCTGGATGTTTCCCCTCTAGCATATTACTTCAAAGAACGATGAACTCGACAATTCACCTTGATGTACCACCCCATCCTCTGATAAATTGACAAAATGGGCGAGTTTGTACTTTTTTTGATCCATGTCACTCTTCCTATAACCTACTACCGTTGTCAAATTTCGCACACAAGAAAATTGAACACTCACCAGCTGTTAACGGGACTTGGGGTAGGACTATGTTGTTACACGGTGTGCGACCGAATGAGGGACAAAAGCACTTCCGACACCAGCAGTAGAGCGGATTTGAAGTGTTGTGTGGGCTAGGTGGCCGCTGGAATCGAGGTCGAGGATTATGTGGTAGGAATTGCATGTGGTCTGATGTGTCGCAAACTAACCATGGTTCATACTTATATAGTGCTGAGAAAAGGGGTTGTTTACAGTCAAAACACCATATTCGGTTCACGGTAGGACTTATTCCGTGAAAATGAGCCACATGTTCAGATTGATTTGGATCTTTCCCTTTTTCGGGGACACCAAAAAGCAGCAGGCTCAGCTCTATTCCTCTTTAATTGAGTAAGTAATCACAGACGTGCATACCACATTCTCAACGCCTTATTGCGATGGCGGGAAGCATGAAAAAATGGTTATAAACCCTCATGATGGATTGATCATCATAAGAGAAAGTGAGCCACAGCCCTGATTACTATTACGTTAGGCTCCTGCATTCCATGAATTCCGACACACCGGACTGATCCGCGCGGGCTTGTATGCCGATTGTTTCCTCTATGAATCCCAACGAGGGATGACTGGTTTATGAAACATCAGTAGGAGCCTCGTCTTTCAACGGCTTTGGGTTGTGCTAATTATTACCCAGGGTTCGCCAATCATCTAATTGCAATGGTTGTCACAATTGTCACATTGTGACAAAAATGTTACTTTTGAAACACCGACGTGTCGGCAGGTTATGAGCAATTAAGTGTGCTAAAGGAGAGTGTAGAGATCAGGTGCTCGCTGACATCATAAACTCCATCGACGAGCACCCTCCTCCACTAATTCTCTGTCAATAAAAATCCCTTCTATTGTCTTCGTCTCCATCCTCTTCTTCAATTGGACCTATTTCTTTTGTTTTATTGTTTCAGAACTATTTGTCAGCAGTTTTATTGTTCTACTATACAAAGGTAGTGGTCTGGCCGCTGTAGCTACAGAGTATTTAAGAGCCTTCTGTAACAGAAATCAGGTAGCGAAATACAGGAGCAGTTCCTCACCTTCATATTATCTCATAAATCTATAGGTCAGTAGCCAAACGACAGACGGACGCTGTCGTGCTCGCAAACTACTCACCAACTTCAAACCACCTCTTTGTCACTTCAAGAGGAGCTAAACACATGTGGATTGAAACGTTACTGGTGTTCAGGGATGGATATAAAAATGGCTGCTACAGGAGTGGACTCAACATACCGGACAGAATTGATTTAAATTATGGTCAGGAGCTGCGATGCACTCACGACTAGGAGATTTCACTTGGCTAATGACTTCAAAATCTCCAACTCTATCTGACCCATTCTACCATGATTACAATCCTCTGGGATTTGTCTGTATTATCAAGGGGAAGAGTGTATTCGTGAAGGCTTATAAACAGTAATTCTCGAAAACCATTCCTGACTTGGGGCGATATTCCCTGATCTGCTGAGAGCGTCTACTTCATGGAATTATTATAGCTATATGAGACTGTTGTGGATAATCAATATGGTTCGACAGCCCTACAATGTATGCTATTGGTGTCTAGGACATGATGTATATTATTTGTTTCTTGAAAATTTCTCTACAAAATTTACCAGTCAAATACAATTTCCATGTTGCGGTACAGCATGATGCTCAAAAATATGATCACAAAGATCTGAAACATTGTCAGCCACGGCGAGACTCTGTCTTGGGTCCACTGGCTATCCCGGTGGCTAGTTATCTGGTTTGGAATTATGAGCCAGTCAATGTACGATTTACATTGATCGACAACCCAGAACCATCCCGATAGAGACTGAAAACCCATCCATTGGCTCTGACTGTCGTTTGAGTCAGGACTGCATACGAAGCCTGACTCGGCGGGGTCCCTAAATCCCCCGATCATGCCGGAATACATGGCCAGCACACTGGCACACGGAGTAAGAGCCATCAACGGATTCCTAGACTTGCGCAGACCGAATGCGTGATCTCCAGACGAAAGATTTGCCCTTGTACTCGGACAGACGGAAAGGAATGTGGTAAGGCCGGTACTGCCGGGAGGGCCTGTCTGGCGAGACGATTCGGGAAGATCTCGAATAGCCGGTAAATTGCCATTCTCCTGAGGGTTGAATGTGCAGCGACGTTCACCTCCTTTTGTGACTGCTCGGGCGATGAGCCCAGTCGTGGCAACATGGAACGAGGCGGTACGCTTGAGTATGGTTGAACATCGAGAGCGAGTGCGGGCTTTGAGTGTCTGGCATTCGTTTCGGGCTTTGGGGCGGTCGGAGAAAGGACCCTCGTCAGCCCCCTTGGCAAAGTTAAGCCGACGAGGTAGTGTAGGCATGAAGCTAAAGGAAAAATGCGACTCGGCTCCAAACTTGAATTTTATCGACGAGTTTGAGGAAGACGAGGGGATGAAGCATATAGGAGAATAGATGGGGAGTGAATCTTCACATCTCCTGACTCAGAGGAACGTTTACATCAGCTCAACTCCCACATCCACCGCATCGACTGGCAAGTGTATGATGTGACACTATTCGAGGAGGGACCGAGGACGAACTACCAGCCACATCACACATTCAGCCATAATGGATGGTGGAGGGAGGAGATGTCTACTTGACTGACGATGGACTATCTAGAGGGACTGGTTGGGAGTTAGAATTGTCAAGGGTTGAGTATTCGGTTGAAATGTGGATGTGTGCGACCTGTGCAAAACCTCGTTATGTGTACATGTGGTGGATCGCAACGGCATATGCTGCAGAAGAGTGTATATGATGTGGCCAATTCTGAGAAATGCCTTCTCTACGCCTACGAGCATGACAAGTTGGACGATCAAATTAGTTTCTTGGACAACACTTACCATTCGACTTGGTTCACATACAGGCCTGTCGCGAGATCTATTCCCCTGGGTGCAGGAAAAGAGATGAAATCGTTGTATCACGGAACATGCGGCCTCCTACTCACTGGATTTACCCAACACAATTTCAAGAGTCCTCTGTGCCTTCAACAGCCCATCAAACAAAGGCAGCCGTCGCGAGGAAAACATTGGGATGGTAATTAATATTTGGACTAAGGATCTGTGCGATTAATCCCATCGATGCGTCGTCTGTGTCACATCAGACCATCTGCGGTGACGTTCAAGACGGAGGTTAGAGGGTTTCTGTGTGGAAGATGGCCAACGGGCACATCCAAGACGGTGATTAGAGCCTGGGGATCGCACAGGAGGGCTGCATATATGCTGTGGTGATGGGGGCAATGCTGGAGTCATTTGTGCGACTTACAGATGCACATGTCTCAGTCGTGGGATACAGGAAACACAGGCGAGGAGTGAGGCATTGAAAATTGGTAGAAGTGGATTTCTGAGAGATGTGAGAGATACAAGGTGGAAAGGCGAATTGAGGGAATAAAATCGACTGGAGTTGGCCGTGGAATCTTTTTTCAAGGCACAATTTTACCAGAAACAAATTCCAACAAATGCATATTCCTCCCCGAATCATGGCTCAAGTAACGGCTCTTATTCTGACGCCTCATCGTCCCATTCGGGGTTTCTGAAAAATATTTTACAGAAAATTGGTGCAGGAACGACGCCAGGGCCTGTTGCGAAGACACGAGGATGTGATAAACATACACTGCCATTTTTTACGATCATCGAACTATGGTCAGGCTGGTGTCCTCCAAGGCTAAAAAATGTGGGTTTCTCCTGCCATGTAGCCTCTTCCTTTACAGCTGAAGACGCTCTGCAGGCACTCATCCCACAGCATGCCAAAGCGGCAGGAGCATCTGGATGTTCTGGGGTATCATAATACAGATAGCAGATCATAAAACGTCAAAGACTGCGCGAGTGCCAATACCAAGGAGCACGAAAGCACACAAATCTACTGCAACTCGAGTGGAAAGGAACAGGGTGAACCACCCGACATGACATGATTCCAATGTTCCAATTTCCTGCGCCCTCAGGACAACATGAGCACTATCATGACCAGGGACGATGTTCTATGGAGTTTAAATTGGCGAGGACGATGGCAACAGGAGAATTATGTAGCAGTGAGTGACACTGTATCCGACCAAACGTCTCTCATATCTATGTGACCGACTCAATGCCATCAATTACAATTGTGGGCTTGGAGTCACAATGATTCTATCGTTTGAGATGGATATCTTGCATGAAAATGGAGGATGGTTCATGTTGGTCATGAAATATCCAGGTGAAATTCAAGTCATATGCTCGACCTGCCATTTAGACCTCACGCACTTCAAACAGGAGAGAGTATGCTCTTGCTTCAACAACGCATAGTACTCGGTCCCATGTCTCCTGTGTTTCGAGAACTGAGACATGGGTGGAGTAAAAGAATCTGTCTCCATGCTTGAAATTCTACATATCTATAAAGCTTTTTACAGCACTCAAGTTACGCTTCAGCTAGCCCTGCGGCTTGTTTTTCATCAGTTCATGCGGAGCGAGCTCAAGTAGTCCTAACAATTCCTTTTTCAGAATCTCGTTCACAATACACAGCCACCGCTTTACCTACGCCATGGGAACAGGTTTTTTGCAAACAAAAAGAGCCAAATTGAGAAGCTTTCACAGCCTCATGCGACTTGTGCCTCTGTCTCCTCAAAGAAATTACATAAAGCTAATCAATCTCCCCTTTCTTCCGACATCACAGCCTTCGCATCCTCTGACCCTCGCTGTGACCCCTAGGTCATCGAAGTATTGGCTCACTGCCTGCCCTATGGTGGCACTCTGATTCGGGTGCGATAAACATGTTCACACATATTGTCTTTTCACCCATCCCAAGTCCCCATCTCGCGGTGAGGCTACAAGCGACCAAAGAACGTCTGATCACCTTACTTCGCGCCATACAACAAGGCAAGCCACTCAGCATGGATTCCGTCAGACGAAACCATTATCAGTTCAATTGCCAATTGCATTGAACAATACGCTGAACAGAACTATGAATGTACCCATGCCTATATGGAAACAGCTGGAGGGTGAGAAATGTGGGCGGGGCCTCAGGTCTGGGGGATCCGACGTTTCGGCACTTCATTTGTCGGTACAGGTGTGTACAGTCCATCTCTTTCTGGAACGTCCCAAGCACATTGTCCTGATTGTTCCTACAGACTGTTCTGACCAGGGAGTCAACGTGAGGAATTCCTTCAGCCCTCTCATCATATGAGTCACTCTTTTTACGAGGCTACACTCTTTATGCCGTTCTCCTCTTCTGCAGAAACGATTATCGTACCAATATTTGGAGCACTACTTCGCCGAGAAGGGTGTCTTTCTTTCTGACCCTCTGCCACTTCGATTTCTGACCTCTCAGCTGATCGACTATTCACTCAGCAAAATTATGATGGTCTGATAAAGGATGTCACATCAAGTGGACACAACGCCGCCCTCAGCATTTCGAACAGTGCCATTCATTGTTGGAGCATCAAACATTACACTAAATCATATCTTTTGTTTTATTGCTTGGCACTGGTAGCCATGTTACATGATTTAGGTATAGATAAATAGGAATGTTGAATAGATTGCTCACTGTGCATTTATCAACGAGTTTTTCTCCTTATATTTCATTGCTCATCCCCAACCCAACATTCATAACATATACAAGAGCTTGGGTCTATGCCCAAATTAACACAATCTGGTGACCATTGTTTAATGGATCTCTGTTAAAGCATGGATAAGGGAATTGTTGATGTAGACCGACTCACGAGAGTTTCACTTTTATTATGTTACTAAGACATGGTATATTATTACCTGAGACACAATGTACTAAGACATACACAGTTATATAATAAGTTGAGTAGCCTAACTAGTCCCTCAGTTGATCACCTGTTAAGGTGTCATCTGAGTTTACTTTGTCCTTTAGGAATAACACCCCAAAGCAAAGCAACTCAACAAGAGAGTGACCCAGACAGGAATTGAACCTGTGACTTAAGGTAATAAGTGATGTTGGGGTTGATTGTAAGAGGACAGTGGTCACCCTAGGATAAGTATCACAAATGGCCACTTACTGATTTGTGATTGGTTAATTTGATAATCAAAGTGTTCAAAAAAGCAAAGTTAGACAAGCAGCAAAAGATGTTGTTAAGTCTGAGGTATATCCTCAGACATATAGTCCTTAAATACATAATTGTAGTAGTCTATGCACCAGAACAGCCTACCATATGATCACTACCTATTGTTCTACATATAGGAGTGCTATTGTTCTTGAAATAGAGATAATATAACCATTTTAGGGCAGTCCTTTGTTCTATTCAAGGACAGATGATAATCTATGAATAAAGATCAGTATTATGTACAAATATTGAGGACCTTGTATCTCCATGGGATTTTATCACCTTAGGGTCTATTTATGGCTAAAAGAAGCACATTGAAGAGAGCTTTACAATAGTCATTGAAGCAAATGATTATGTCAAGCAGTTCCCAAGATATTAGCAATTTAGTGTCTGGTAACTTGGTGATCACTGACTGATCTGCTGATAACTCAGTGAATACTGATTGCCTTGAGATGTTTTTGGTACAGTTTGAAAGGTTTTCTTAAGGGCTTTTGGTGGCCATTTAGATTGTCAAAATTGGTCAAGTATTCCCAGAGTTATGGTCTGAATGAAGTTTGTGACAGCATATAGATAAAGAGGTAAGAGAGTAGATGGATATGTGTTATAAGATAAGATCCACAAGATAGATTATAAATCAGATACTTAGCTAAGCCTTATTATCACAAACTTCATTCAAACTATAACTCTGGGAATACTTGACTGATTTCAACTATCTAAATGGCTACTGAAAGCCTTTAAGAAGAACTTTCAAATGGTACCAAAAACATCTCAAAGTGATCAGTAACTGAGTTATCAGCAGATCAATCAGTGATTACCAAGTCACCAGACACTAAATTGCTGATATCTTGGGAACTGCTTAATGTAATCATTCACTTCAATGACTATTGTGAAGCTCTCTTCAATGCACTTCTTTTGGCTATAAATAGATCCCAAGGCAATAAGATCCCATGGAGATACAAGGTCCTCAATATTTGTATATAATACTGATCTTTATTTATAGATTATTATCTGTCCTTGAATAAAACAAAGGACTGCCCTAAGACAGTTATGTTATCTCTATTTCAAGAACAATAGCACTCCTATATGTAGAACAATAGGTAATGATCATATAGTAGGCTGTTCTAGTGCACAGACCACCACAATTGTATATTTAAGGACTCTATATCTGAGGATAAACCTCAGACTTAACAACATCTTTTGCTACTGTCTAAACTTTGCTTTTTTGAGCCTTTTGATCATCAAATCATCAACTCACAAATCAGTAAGTGGCTATTTGTGATACCCACAATATTTCTGTACCTTTCTCTATATGGGATATACCAGTCTTCTTTCTTGCTATGCCTTTTGTGGTCTGGTCACATATGCTGCCTCTTTCTCTCTTCTCTTCTTCTTTTCAACCTCAATATTTGGGCATTCCCATTTGAGATGGCTGACCCCCCAACATCTGAAATATTTCACTTCCTCCATTATCTTTTGCCTCCTCACTTTTACCTCTTCTCTCACTCCACATTGCATTACCTTACTAGCTATCACTTCAAATTTATTCTGGGGAATCAACCTCCCCTTCTCTTCCCCTTTTTTACTCCTGCAGTTATAGGCCAGGTGTCCCAAATCTTTTACACCTCTAACATACCCTTCCTTCTCTACCTTCTATTTCTGCCCTTAGTTTGGCAAGGGTATACTATTGGTTGAGTATTCTATCCATGAGGGAGTTATATTGCTCCAGAGATATGATACTATGTCTTCAGAGAAGTCAAATAAGGAATGATCTTACTACTGTTATATCTACTGGGGCATAAGATCTTTACTCAGCTAGACATCTATTGCCTTACTTACTACTGCCCTAGTAATATGGTTATACTATCACCTCAAGGAGAGGATCTCTAACCTAAACACCTTCTTAAGAATGCAGCATTACTCCTCTGCATGTACAGTCCACAATGGGACTTTAGCACAAGGTTTCTACTAAGAATAGCATAAGTATACTACACAACACTATTCAATTGTAAGGTTAGGTCTCAGACACAATACCTGAGCTTGGTACTGTGCTTCTACTGATAGTCCCTAACTAACTATCAAGTCCCCTTAAGCCTAGGGCCCGGCTATGCCATAGTGGTCCTGAGTTGTGTCACTCAGGTACCAAGAAAGATAAGAAAATAAGAAGTGATAGAGTTCTGTAATGAGCAGTGCCAATGAAGGAATTGAGTTCTAGTGTAAGAACTTAGACTGTGGTACCTTAGAACTACTCCTAGTCTGAGTTGACAAAAAAAACTCAATAGAGTTCCCATTTGATTATTATACACTACTTATACACATTCTATATCTACTCTTGTTTACAAAGTCCTGTACATCTCTTCTAAGTCATTTCTACTTGTGCATTCACCCATTACCCAATTAAAAGAAAAGAAAAAGAAAAAGAAAAAAAATAATGACTTAGCCAAAATGGCTATATCATGACAATGATGATAACAAAAGAAATTGTCAGGCAGGAACTCAAAAGCTTGGTTGGGTATGGCTACAACACTAGTTGAGCCAACCTCTGCACTGCTACCCTTAGGAGAAGGGTATTATGACCTAAAGGAGTAACTCAGGTTGCAACACTCAATAAAGACTTGAGGGTGAGTTGAGAATAAAGCAAGAAAGGAAATGATACAATTGGTAAAGCATAGGGAATACAGGTAAGTATCTACTGCTATATATATCTATGTACCATGAGATAGAAGTGAAGAGAGTGCATGGTAGACATGAGGTCTGCTGAGTAAAGAACATGTCCCATGTAAGGGGACTCTACCAATGCTACCTCTAGAATACTAGAATGATCTCCCAGAGCAACCCTGTGCTTATGTCAAGTAGGAAGGGAATAGCAGTATAGAAAGGCTATAACTTACTGTGAATTACTATGAATATACTATGAGTGTATACTCCAGGTTCTGGAAAGTAATGCAAGGAGTGGAGTTGGAGAGTGGAACATACTACTAGATGAAATGACATATGTTGCTCTCTGGTCCTATGGTTTTACAGCTGGTCTAGAGGAAACGCAACAACAATATAGGAGTGGAATGACCTTGGCCTCAGCTCGTGTACTATGCCTCAATCTCCTGTTGCATATGTAGTTGCTTATTTCAGAGTAGTGGAACATTGTCTAAAAGAGAAGTAAATTCAGGACTAAGGAGTTATATAGCAGAGAGCACAACAAGAGTATGGAGGAAGTGGCTTTAGGACTTTAATCTACAAACTGATTTGCTACCATGTATCTACCCCATATATATACCATAACCGAAGTAGGAGAGTATTAAGACTCTAGACCACAAGAGTAAATATATATTTTAACCTTGAGCCTATGTCAACACTTGATATCTCTTTGCTCCTCTACAAAGGGTCTGGTTAAGGTTTTCAGAAGAGTTATATCAAAAGGATATAGCAACTTAGCCTGAGATGACTTAATCACCCTTTAAGTCCAAGTTGACAAGGAGAACTCAATAAAGTTTCTATTGGATTTTGTATACTACTTATACAACTACTACATAGTCTGTGCACTACTCTCCCACACTTATCATATGACTGTGACATGTGACATTTGTCATATGATACTTTTCCCACACTCCTTCCTTGTATAGTAATCCAAATAAAAAAAGAAAAAGAAAAAGAAAAGAAAAATAAATAATGACTTAGCCATTTTGCCAAGTCATATAGTGTAAAACATATGACTGGCAACCATCTTCTTTGAATGTAAATAGTTTTGCTCACACAACAGTACACTAAAATATGAGTTGACAAGGCTTAAGTATATGTATTAAGTATTCTAAATCCATAGTATTGGGCACATTGAACAAGTTGTCAAATTTACAGAGATTAATCTTGAAAAAAAGTATATTACTAGTCAAATACAATTAATTGGCAACTATGACAAGTGTGTGACATGTGCATCTACTTCTTGCCTGGTCTATTACCATTATCATTACCTCTCTTTTGCTCCTCCTCAAATACAAACTCTGCTTTCATCTTATGTTGAAGGGGTCTTGTAGGCTTTTTTGGCCACTCTCTCTTATGGATATCATGAGTCTCCAATATCTTACATTGTCTGCTATCTTTTAACTGCTTCTTTATGATCTCTCTTTACCTCCTCCCATTGAGCTTCTATTACAGCCTTAACATTTTTCTTTAAGGCTTGTAACTGGTGGTTTCTCTCTTTTTGAACCTGTTGCTGCTCTCTGTGCTCTTTCTGTTGCTTTATTTCTGTCTCAAACTCATCAGTCAGTACAATTCCTTTTCCATTAAATAAGGTAGAACAATTATTCTTTTTTCTGTTCTCTTTCAATTGAAGTAACTCATTCAACTTCTCTAGGATCATATGCTGAAGAACCAGCTGTGCATTTGCTCCTTCTACCATTATTTGCATAGCAATAACAATATCATGAGTACAACATAGACTTTCTTGTAAGTCCTGACAACAAGTTTTCCAGTCCTACTTACTAACACATTTTGCTGCTTTATCAAAACAGAGATTCTAATCTGGTTGAAGAAGAGTAGGGAGATTATCAATGACAGGGGCTGAAATAAGCTGATTTGCATCTGCTGAGATAAGCTTGGCTTTTAAGAGTAGAAAAGATCCAGTTGAGGTTAACATTATTGCAGAATGCATCAATTAAACTTGTTTTGAGAGTGTATACAAGCTGAAATAAATATCAGGGTCCAAAATATGACAGTGGCCATATGTTGGAGTTGTAGAACCCTCTTCTGGTAAAGTATGTATACTTTCTTTGATGTCAAATGATATTGCTGAATGGATCCTGTGAGTAGCAATAATAGTATATACAGGACTTGGCTATGGGAGAGAAAAGGATCCTTGGATAGAATAAGGGATACTCAGTATCATTTGCTATAGAGTAATAATGTCATGGTTAAAGGGATGGATTTCTGTTGAGGAGAAGGCTGCAAGAATGATATTGCAATCAAAAGTACAAAGATATGCTTGACCAAAGACTCCAGTAAAGTCTCCTTTTGTTATAGATTGTTGATTCTTCTCTTCAAAATTACTGATCTCTTCTTTCCAGACTGTTTTCATTTTTCCAAAGCATACTACATCAAGGCCTTAAAGAGCATGGGTATAATAAGAAGAATAGGCCAGTAGAATGATATTGTAAGTACGTACAGACTGAATGACCTCTATAGTATAGTGTGAACTATTTCTATCAAGAAAGAGAATACAAGGCTGATTATCAGCTTTCTCTTTAGTGCATTTATTAAACACTTTCTTAATCTATTCTCATATATGTTTATTATTAGTCTATCTATTTGGAGAATAAGAGATGCTAAAGATACAGATAAGTAGTTGTATAATGTCCTTATATCATAAAGATAACATACACAGCATTTAAAATATTATTATCACCCTATTGAGTCATAAAATTATAATCCTTAAAGATAATCAGAGGAGGTAAGGAAGACCCATCTGCATATATAGTGACTAGGGCTGTGACATTTTTGCAATCTCCACCTCCTTGCTTGTATTGGGTCTTTGTTCCTTATTATCCTACAACCCTGTCTTGTCCCTGATTTGTAGGTAGAAATCCACTTTCATCTATTGCATACATGTTCTTTGGTAGTATGCTAGTCTTCACCACAAATTTTTCCACAAGATCAAACTATCCCTTGACTGCCTCTGGATTAAGAGATGCTCCATATTGTATGTCAAGAGACTTGCTCTAATAGGTTTGTAGTTCATTGGGCCAATGGTTTAGAAAATTAAATATCCATTAATGCCCCACAGATTCGAACTCAGGTCCTTTTCTGGCCTGAAGGAGAATATTGGAATATTTTTTGATGTTATTATGATTAAGAGGAAATCCTCAATCAGCAGACTCTACAATAAAATTGACTAGAGTACACTCCTTAGCAAACAGTAATTTTCTTTTGCTAGTATTTGAATCACTTATAAATTGCATTTGCTTATTTTTTATATGATTCATAAGTGTCCAATATGGTACATTGAACTACTTGGCAATTGCAGGTCCTCTCTCTTGATCTAATCTTGTCTTTTTGGTATTTGTCTTATATATGTTAATAGCTTGTATTAGTGCATTCTTATCTCTATAATATTGTTTGATCCTTTTGATATGTTCTGGGAGTGCATGGCAGGTCATTACAGTAACCAAAATGAGGAAGACCATGACAGAAAACTACTTTGCAGGGATGTACCTGCCAAATCTATCACACTTTGGCATGGAAAGTACTAGTCAACAGAGTTATATCTTTTGTAATACATTGACCCTCCCAATGTACCTCAGAATGACTGGAAATGTCTTTGCTAAGTGATCAGCTTGATATATACACAAATTTTGTCTGTACTTCTTTTATATATCTAGGGCAAAGTTGCTCCAAAAAGTTATGATCACTCCAAAAGTAGACTTAATCAGCATAAAATCAACCATAACATTTTCCCCACTACTCCATCTGGCTTGAAATTTGGTAGACATCATCCTAGTACATTATCTTATCCTATGAATAGTAATTTTGTAGAGAAAAGTGCTAATTTGGTACTGTAGTGGAGCAGTTGCCAATAACCTGTAAGTTGCCAGTCATGTGTCTTATACTGTAACAAAGGATGAATATTGAGACTTTTAGTCTTACTCCATAAGTTAGTCCAAAGACTGAAAAGAATATGGGGTTCTAGAAGAAGTAGATTTTCAGATGAACTACAGAAAGAGAGAACTTGCTGTTCTTTTCTCTTTCTGAATTGTATTTATCCTAACTAATAATGTTACAAGAACTACTATCCTAAGTACTAGTAAGTAATAGTGAGTGACTAGTTGAGTCAGAGTCTATAAATGGGTTAGTCCAAGGTTTTCCCATTTATCCTAAAGTTTATAACTATTATAAGATTTGTTCATAATTACCCCAAGGTTTATCCAATGTTTCTTCTTTAGTCCAATGTCTGTAATTAGTCCAATCAAGTCTAAAGTCCTAACCTTGGTATGCTGATATATCATCTATTACATCATCTTTGTCTCTCTCATCTCTTATCCCTATCATCTCTTCTACCATCCATTCGTTATTAGTGCAGGGCTGATAATAGTCATAATCCCAATTTAATTCCATAACAGAAAATGTAAGACAGCAAGAGATAGAAAAAAGAGCATTTAGAAGAGCAGAGCTGCCAGGACAATTTATGGCAAAGAAATTATTTGAATGGTCAGATAAACAGTATAATGAGGAATATTGGAGAAGACTGGAAAGAAATTGGAGACAATGGAAAGGAAGATGAACAAGAGAAAGAAGAACCTTAGAAATAATTTGGGAGAAAGAAAAAGAAATTAAACAGAAAGGGTCAGAAATTAGAGAATAGACAGATGAAATAGGCCCCTTACTATGAGCTGTAAATCCTCAGGACAAGGAACCTTAAGAGGGGGGTGGTGTCATGACTTGGCAAAATGACTAAGTTATTATTTATATTTCTTTTCTTATTTGGATTTACTATACAAGAAGAAAGTGTGGGAAAGTATTATATGACAAATGTCACATATTACAGTCACATGTTAGGATATTACAGTGTCATATCACATGATGGAGTCATGTGATGAGTGTGGGAGAGTAGTGCACAGACCATGTAGTAGTTGTATAAGTAGTATACTGTTACAAACTTCATTTGGACCATAACTCTGGGAATACTTGACCAATTTTGACAATCTAGATGGCCACCAAAAGCCCTTGAGAAGACCTTTTAAACAGTACCAAAAACATCTTAAAGCAATCAGTATTCACTGAGTTATCAGCAGATCAGTCAGTGATCACCAAGTTACCAGATACTAAATTGCCAATATCTTGGGAACTGCTTAATGTAATCATTCACCTCAATGACCATCATGAAGCTCTCTTCAATGCACTTCTTTTGGCTATAAATAGATCCCAAGGCAATAAGATCCCATGGAAATACAAGGTCCTCAATGTTTGCACATAACACTGATTTTTATCCATAGATTATCATCTGTCCTTGAATAGAACAAAGGACTGCCCTAAGACAGTTATGTTATCTCTATTTCAAGAACAATAGCACTCCTATATGTAGAACAATAGATAGTGATCATATAGTAGACTGTCCTGGTGCACAGACCACCACAATCATGTATTTAAGGATTGTATGTCTGAGGATAAACCTCAGACTTAACAACATCTTTTGCTACTGTCTAAACTTTTCTTTTTTGAGCCTTTTCATTATCAAATCATCAACTCACAAATCAGTAAGTGGCCATTTGTAATATTTGTCCTACTCTTCTATCCTTGGTCTCTCCATTTCTTGTTCCTCTTCTTCTTCCTGAATTGTTTCCAGTATCCTTCTCCTCTGTGTTCCTTTCCAACATCTCCAATTTCTTTCCAATTGTCCCCAATATTCCTGATCAAACCTCTTATTATCCTATCCATACAGTATTTTTGCTGTATACCTCTCTAGTAATTTTCCTCTATGAAACTCTCTATGATCTTCTTTTCTTGCCCATCTTGACTTCTCTCCATACTCTTCTTCAAACCTTTCTACCAGGTCCTTTGCATTTGCTAAGTTCTCCCTTGGTTCCCACATGTCTTCTTCTGCTGTATATCCCTTCTATTACACTAGATACCTATCCTTCTCTCTAAACTTCCTTTTATTTAATATTTTTTCCACTTCATATTCTTCTTCTTCTTTGATTATTACTAGAAGAGGTCATTCCTTTTTCTGGCCCTCTACTTGACCTTTATACATATATATTCTACTGATGTTTACTACTGGATGTATTTTTATTGTACTTGGTAACTCCAGTTCAATTGCATTTGTTGATATAATCCTTTTCACCTTATAAGGACCTATAAATTGCTCTGTCAATTTTTCTGAACATTTTCCAATTATGAGAGCCCCAAAAGGAGAAAAGTTTCCCAAGCATTTGAACACTTAATCCAAAACCTCAATGTTATCAATAGATAGTGAGTGTCCTTAGCAATCACCCTAGGTGGATGTTCAAGAAGAACTCGATGGAGTTCTTTATTGGATTGCAGCCCTACTTATACTACTACTACAGTGGCTGTACCCTAGAGTCCTGCAATCACATGTTCTTTCCAGAATGTTCTATAATCACCTGACCTTGTTACATGATTTGACTTACTGAGTCCCTACCTTATTTATATCCTTACTCCATTGTATGCTTTGAGGTTTTGGATTAAGTGTTCAAATGCTTGGGAAACTTTTCTCCTTTTGGGGCTCTCATAACACCCACCTTGGATTGTATATCACCATTTTTTACTAAAATGAGTGAAAACAAGACCTGGGCTGAGGATCCACAGTATGACTCTCTGTGGAAATGGTTCAATCGACTACAGGATGTAATTATAGAGCTGGACAAAATTGGTCACAAGCTTACAGCTAAGGAGTGGAGAATACTAAAAGGCGCTTGTAAGCATCTAAAGGATGTAGATCTTTCCAAACCAGCTACTAGAGTACCAGAGATTTGTAAAGCTCTTCTAGAGCTCAATATCACTATTCCATAGACATAATATTATTAGAATGGTATTTGGTGTAACATAATGGCATTAAGAGGCTAAATTTGGGTATTTTTTCCTTTTACCCCCTTGAAAACATACTCAAGAACTGTAATTAATTACTTAAATAGATATGTTGACTTTCAACAACTTTACCACTACTGTTTCCTTTTCTGATTTCAGTGCTGAGAATTGGGATGCGCTTGTCAAAGATAGCATAAGTGCTGAGCACATGCTCTGGGATGAGACTGAGATACAGATGCTGTGAAATGTGTATCAAGGAACTTCTCTCCTTCTCAAGAACTATATTGACCAGGTGCTCAATGGAGCAATCAACTATTATAACAGTGCCTTGACCACCGCATACAATAGGATTGCAACTTTGGAGGCAGAAGTCATCTGTCTTCAGGGAGAGCTGACAAGGCTCCCTGGAGGAAACATTGTCTCCAAAACCAAGGTGCCAGAGCCACCAACATTTGCAGGCTCTGAAAATAAGATGCATCTGTATGATTGGTTGAGCCAGATTGCTCTCTATTGTTCAGCATCTGGTATTATATCAGATGATCAGAAAATCATATGTGCCCTTACCCGTTTATGTGCTCCCGCCAGCACATATATGAAATCATATTATGACAAGGTTCAGGCAGAATTAAGTGTTGGTTCTTGGGGTGACTTTGCCCAAGAACTAAAAAATATTTACAGACAATAAGATAACAAGGAGGGAGCAAAGAAGGAATTAACGGCACTCTGGGTTAACAAGGACCTAGCAAGAAAGAACTTTGTCAAGTATGCAAAATGATACAGAACATTGGCAAGAATTGTCAACTATAGTAATGAAGTTCATATCAACAAAATGAAGGAGGTTATTCCTGATGAGCTGCAAAATGCACTTGTCATCTATGAAATTACAAATCAGTCTCCAAAAACATGGGACGACTATCTCAAATTGTTAATGCAAGCATATAAGGCCTTACATCCAGACAAGACCCAGGGCACAATATTTGGTCCAGAGGCAATTGGAGAGAAGAGTGGAGGAAAGAAGGACCTGGATGCAATGGAAATAGATGAGATTCAGAGAAAGGAAGGGAAGAGCTTGCGATACTATCAGATATGTGCTGGAAAAGGCTTTAAGAATAAGTCAAAGACACACAATACAGTAGACTGTTACAACAAGCCAGGTAATGAGGACAAGCGTCCTTATAAGACCTCTTCCCAGAAACCATCTCCACTAGGTCCGAGCTTATGTAGAAATTGGATCACACAGGACAACCTAGCATCTCTTTGTCACCAACTTAGGGAATAAAGAGATGATGATTGGGTATTCATACTTGTATAAGCATAATCCAAATATTGATTGGCGAAAAGGTCAATGGGAGTTCACCAGGTGCCCAGATATATGTGCTAGTAAAGCCCATAAAATACAAGATATAGAAGCAGGATCTAATGAACTTCACCTCGAACTGGATGTTAGTAGATCTCCCTCATTGGATGACATAGGAAATGAGGACCCCAACAACCATATTCTTAGCTGGGCAGACACAACTGACCCAGGCAGTCATCAGCAGGCGATGATGATTGTAGCTATACTCAACAATCAAGACCAATATGGAGACTCAGATTGTGAAGATACAAAGACCTGGAAGGCTCATGTACCAGAATGACTGCATGAGTATGGGAATGTGTTTTCAAAGAATAAGTCAGAGAGAATGCCAATACAGAAATTGTATGACCATGCAATTGACTTTGTGGAAGGCACAACGCTTCCCAAACCAGCCAAGGTCTATCCACTCTCTCTAGTGGAAAGAAACTCTCTTGACATATGGATTGATGAGGAACTCAGAAAGGGATATATCTGACCATCTACTAGCCCAATAGCAGCTCTATTCTTCTTTGTAAAAAAGCATGATGGAAGCTTACGACCTGTCATAGACTATAGAGCCCTTAATGGAATTACCATCAAAAATTGCTATCCAATCCCTAGAATAGCCAACTTGATTGAATCACTTAGCAAAGCCTCAATCTTTACCAAAATTGACTTGAGGTGGGAGATACAACAATGTTCGCATCAAAGAAGGGGATGAATAGAAGATAGCATTTATTACAAGGCAAGGCCTTTTTGAGGCAACCATCATGTATTTTGGCTTTTCCAATGTACCAGCGACCTTCCAAAGCATGATGAATGACATATTGGGAAACTTGATTCGCATACAACTAGTAATGGTGTATTTAGATGATATTCTAATATTTGGGACATGTTTGAAGGAACACAGGCGATTGGTCAAGGAAGTGCTGAAAAGGCTCCAATTTAATAACCTCTATGCTAAAGCAGAAAAGTGTTTCTTTGAACAAAGTAGTATCAAATATTTGGGCATAATTATTTTGGAAAATAAAGTACAGATGGATGAGGAGAAACTTTCAGGAGTTCTAGAGTGGCCAGTACCAACAAAAGTCAAGCAAGTACAAGCATTCTTAGGCTTTGCGAATTTCTATAGTAGGTTTATTGAGAACTTTGCCAAGATGTCAAAGCCACTCTCCAACTTGACCAAGAAGGATAGTACCTGGACTTGGGGCAAAGAGCAACAGAATGCTTTTGAGGTGCTGAAAAAGGCCTTTACTACAGCTCCAGTCCTAAGAATACCAAATGAAGAAGATCCCTTTAAGTTATCCACTGATGCCAGTGACTTTGCAACAGGAGCTGTCTTATCACAAAAAGACATGCAAACTAACCTGTAGCATCCAGTAGCTTTCTTCTCCAAGTCATTAGATGTCCATAAAAGGAACTATGAAATCTATAACAAGGAACTACTTGCAGTAATTCAGGGACTAGAGGAATACAGACACCATTTGGAGGGACATCCATATAAAGTTGAGATCTGGTTGGATCATCAGAACCTTATATTTTTTAGGACAGCTCAAAAGCTAACCAGGAGGCAAGCAAGATGGGACACTTTTTATGACTCATTTTGACTTTGTACTCTATCATAAACTGGGAAAGACAATGCAGGCAGAAGACCCCTTGTCCAGATGAGCAGACCATGAGATGGGGACAGACCTCAACAATATAAACCAGGTGTTGCTAAAACCTGAGTTCTTTGCTATCAATGCACTAGAGGCTACTCATGAGACACCAATAAATGACAAGATAATCCTAAAGGAGGTCAAAGCAGCATTCTTATTGGATGAAGTCACCAAAGACTATAAGACATTACTCAAGTCTGGTCCAAGAGAATTTGGAAAATCCTTGCAAGACTGGAACTATGAGAATGGACTACTCCTGTATAGAGGGAAGGTTTATATTCCCCATAGTGTGGAAGACACCTTGCAACAACAGATCATTAAGATGCACCATGATTTGCCATCTGCTGGACACCCAGGTCAGTGGAAGACCTATGAGTTGGTCTCCAGAAATTACTGGTGGCCTAGGATGACAGCATTTGTCAAGAAATATGTTATGGGTTGTGATATGTGTCAGTGGATGAAAAATTGCCCATAGCAACCTTTTGGACCACTCGTGCCTAACAAGGTATCTAACGGGCCTTGGGAAATAATCTCAATGGACTTAATCACACAATTGCCAGAGTCAAATGATTACAATGCTATCTGTGTTATTGTTGACAGGCTCACCAAAAGGACCCATTTTATTCCTATCAACAATCAGTTCTCATCCAAAGATATGGTACAGTTACTATATGACAAGGTCTATCCATTGCATGGACTACTGCTACAAATCATTTCAGATAGAGAAGTACAATACTCAGCTGAGCTATTCCAAGAATGGTACAAGATTTTAGGAATAGAATCTACAATGTCAACAGCATATCATCCACAAACAGATGGACAAACAGAATAAGTAAACCAGGCATTAGAGCAATATCTTTGGTGCTATGTGGATTATAATCTCAGTAATTGGTCAGATCTACTCCCCAGTGCAGAGTTTGCATATAACAATCAAGCATATAAAGGCATTAAAGAAAGTCCATTCTTTCTTGAATATGGCAGATACCCAAGAGCAGGCCCAATTTTAGTCAAAGAGTCACCACAAAGGGACTTGAATAACCTGACGTATAAACAACAAGAAGCCTTGGAGCAGGCAAAAGCAGCTCTTACTCTTGCAGCGGAAAGAATGAAGTGGTACTATGACCAAAAAGTCCAAAGTGTCCCATTCAAAGTTTGCAACAAGGTACTACTCAATCTGAAGGATTACCAGACTACAGAGTGAGCATTACGACCCTGGTATGAAGGACCATTCAAAATAATAGAAAAGTTGTCCTTGGTTACGTTCTGGCTTAGGATGCCACTTCGCTACTGAGTACTGTACCCAGTCTTTCATGCTAGCAAGTTAGCACAGTACTCCACCATCTGGACAGAAATCCACACCCCCACCACCAACCTTGATACAGGGCCAAGAAGAATGGGAGGTAGAGAAGATTCTAGATTCACAACAAAGACATGGAAAAAACAAATTCCTTGTTAGATGGAAAGGATATAGTCAAGGAGATGACACATGGGAACCTGAGGAAAATCTACATAATGCAGGCAAAAAGCTGCAGGAATATCTTCAGAGTTTACCAAAAACGAGATAACTTCTCAACGGAGCTCGAACCAAGAGTGGAGGTAATGTCACAAACTTCATTTGGACCATAACTCCAGGAATACTTGACCAATTTCGATGATCTAAATGGCCACCAAAAGCCCTTAAGAAGACCTTTCAAACGGTACCAAAAACGTCTCAAAGTGATCAGTATTCACCAAAGTTATCAGCAGATCAGTCAGTGATCACCAAGTTACCAGACACTAAATCGCCAATATCTCAGGAACTGCTTAACATAATCATTTGCTTCAATGACCATCGTGAAGCTCTCTTCAATGCGCTTCTTTCGGTTATAAATAGATCCAGAGGCAATAAGATCCCATGGAGATACAAGGTCCTCAATGTTTGCACATGACACTGATCTTTACTCATAGATTATCATCTGTCCTTGAATAGAACAAAGGACTGCCCTAAGATAGTTAGGTTATCTCTATTTCAAGAACAATAGCACTCCTATATGTAGAACAATAGGTAGTGATCATGTGGTAGGCTGTTCTGGTGCACAGACCACCACAATCATGTATTTAAGAACTGTATGTCTAAGGATAAACCTCAGACTTAACAACATCTTTTGCTGCTTGTCTAACTTTGCTTTTTTGAACACTTTGATTATCAAATCAAGCAATCACAAATCAGTAAGTGGCCATTTGTGATAGCATCTCTTTTCTGTGCTTTTCCCTTTGTAAGGCATGTTGCTTCTTCTTCCTTCCTTCTTTGCTTTGGGCATCCACACCACTCTGCTTCCTCTAACTTCCTTCCTCTGAGGACTCCTTGTCCTCTGTTGTTTTCCCTATGCATTCCTTTCTTTCTACACCATCTGCATCCTATGTAGGTCGCTATGACTTCTTCTGTCATCCATCCTAACTCCAACAGCTTTGCATCTTCTGGCACATTCTCCACTCCACAGTATTCCTGTGCCTTTTCCCAATTGGGATGCGCTGGCTTCCCTCCCTGCTATGCCTTTTGTGGCCTAGCCACACATGCCACTTCCTCACTTCTCCTTTCCTTCTCCTTAATATTTGGACACTCCCACTTGTAGTGTCCTATTCTCTGACATCTGAAACATTGCACCCCTTCCTCCACTGTCTCCTATTTCCTTACTTTCACTTCTCCCCTTACCCCACACTGCATTACTCTACTCGCTATTACCTCAAATCTATTCTGAGGAGTTAGTTTCTCTTTTTCCTCTTTCTTCTTGTTCCTGCAGTTACAGGCCAGGTGCCCAAACTTTCTACACCCCCAGCATACCCTTCCTTCCCTTCCCTCTATTTCTGCCCTTAGTTTGGCTAGGGCATGCTGTTGGTTGAGCATACTACCCATAAGAGAGTTATATTGTTCCAGAGACATGGTGCTACGTCTCCAGAGAAGTCAAAATAGGAGTGATCTTACTAATATTACGTGTACTGGGGCACAAGATCTTCACCCAGCTAGACACCTACTGCCCTACTTACTACTGCCCTAATGCTATGGTTATACTATCACCCCAAGGAAAGGATCTCTAACCTAAATGTCTTCTTAAGGATATAGCATTAATCTCCTGCATAGACAGATGACAATATACCTGTAGCATGAAGTTTATAGTATAAAAGGAGTACAAGTAATTATCCAGCCCACTTGATTGTAAGGTTAGGTCTTAGTAGTGATACCTAAGCTTGGTACTATACCTCTACCTGCAGTCCCTAACTGACTGCAAAGTCCCCTTAAGCCTAGGGCCTGGCTATGTTGTAGTGGTCCTGAGTTGTGTCACTCAGGTACTGAGGAAGATAAGAGAGTAAAGGTGGCAAGGCTCTGTGATGAGCAGTGCTAATAAGGGAATCGAGTTCTGGTGTAAGAACTTAGACTGAGATGTCTTAGAACTACTCCTAGTCCAAGTTGACAAGGAGACTCGATGGAGTTCTCATTTGATTATGGTACACTACTTATATACTTCCTGTGTTTACTTCTATTTATAAACTCCCATGCATCTCTTTTAGTTGTTCTATCTTACACATCCACCAATTTCCTAATTAAAAGAAAAGAAAATGAATAATGACTTAGCCATTTTTGGCTGTGTTATGATACTACTAGCACAGGGATATGATATGATCCTGGTAGTATATGATAGAATAACAAAAATGGCACACTTTGTGCCTACTACAGAAAGGACTTTGGCAGAAGGAGTGGCAAGACTGTTCCAAGATAATGTCTGGAAATTACATGGATTACCAGAAAGTACTATAACAGATAGAGCACAGTTTGCAGCAGGAATGATAAGGGAGTTAAATCAAATATTGGGGATCAACACCAAATTGTCAACAGCCTATTACCCACAAACAGATGGTCAGACAGAAAGAATGAATCAGAAACTAGAACAATACTTGAGAATGTTCATTGATCACTATAGGAACAGTGGCCAGATTGGTTAGTAACAGTAGAGTTTGCATACAACAACAAAGTACAGACAAGTACAAAAGTATCACTATTCAAGGTAAATAATAGATGAGATCCATATATGGGGTTTGAGATGAGAAAAAAGGGAAAGTTTGAGAGAGCAGAAGTGTTTGCAAAGAGAATAAAAGAAGTATACAAGAAAGCAGAGGTAGCACTGAGGAAGAGTCAAGAAGAAATGAGAAAATATATAAATAGAAAAAGAAATGAGCCAGAGGAGTACAGAGTGGGTGACTGGATACTCTTGAGTACAAAAGATCTTAAGTTCCAAATAAAGGGAAATGTTATTGATAGGCAGTGAATACCCTTAGTGATTACCCTAGATAGATGTTCAAGAAGAACTCGATGGAGTTCTTTGTTGGATTGGACTTCTACTTATACTACTTTTACAGTGGCTGTACTCTTAGTCATGTCCTTCCAGAATGTTCTGTGATCACCTGACCTTGTCATGTGACCCTAGTTCCCATACTATTTATATCTTCAACCCTATTGTATGTCTTGAGTGTTATGAGAGCTCCAAACAGGAAAAGGTTTCCCAAGCATTTGAACACTTAATCCAAAACCTCAAAGCATACAATGGAGTAAGGATATAAATAGGGTAGGGACTCAGTAAGTTAAATCACATAACAAGGTCAGGTGATCATAGAACATTCTGGAAAGAACATGTGATCGTGGGACTCTAGGGTACAGCCACTGTAGTAGTAGTATAAGTGGGGCTGCAATCCAATGAAGAACTCTATCGAGTTCTTCTTGAACATCCACCTAGGGTGATTGCTAAGGACATTCACTGTCTATTGATAACAGTGGGTTCCAGAAGTTCTTTGTACTCCTTTATGTGTAATAACTTCTTGGTTTTGCAAAAATGTAATTCTGGGGGGCAGGATGCAAAGTAGAAATCATCTACTTTGTGCCAGCAAGAGTCTGCTTTAATGAGTCTATTGTAGAGTTTGGTGGATGGAGTGGGTTCTATTCCTATCCTTTCCAGCAATGATTTCTCTGTTGCACTCTCCTTTTTCAGCGAGAGGCATTCAGCAAGAGTCTTGGTATTTCTAATGGCGGACATGGCTTGGGGGCAAAAGTAAGCATGACATCTCTATTTCAGCGGATGAAGTGTGGTGGACAGAAACTATACTATAACTATACTAAAAGTGTCCTTCCAACAACATAGGTCCTGTCTTGAGGGGAGAGTTTGACATCATGTCCAGTTTCTCACACTGGCTCATGGAGGAGGAATAGGGGTCTTAGAGTGGTTTTAGCCAT
Organism: Leucocoprinus sp. KB1807203; assembly: GCA_019327925.1. Taxonomy (NCBI): domain Eukaryota; kingdom Fungi; phylum Basidiomycota; class Agaricomycetes; order Agaricales; family Agaricaceae; genus Leucocoprinus; species Leucocoprinus sp. KB1807203. The sequence continues at coordinate 40,047 of JAHTMQ010000049.1, read as the reverse complement.
CTGCAAGGGTTTTTTGGAAATGTTTACACAAATCCAAAGTCTTTCAGGACTAGCTGTGATATACAAGCTAGCCTGCTCTCAATAGTTTGAGAGACAGACCTTCTCCTTTACACCTGGGGTCCAGCCTACTATAGAGATAGGTCCTTGACAGAAACCTACTCTAAGCCCTCAGTCAGTTATCTGTCCTGTAACAGAAACAGAGACACCCTCAGGAAAGTCATCTTGTCCTGTAACAGAGACAAAGAGACCCCCTTATAGCCCCCTAGACCTACATCTGGAATGAACACAACCCCATGTCCTTTACAGAGACAATGGGGACAGAAAACAGTAGACTTAACAAACTATCACAAATGGCCACTTACTGATTTGTGATTGCTTGATTTGATAATCAAAGTGTTCAAAAAAGCAAAGTTAGACAAGCAGCAAAAGATGTTGTTAAGTCTGAGGTTTATCCTCAGACATACAGTTCTTAAATATATGATTGTGGTGATCTGTGCACCAGAACAGCCTACCATATGATCACTACCTATTGTTCTACATATAGGAGTGCTATTGTTCTTGAAATAGAGATAACATAACCATCTTAGGGCAGTCCTTTGTTCTATTCAAGGACAGATGATAATCTATGAGTAAAGATTAGTGTCATGTGCAAACATTGAGGACCTTGTATCTCCATGGGATCTTATTGCCTTGGGATCTATTTATGGCCAAAAGTAGTGCATTGAAGAGAGCTTCACAATGGTCATTGAAGCAAATGATTATGTTAAGTGGTTCCCAAGATATCAGTGATTTAGTGTCTGGTGACTTGGTGATCACTGACTGATCTACTGATAACTCGGTGAATACTGATCACTTTGAGATGTTTTTGGTACCGTTTGAAAGGTCTTCTTAAGGGCTTTTGGTGGCCATCTAGATTGTCAAAATCAGTCAAGTATTCCTGGAGTTATGGTCTAAATGAAGTTTGTGACATTCTGGCTGCTTATGAAATATTCAAGGTTTTTATGATTGCTCTAGATCTCAAATCTACCTTATGCACCTTCTAGTAAATACCTCCACTCTTCTAGACATTTGATGATTGCTAACATCTCTCTATTATGAATCTTATAATTCCTTTCTGCTTCATTTAATGATTTTGAGATAAAGGCTACTGGCTTCTATTTTTCATCCTCACACTTTATCAATAACACTTCTCCTGTTGCATACTCTGATATATCTACTTCTACTCTCATCTCCTTGTTCAAGTCAGGTACTACTAGTACTGGTCTCATTGTAAACACCCTTTTTAACTCCTTGAATGCCACTTTCTGTTCCTTCCCCTAATTCCACTTTTCATCTTTCCTGATTAATCTATATAGTGGTTTGGCTAACTTAGCAAAATATTTTACAAATTACCTATAGTAATTTGTCAATCCTAGAAACTTCTGCACTTCTTTGACTATCTTAGGTCTAGGCCATTTAAGAACTTCTGCCACTTTCTTCTCCTGCATCTTAATTCCTTCTACTTCTATTACCAGTCTAAGAAAGTCAATCTCTTTGACTTTCCAAACACATTTTTCTGGCTTTACATAGAGGTCACTCTCTTCTATTCTCTTCAATACTTCTTCTACTATCTCATCATGCTTCTTTTCATTCTCTATTCCTACCAACATATTGTCCATAAATGCTACTACATCTCCAGTGTCAATTAAGTCTCTAAGAATGTTATTCATTATTGCCTAGAAGGTTGCTAGCAAGTTTGTGAGACTGAAAAATGTGACTGTGGGTTTGTACACCTCTAGATGTATAGTGAATATAGCTTTTTATTCATTCCCTTCCTTTATCCATACATTGTTGTATCCCTATCTCAGATCCATCTTTATGAACACCTTTTTTATATCCATAGTGTCAATCAAGTCTGAAATTAATGGTAATAGATAGTTATCCTTGACTGTTCCTTTATTCAGGTATTGATAGTCCTATACTATTCTTTTTTTTCTATTCTTTTTTCCCACAAAGAATACTGGTAAAGTCTGAGGTAATTTTGAGAATCTAATGTACCCTTTCTTCAATTGTTCCTCTACAAATTCTCTTACCTCCTCTTTCTTTTCTCTTAACATTAGATATATCCTTTCTTTCCTTGGCACAAAATCTTCTCTCAGATTTATTGCATGGTCCCAAGGTTTTCTTACTGGTATTCTTCCCAATTCCACTTTCTCAAACACTTTAAGCTACTTATGAAATCTTGGTGACACCATCTTCCTCACTTTTTCTCTATTTCATTCAACTTCATTATTAAATTTCTCTTCCATCAATATTTTCCATTTGTCTCTATCTGATTTTTCTATTACTCTGACCCTCCTCCCTACTTTCTTCTTTTTCTCTATATCTTCTTTTACTGCTATCTTTCTTCTACAGATTGGTGGACATCTTGTCATTTTGACTTCTCTTATCTCCCAGTTTATCTTGGGAGTTATGCACTTGCAACCATGGCATACCCAGTATGATGTTAGTCCTTCCTAAATCACATACATCCATCCTCATTCTTTCTACATGACTTTTGTAGTATACATTTACCTTCACCTAGTGTGTAATTGCTCTTCTGCTATTATTTGTACCATTCATATTCCTTACTACCACAGGTCTTTCTAACTTCTGTAGCTTGAATCCATTTCTTGCTGCTATCTTTCTGTCCATAAACATCCCTGTTGTGCTACTATCCAAGAGTGCTTTCACTGTTACACCTTCATGTATATCCATTTTCTCTACCCCAATATTCAGCCACACTTCTCTCAACATTTTGAATGTTTTTCTGATATCCTTTTGCTTGTCCCCCTTTTGTACTGTACCTTTTGGAACCCCTGTCCATATACCACCCTGCTGCACCTTTCCCTCTATGGTGCATACTGCCACTCTCCAGTTCCACTACAGTTTTTTCTTTTCTATCATACATTCTGGACACAAGATCTCACTCCTTTCTTGTTCCAGTACTCTTCCTCCTATTGCATCCTTTCTTCTATACTTTATATACTGCACCCTTGTCATCTCTTCCCTCCTTGCTTCTTCTTCTCTCCAGTTCTATGCTTCCTGGCAAAGGTTGCACCACATATTTTTTACTTGTCTTTTAAGGAGAAACCCTTGTCCTCAATTTTCATGGGTTTGAACCCCCTTGCCTTCACATCCCCTATACTCTATATAGGTTGTTACTGTCTCCTCTGTGATCCATTCCCTTTCAAGTAGAAGTGTTTTTTCTGGGGGCATGCTCTCTTTGTTATAATATTCCTATGTCTTTTCCTATGTAGGACATGCTAGCCTCCTCTCTTGCTGTATCTTTTGTGGACCAACCACATGCGCTGCCTGCTTACTTCTCCCCTTCTGTCTTTCTACTTCTATGTTTGGGCATTTTAATTTGCAGTGTCCAATCCCCCAACATCTAAAATACTTTACTTCCTCTACTCTTTTCTGCTGCCTTTACTTCATCTTTCATTCCACACTGCATCACCCTAGTTGCCAACATCTCATATCTATTTTGGGGTTTTTTTCTTTTCTCCTTCTCCTCTTTTTTCTTTGTCCTGCAGTTATAGACCAGGTGCCCAAACTTCCTACAATTCTAACATTCTCTTTTTTTCCTTTTCTCTAACTGTACTCTTAGTGAAGCAAGGGCTTATTTTTCTTTGAGCATGTTGCTCAGGAGGTTGTTATATTGTTGTTGAGACATAGTATTAATGTCTCAAGGTTAAAGTGAAAGGTTTTTGATCTTACTTAAGTTACATCTGCTGGAGCGCACAAGATCTTCACCCAGTCAGATATCTACTGTCTTACTGACTACTGCCCTAGTACTAGGGTTACACTATCACCTCTAAGAAGAGAATCCCTACTCTAAGCAGCTTCTTAGTAATGTGTTGCTATTCCTCTGTGTATATGGATTACAATGGACCCTCCCAGTACAAAGTTAATAAAGTGAAAGAGTACAAGTAGTTTACTAAACACTACCCAATTGCAAGGTCAGATCTTGGATATGATATCTGGGTTTGGTACTACACCACCACTGGCAGTTCCCTAACTGACTACCAAGTCCCCTTAACCCAAGGGCCCAGCTATGTATAGAAGTAACTAGTGATCACAATGATTACTGGTTGAGGGTTGAAATGATGTGAGAGTAAGAGAATAAACAAGGCTCAAGGTAAACAGTGTCTAAGAAGTGGGATTAAGTTCTTCTGTTGTGTAACTCAAGTCAAGTTAACTCAGCAGCTAAGTCTTTAAGAATTACAAAAAGAACTTGATGAGGTTCTTGCTCAATTGTACCAGCTACATATACAAGTATACTATTTGCTCTCATTTACATTGATAATATTCTACAACCAGCCAAGAGGCTGCCAGTTCAATTCCCTTGTCCATCATTCTATAAATATATATCTTTGGTCATAGTCAAGACAACTCATGACAGTACCCCCTTTTTAAAGGTCCTTGTTCCAAGGACTTTTTACAATTTATTGTATAGGTCTTGTAGGTTGCCCATTTCATCTTTTTTGTTGTTACAAACTTCATTTGGACCATAACTCTAGGAATACTTGACTGATGTCAATGATCTCAATGGCCACCAAAAGCCCTTAAGAAGACCTTTCAAACAGTATTAAAAATGTCTCAAAGTGATCAGTATTCACCAAGTTATCAGCAGATCAGTCTGTGATCACTAAGTCACCAAACACTAAATTACCAATATCTCAGGAACTGCTTAATGTAATTGTTTGCTTCAATGACCACCATGAAGCTCTCTTCAATGCACTACTTTTGGTTATAGATAGATCCCAAGGCAATAAGATCCCATGGAGATACAAGGTCCTCAATGTTTGTACATAATACTGATCTTTATCTATAGATTATCATCTGTTCTTGAATAGAACAAAGGACTGCCCTAAGACAGTTATGTTATCTCTATTTCAAGAACAATAGCACTCCTATATGTAGAACAATAGGTAGTGATCATATAGTAGACTGTCCTGGTGCACAGACCACCACAATCATGTATTTAAGGATTGTATGTCTGAGGATAAACCTCAGACTTAACAACATCTTTTGCTACTGTCTAAACTTTTCTTTTTTGAGCCTTTTAATTATCAAATCATCAACTCACAAATCAATAAGTGACCATTTGTGATATATACAGAATCCAATAGAAACTCCATCAAGTTCTTCTTGTCAATTTGGACTTGGAGGGTGATTAAGTCATCTTAGGCTAAGTCACTATACTTATACCCCACCAGTAAGATGTAGTATATATATAATGTCATATAAGAGAAAGAAGTAGTCCATGCTTAAGAGTTATGGAAAACATCTATACAACATAAGGTCAATTGTCATGAGTTGCCTTGACTATAACCAAAGATATATATTTATAGAATGATGGACAAGGGAATTGAACTGGCAGCCTCTTGGCTGGTTGTAGAATACTATCAATGTAAATTAGGGCAAATAGCATACTTGTATAAGTAGTTGGTACAATTGAGCAAGAACTCTATTAAGTTCTTTTTGTAACCCTCAAAAACTTAGCTACTGAATCAACTTGACTTGAGTCACACAACATCAATCATAACACTGAGTCTCCACTAGCAGTCCCTAACTGACTGCCAAGTCCCCTTTACAGCTAGGGCCCATTAGTGATCAAGTTTATTACCAATTAAGGATGATAAAAAAGTAAAGTTTAGGCAGGGTTCAAAGTGAACAGTGTCTAGAGTATAGAATCAAGTTCTTCTGTTAGTAACTGACTCAAGAATCTTAAGTTAAGGGTTCACTCAAAGTAGTGCTTTAGGGTTAGAAGAAAACTCAATGGGGTTCTTGTTTAATTGCAGTCTACTATATATACAAGTACAGTATTTGTCCTTATTTAAACTATAAGCTGTCCATCAGCTACCAGTTTGACTCTAGTCCATGTCCATTCTATTCATAGCTTATTGTTATAGTCAAGGCAACTCATAACAAAAGAGCAAAGAGAAAACAAGAGAAAAGAGTAGTATAAGAACTGAGCAGTGAACACTTAATCCTCCTCCTTATCTAAGTTGACAAGAAGAACTTGATAGAGTTCTCATTCAATTGCTGTATGATACTTATACAAATTCTGGTATTTACTATTATTTACAAAGTTCTATGTGCTTCTTTTTATTTAACTCTTCCACATGTCTGATCTTTAGAAACTAAAAGAAAGGAACAATAAAATAAAATAAAAAGAAAAAGAGACAAGAAAAGAAAAGAAAAGAAAAAGAAAAGAAGTATTAACTTAGCCATTTTACCAAGTCATGACAAGTAGAGGATTGTGATTATGATTTGAGTGATTTTATTTATTTTGTTAAATTTTCTTAAAATAAGAAAAGAAAAGAAAAAGTCAATTACAATTCTTTTCAGATTTTCCTGAATTTATTTGAATTTTGTAGAATTTATTGAGTGAATTAAGTGAAAAGAGAGAGTATGGGAACAACTAGATACAATTGTCTGTGTAACAGTAAGTAGTGTTGTTTTTACTGAGTTTTACTGATTTTACTGAGAATTTAGAGTGAAAAAGTGTGCTGACAAAAGCTTGGAGACAGGTGCAGTTTCATCCAATTTTATTACAATTTATCTTGATTTTTCCTGAGTTTATTTGAATTTATTTGAATTTTTGAGTGAAAATAGAGGGTGTGGTAACAATTAGGTACATGATTCATCAGTACTATCATCCTACATTTGGTCTTGCATACTCTTATAAGAATTAAAATCAATGTACTGGGAATGAAAAGCTTCAGCTTCTCTCCTGTCTCCTGGAAGCACTTCTGAATAATTTTATATTGTTTGCCTCCCTACAATCCAATTGATCAGCTCCATGGGATGATGAGTTAAGATAGAGAGCTCACAGGTAAATGGTATTGTTTCACATGCCTCTTCCACATCCTGAGGTAATAGTTCCTTCTTTTGTCTAGCGCGATCCAACCCTCGCATTCCTTGCACCAGACACGGTGGGGCATCAGCACCCTAGCGCATGGATCCACGCGAAATACCTCCTTCTGCTCATCCTCACGGACGCTGCATTCCGTGGCTCTGTCCTTTTTCTTGTTTTTCGCAATTTTGATGACTAGTCCTGAAAATTCAGACATGTCAATGGTGGGTGGATGAGAACAGATAGACAAGGACTCACTCGAAGAGGATGGCTTCGACGGGGAAGCTAAGCGTTTTGGGGCTTGACGCCTCCGGCACGATGGGGTCCCGTCCTGAATTCGACCTTTGGTGGCGTTCAGAAAAATGGAAGGTAGAGAACAGGGGGCAGGGAGGGAAGAGTAGGCATCGAGTTCAAAGCGGGGATACTTGGCGGCAAGGAGGGCTTCAAAGGACATGATGGAGGGTTGGTATCGTGGAACAATACGATCAAGGCTCTTATACCTTTTTTTGAAATCGCATCACGTCCGCGGTGCCTGAGCTATAACAGATTACAGATCTTGATCACGGGTCCAGTGGTGACTAGGCTGCCCCGAATTGCCAAACAAAAGAAAAAGGTGGAGGTCATCGTTGGTCGGCCCAGAATCATCCTCTGAAAAGACAGACAAGCCAATACCATGGAGGAAGTGGCATACACAATCAAGTGTCTTTGCTGAGCCACTGGGAAGGAGTGCCGACAAATCGGGATCTGTGCAAATAGCGCGATATCCGGACCGTGCTTAACCCGATCTCTTATCCAAGGAATGGACAAGCCACTTGGGCGAAATGCGGTTCACCTGACTAATCTCGATGCAAGTGATAACAACGGATGTGGTCCATGTACCATCAGTTCGGCAAAACCCTCTAGCTAGTACAGAATGGGGATCAAGTCAGCCGTTCTTGCCGAGGTGCACCAGTCCAGGTGGCAATGAGAGAGGTGCTTGCTTCGAATAAGGACAGCCAAACACAGGAACTGGATGGTATCCTCGCCGCTTGTCACCTGCCGCCTGCTGTTCAGACAATTGACGTCCTCACTCTGAGCTAATCGCAGCTGTTCCTAGCCATGGTGAGCTCTGATTGTCGCCCACCTCAGTCAAACAGCATGAATGGAATTGACCCGTGGTGTGAGATGTAGGGATGATCTAGTTTGAGGAGTGAAACATGCCTTAATCTCCATAGTTATCTCGACCTGGATAGATTCTAGCGGCGAGGACTGGCGAGTGCGGAAGACACGAAAATTTCTGGTACTACAAGTTGGCATCACGATTCTCGAGAAGGACCAAAATGAGAGAAAAAATGTTGAAGGTGAAATTTGGGTCTCGGAAATGGTGCAGCTGCTGGAGAAGGATTGCCGCCTGTTTCCTAAACTAGTGACTCTGACTCTAGGGATGAGATCGGCGTTCGATGATTTTTTGCCAATACTTGACGATGTGGTCAGTACAGTAGTTCGCTGTTTGTAATAAGCGCCCCGAGCTCTGGAGCATCCACCTTCTAAATGAGTAGGAATTTCATAATGAATATAATCAAACATTGAGTATGAATTGCGTAAAAATCGATCAATGATGATGTGTGTCAGAACAGATCTTTTGATGGTGAATGTTTACGTTGTTTGTTCCACGACCACAATGGCCTCTACAGATACTGCTCGTGAAAACACCGTGAGGCCTCCTTCTGGCGCTATGCGGCCTCCTCCTCTCGAAAAGCTCGCTGCCTTTATGGGCGCGCAGTCCAAAGAGCCGAACAGCAATTCAACATCTCGCCCGAGACTCGCCGTAGCCGCTCTTCGCACCGGGTCTTCGACTTCGGTCACTACATCCGCGTCTACCCTAGATTCAACAGCAGTCAATCTTCCCAACACTCGCTCAGCATCACCGTCAGCTTTATCAACGTCCCCTCCACATTCTGAAACGCGGTCAATGGACGGGGAAGCCGGTGATGCACTGACATCTGAGCGACTTGAAAAGCTGGACCAGGACAACCCGTCGCTGCAAGAGAAGAAGCCTGTCAAGGTTGGTTATAAGAACATTCCGAGTCTGGATACCATCACTGCACGTCTCGTCAAAGCCCGTCAACTCAGCATCGATGGTACCGCCAAGCCCCCTGAGGCTCCTATGATTGAGGATCCAAAGACTCCTGGTGTCCAAATGAAGGCCCCAGAACATCCACTGCAATTCCCGTGGTGCGTTTCCTCTGAAAACTCTTTTATGGTTTTTCCCAGCAAGACGTCAGGGAATTTCTGACTTATCTACCTCCTCAGGACAATCTATCATGACACAAAAACCAAATACCCGTTCACAACTGTACCCACTGTACCAAAGCCCCCCACAACGGAAACTTCAGGATCTTACACCAACAATCCTCCTGATACGCAGGACTACGAAGCTGGGCTGACCGTCATCGGTGAATTCAACACGGTCGAAGCCTTCTGCCGATACTTCAATTGGCTGAAGCCCCCTTCAAAACTAGAGAAGAACTCCAATTATCACCTCTTCAAGACAGGAATCAAGCCCATGTGGGAGGATCCTGCAAACGCTGATGGTGGAAAGTGGGTGTTAACGATGAAGAATAATCCTGAGCTGCTCGATCGGTCTTGGTCGTGGTTGGCAATGGCGCTCGTAGGGGAGGAACTAGATGAAGGGGACGAGATTTGCGGTGCTGTTGTAAGCTTGAGATCAAAGGTGGACAGAATCCAGCTGTGGACAAGGAGCAAAGACGATGTCGAGAAATTGAACACAATCGGAAAGAGAATGGTAAAGTTATTAGATCTCTCAGATGAAGATCAGATCGGCTTCGAATTCCAGGTATGTTCACCATATTCACTTTGACATACCTCCAATAAATTTAATTCTACGCAGTACAACACTGAAGACAGACCCCAACACAATAAATTCCTTTCTATCTCATCAATGCCTAACACAGGGTTCCGATCCTCTTTTCAAACCCAAGGACCTACGAGTGCAGGACTACCCGTCCGCAGTTCGGGGTTTCCGCCATCCGACCAGTCGAGCAATACAAACGCCTTTGGCTTATCCGATGCGGGATCCTCATGGAAACCGCTTAGCACTAGACGTTGAGTCTCTTCATGCTACAGATGTCTAACCTTCTTTTCCATGTACCAAGTATTAGTAATTTCTTGTCTTGTCTTGTCTTGTATTCATCCAGAGATTTGTATCTACTAGGAGCCACAGAAACACTTTGAAATCAAGTAGTGCCTCGCATTTTGGTGCATTCTGGTGGGCCATGACACGGCCTTGGCTCACTAAGTTGATTATCTCTTTATGGTCGATGATTTTACATGCAAAAGAGCATCCTTGATGAGTTGCTCTCGGCTACCTGCAGAGATTGATTGTTGAGTAGTGGGGGTTACCTCGACTTCGGCGACTGGATTCGATGTTGCTTCGTTTCTCCCATTGGTGTCAACGCATAAGTGGAAAGCAATGCCTTAGGGCCCGACCCAGACATGACACAACTTTCCGAAGTATTCCACCCGGCGCGTTTGAGCTCTTCCACAAAGTCGTTCGCCACCGAAGAAGAGTTGATATATTCATGAGTAGATGTTATCAATTCTACCTGAACTTCAGGATTCTGGAAATTGGATATCTTCTCGGAAGCGATGCGCCGACATAGTTCAACCGCGTGCAGCCAGCCTTTAAGTTGATCTTCTGCCGTAAATTTCTCCCTGAAGCATACGTGGACAATAGGATAGCGATCCAGGTTATCTGCAGCATGAGTAGAGAAAGAGGTTTTTGGGTCGAAGCAAACGATATAATTCTGGTTGCGAAACTTGTGAAGGAAGGCGAAGGAGAGTGTTGGGCCACACAACACATCCAGAGGTGCAGAGCCCATATGAAAAACGCCGATGATACGGTGTGTTAATGAATCGCGAATTGTTCCAGGACGATCGAAGATAAACTCGTGTTCAGCTATTTGTTGAGGAGTCGGTACTTTTTTGTGAGCCTTGTAAAGCAGCCATGCGATCGATGCCCGTTGCCTGTTGAGGTAACGAAAGGCGAGGTTTCGCACCGCGTAGTAGTTGATAGTAAGGTGCAGAACAACAAGGATGAATAGGGAGATATATGTTGCCCAGAGAGAAGTTATAAGTGGAATAAGGAAACTGCCGAGCTGCGGATCGTGAGCAGTTCACTCCCAACTAGATGAAGCAGACTACTCACCAGCATGCCTGCAAGGGCAAGAACGGTTTCTTTGCTAGAGTCTTTCGCATTGAGATCACCAAGATCGCCTGAACCTGTGGATGGTGTAGCAAAATGCAACGAGATAGCAGCTTTGGAGCCACCAGCAACAATGCCACAGAGAGCCCTCAGCGTTGCACTCGCACACAAGGCAGCAACACGTGCCCAAGGAAAGAATGTACCCAGGACGGGAGAAAAAACATCAATGATTACAGCCAGATCATTCATGATGTCCGCTAGAAACCGGTACATCTTTGTTTCAGGCACTAGGGAGGTACCCAAATAATAGGCACCAACAATAGCTGCAAACCAGGACTTTGTGAGAAGCAAATCTTGGGGTGGGGGTTCAAGGACGATTCACTTGTTATTCGACCAAAAACATCTTGAAGAACTGAGAGAAGCATCGCCTCTGTGGCTGTAGCGGAGGAATTACCGACACCCATGCCTAACAGAAGTGCGTTACTGTAGGTGTAGGTGAACTGGGAGGAGCATGTACTAACCCTCAAGCACGGCGCGGGAGGCGAGAAGACTCGCTAGAGAGTTACAGAAGGCCTGAGCAGCATTAAGGATCTGATACCTTGATTGAAGAATTTCAGTCATCTGCCTTACAGACTACTTCGAGGGACGCCATACTGGAGATAGTCTGGTGATAATTAAATTAATCAATGTGACACAAAATGCAAAATTCCTCACCAGGGGTCACGGTTCTGGGAAAACCGACAGGTAAGAACACTTTGGAAAGAAGCTCTTTGAGATCTTGGCGCTTGGTTTGACCTGGTCTATGATCCTTGGTAAAAATCCACAAGTCCTTCAGAAGAAAGAGTTCAATAAAGCGACAGTGGGAGATAGATAGATGAGAGACATTTTCAGGCGAAAGCCACAGCTCTCTTTCTTGATTCATATTATCCCTCTCTGTGACAATAAGCGTCATACCACGACTGCGATTGAGCACCACGCTAGAAATTTTTGAAGGAAAAAAACACGAGATCGCAACACGTTTACCAAGGAAGGTCACCTGACTTCATGTGTAAACTAGGACGCGATAGAGATACAATAAACACTCTTGATTGCTCTCGGTCGGCAAGACCCAGAGAGAAATGTGTGCATGTACCTGATGATGCAATTCCAGTACTGATTGTATAGGTTTAAGTATAGGGAAGGACTTGAAATTACCTCCAAAAAGAGCTGACCTCGAACGACACTTGCACCCTACGTACCGAATACTTTTCATTAATTTTGGATATTATTCCCTGATCTCCTTCGCCGAGCTTTCCAAAAACTGTCTACCGACTGCCATTGAGACAAGGTGAACAAGAGATCAACACATCCGGTTCGAGATTCTTTCAAATTTATCATTTTCCAGGACAACGTCAAGTGGAGCTCTCTCTGGAAATGGCAGGTCAGATAATGCCAAAAGAGAGGATGACAACGATACTGGCAGCGATTGGGATACCGGTATGGGAAGTCAAGACAGAAGGGGTAATGACAATAAGGTAGGAGAATTTTTCATCGTCCTAAGGAGCCCAGTCATCAATCACCCCACTCCATCTTGGATGAAAAAAAAATTGAAGTATAGATAACGAAGACTGAGAATTCAATGTGGTTTCTCAGTCCCCTGTTGTTAAATATCACTCTCCAGACTTTCTTGATATTCAGACAATCCCTTCAAATTGCCTGAAAACAATGCAAGACAGCATTGTCTAAAAGGCATTTTCCAATTCCACAAATGGATCAAGCATCATCTAACGAAAAACGGCAGGAAAATTTTAGCTAGTCAAGTTAAACATGATTTGATGACGCCTGTGAAACGACACCGATCGAGAAAAATTCTCCGAAGGTTCATGACCGCAACAATAACTTTGCCGATGACGCTCGCATAACGGATACAATCACGATTTGCGGCGCCACCGTCAAACTATGTGAAAACGTGATTGCTCAAACGCAGCTTGCCAGATAGATATGGCTTTTGCAGAGACTCAGAGTTCGAGTTGATCGAAGATTTGGGCGAGTTTTCAAAGGGCTCTTTGAGAAAAATCATACGATTGTGATTTGCAGTTCCTCAATAAGCCACAATCCAAGCCGTGTGGATTTAAAATTGAGTGTGGACGATGTGTCACTCGCAGGTGTTTTTATGATGACTGTAGAGGGTCAAGCTGTAACATAGGATAGTCAATTGTTTATTTGGTATTTCTTGCATGGTTTTGTATTGAACGACACATCTGTCTATTTGGTATAAAACAGTGAGTGACTGATTGATCCTTCACATTAGTGGACCTAATGTAGAGGCATTGAAATCAACGCTCCTACTGAATGAGGTTCACCAGATGTAAAGCACGGTCTGTCATTAGAATTATTATCAATGAGTTTTACGGAACTTTACTTACCACTACATAATCTGAAACCAGGCGCAAGGCGCTACTTGTTTCTCACAAAGGTGCAAGTCACCCACAATACTTTACCCGAAATGTTTCGTCAGCCCATCGAAAGTCAGGAAAATAATCGCACTGCTCGGTATTGATCGTGCAATCGTGATACCGCAACCAGCGTAGAATCCTCGAATACCACCTTTACCATACATCTCCTTCAATGTACTCCAAAAAGACGGTTTGAGCCTGCCATTCCCTCTTCTACTGAGAGGCCTCAACTCTTCCTCTGTCTGCATCACGCTTTTGATGGTATCTGCAGGGAATAATGCCAGATTGAACATCCCACCAGCGGAGGCACCAGAAACAGCCGACTCCCAAGCCTTCAGTTCCTTCATATGTACTCCAACAGTGGCCGGATCTGTCGGAAGACCTTGTTTAGTAAGCCGTCTACGAACGAGAATGTTCGCTATGTATTCTTTTGTGCCGAACCACACTGCACCTCCACCAGTCTCTCGGATAAATGTTCCTGTTTGACCAAGCCAAAGGCCGCGGATCCCAGTTGTACGAAGGACAGAAGCAAGAACTGCGATCGGTCCTGGTGGTTTCGTAGTGTGAGGTAAGGATGAGGGAGTTTTGCCAGTAACAATGCTGGTTGCTGCACTCAACCCCGTAGGTGTCGCAACAGCTGCAGAAGGCTGAGCTACGAGTTGTTGGACTTGCATTTTACATTTAACGAGCTCGATGGGAGTACTGTTTCATGAAAACGAATCAGACAAGAAATATATAGAAAAAGCAAGATTTACAGAACGAAACTTGTAATAGCACCTGCTCCAGCTGCAGCGATCATCAGTTGTCCAATAGGTAGTTGATATTCCGTCGGGTATCCCTTCAGGTTTTTAATCATGTTCTGTAATTCGCGATAAGAAAGGAAAAGAGCAGCATTCTCTGCCATGGCACCCATCACAGGTGCAGGCAACCCCTGAGTTAGAGCGGGCGCATGTGAGTAGCGGTTCTAAAGATGAGTTGGTAGCGACTCACGCGATACAAACCTCGAATTCCTTCGTACTTCCATGTCTTGTAAAGGCAATCCAGAGGGCCACTGAAGCGTGCTATTGAGTCTAGGACTTGTGCCTGTAGTCGAACCTTGGTGAGATCGAATGGATGTTCAAACACCTTTGATACCATCCCTGCGATCTATACTTGCGTTTAATTATGCTTTGTGGTAATTCTAGGAAATTACTCACACCACCAAACAGGATATCCTTTGTTGCCTCCATGGTCGCGGACAGGATTTGAGCAACACGCAGGAGGTGAAGAGAAGCGTACAAAGACTGGAAGCGTGTCTGGTAAATTCTGTCTATAGATCCAAGTTGGGTGATACTCGAGCGAAAGGGCGATGAAATAGACAGATGCAGAGTATAAAAACAGTGAAGGAGACTTATATTGGGTATATAAATCAGCCCAGGAGCTGGACCCCGGACACTCACTCAAAGTAACGGGCAGTAGATGATGTTCTTCGTAAACATCTCGGTAAACGTCTCTAATACATTTCGATGTTAACTTGTACCAATCCTCCAATCCAATTCGCGATGGGCATCTCAGCTTGGATGTTACCCACCATGTTGACCCACCACATGAGGCCTGGCATATACGTCAAAAAATGCAAGATATAGCCCTGTTGTATGTAAAACGAAATAGGTAATACAATGATTGAATCAACATGAAAATGTCTTGAAGGATTGAGCAAGAGTTTGTTCGAGGAGAACCGCGAATTCAAGTTGTTCATCGTGCGGACGAATAAGAAGATACAGTGCCAAACTTAGACAGCACGGAATTATTACCAATTCCACTCCTCTTCATCAGTTTCTTCTTTCTTCGCTTGCACTCCTATCTTCTTTGATAATGCAGGAACCGGAGTCACAGGCTGTAACACAGCCGCTGGGCCTAACTTCGCAGTTTCGTTCTTGTCCTCATCATCTAACAACGACCCCGAGAACTTCGGATTAGGTGATGCCGGTGCAACTTGTAGATCTGACGCTTTTCCAGCCGCATCAATTGTCATAGAACAGGAGGGTTCCTGAGCGATAGTTGATGAAGCAACCAACATGTTGACAGCTGAATTTGTCATGTCGGACAAAAACAACGAGGCACGCTTTTGGTTCTTTGTAAATCTGTCACCGGATATAAATCTAAAATGAATGAGATTGATGATAGAACAACGCACGCCGAGCTCTTCTGCAGTTCCTTCAACTTCTTTCCCACGTTATCCATCCAGGAGAAAACAGGCGGCGAGGGAACGGTGGCTACTCCAGCTGTTAACCCAAAACCAGGTATGGACGATATAGGCGCTGACCCTCCCCGTCCAACGTATGAGAGCGAAGGTGAGGATACGGGTTGCAGTGATGTTTCGGTACACATAGCGTTATTACCTTGACTGGAAGGAAGAACTGACGGTGCAAGCGATGAGAAATCGAGTTGTTCGAGATCGAATTGCGCCTCCCGCGATATCTGCCCAGGCGCTTGAACAGCTGTAGCTTGAATGTCGCAAGTCCGCAATTGCCCCTTAAAATCTCCTGTGATAGTTGACTTTACACATTCGATATTTGCATCGTTAAGTCGCAGAGTAGAGAGAGAAGCGGAAACACAGTTATCTTGATCTCGCCTTTGCTTCTGTTGGTGAAATTCAGGATTCGGGCTCATGGTTGGCGTAGCTCCGGTGTCGCGCACCATAAGAACCTGGACTTGAGATTCGCCGTTGCCATGACTGTCATCCATTTTTCTTTCGCCTTCCAAACACAAATTTTCCTCTAAAGCTCCCCTTCGGTCTTCTCCGAACGAGGACATTGAAGATTGGGAGGACCGACCAGGCATGCTGTCTGACCGTGATGTCATGTACGTTGAAATTGAGGAATTTGACTCTTGAGCACAGTGATATTTATTGAGGGACGAGGGAAGACATCGTCCTGATTGGGTGGATACGGTGGGGTACGAGGATGGAGGCGGAGTATACGAGAATCTAGCTGAAAGTAATCTGCTCACCCCTTGTACACCTTCTTTGATTCCGTCAAAGACGATAGTGCTAGCATCAGCACTACTAGCCACAGAACGATGTCCACATTCAAGGCCCTTGTTGACTATTTTTTGCCATTTTCGCTTCACTTTCATGAGAAGACAACGGACCGAATAAGTACGCATTGAGACGCAAAGGCATGACACTATACGCACGTTCTGCAAGCTCTGCTTCGTGCGTTTCAAGCTGTGACCGAAGCTCAAGACACTTTGACTCCTTCTGCGCGATGAGCCGCAGCAAACCTGCATTCCTGTTGCACCAACTTTTAAGTTAAGTTCAAGGCTGAAAGGAGCGCACACGCACCTTTCCATCAGCGTTATTGGCTGACGTACTCGCGCGGGGGATCCAGAAGATGTGTCTACTTCTAATTTCGGTGACGTTGTTGATGGTGGTCTTGACCGAGACTTTACATGTCCTTGAGTTGCTGACGAAGTCGAGCTTGGCGTTCCAAACGAGTTTCTCCTTATGAGCGAGCCTCGATACGGGCTACCTATCGAGTCTGGTGGAAAATATCCTATTGATGACTTCCGACGTGAGGTTTTCGTCCTCGTTGTGGTATCAAAACCACCTATGGTAGGTGAAGAGCTCGAAAATGATGCCAAAGCCATCATTGTTAATCTTTCTGAGTGCTGGAACCTAGAGATCGGTGGTGACGAGTGGAAGGTATCAATTGTCGGTGTTGAGGTTGTTGAATTTGTAACGAGATGGAGAGGACGGGGTGGATGGGTAGACATGGTGGTTGATTATGAGGAAAATAGCAACCATTGGTCCCAATCAGTCTCAACTCACAATGACACTCAGACATTTAGCATTTGTCATGTGTCACGGTCACGATAGGCGCTTAGTCTAAAATTCAATATCACGGCGCACACATCCACTGCTTGACGATGAAAACAAATAATCTACTGCGATGCGGCTATCTGATGAAAGATATCCTCGACAACACGTTGGATGATGTACATCTCAAAACACGGTGTCCACTCGACAATGGCCGACACAGTTGCACACCGGTTTTGCCATCAATCAGCTCGATAGGCTACCCGTAGAACTCATCATCGAGGTCCTGTTGCAGCTAGACATTCCTCACTCGCTTCCGCAGCCTCAGCCACCGTGCAATGTAGCTTGTCGATTCAGTCCGCCAGTACACTACAATCATCAACCATTGCCCTAACATCATCCGCGCCAGCATCCAAGCAGACGCCTTTGACTGTGGTACACTGTACAAAACGCTTTGTACAACCCGGTGTTCCACTTTCAATTGCTTCGGCAGCCATCTCTATTCTTATAGATCCTCGCCGCGTCTGCTACTTCTGTTTCACCGAGAGGCCAGAGTTCTTCCCCGTCATATTTCACGAAGCGTACAGACTCTTCACCTCCAATGCAGAGCCACAGAGCAATTTTAGGAGCTCTGCAGAGTCTTCAAGTTGGAAAGTCCACCAAGCATCCTGAGC
The DNA here is from genome assembly GCA_019327925.1 of Leucocoprinus sp. KB1807203. Taxonomy (NCBI): domain Eukaryota; kingdom Fungi; phylum Basidiomycota; class Agaricomycetes; order Agaricales; family Agaricaceae; genus Leucocoprinus; species Leucocoprinus sp. KB1807203. The sequence goes on along the minus strand of JAHTMQ010000049.1, from coordinate 22,052 downwards.
CTGTCTGGGCGATACAGTAGTTGGGGGGGGAGAATTTTCGGCGGAGGCGACTTCGATTCTACGATCGCCAGGCAGTGGCTCAGAGTCCGATGGTCAGTGGTCTTCCACAGTTGGACAAACCCACCAGGGAACCTAAGCGATTCATAGCCATCATCACGGTGCCGGTTCTGATTAATGGTGGCCGGCAGGCTGACTACGGATTCTTCTGCAAAGGCTGCCGTGGCAAAACCATGCACTGTAGAACCAAATACACGGTGAAAGAGATCCCAGGGCACATTGTAAGATATGGACGATTAGTAAAGAGACGATCCAAGTACCATCCATTGGCGCATGTTAAATCAGCCTCATACAAGGGACCTCTTTCATAAAACCCCTGTAACTGAACTCTTCCTAATAATTCAGCACTAATAATCCGCTCTCAATGTACAAGACAACGCAAATGTCCCAGCTTGCTGTTCGCGGTATCAAGTTAATGAGAAAAGGTATATGCCTCTTTTTGTGCCATAGTCTGAGCAGTGGACCTCTGTGGTGTATCCAATGGGGGTTACATAGTCCTTGAGGTATATCAAATCAGAGGCACAAAGCATAGATGTAAAAGCGACCTGATGGTAGATATATCTAAAATGAGACGCCTAAGTGATACGGGAGAGCAAGACAGGAAACACCCACCAGAGGCATCAGTATTCCTCTCGCATCCTGTTTGAAAGTTCCACGAGAATCATCTTCTTTAACTATCGTGTCTGCCAGTCGAGGCGTGATGACAATCTATGGTATGTGAATCAGTCTCGAGACAATCTTAACCCAACTAAGCATGGAATAAAATATTTACAGCCAAATTGCGAATGGCTGAAATATCACTGAAAATTCGCCCGAGTTGTTCTATAATACCAGGCTTGAGGCGATGATCGGGGAATGTAGAAAAGGGAAGTGAACTGAACACAAGTAAGAACATGCTGAGTCCAATATGACATTGATCAAGTTGAGAAAAATTGGATTCAGACAAATGGAATGAGGTCAAGAGTCAATTATCGAGTCCTGCACAAGCTCTCTGGATGGGTGGTATGGGTTGGTATGCAGAAGTTTACATTGAGATGTGTTGCAGATGGGGTCACTCATCGTGTATGTCTAAGACATGGAAATGATAGGCTCTTACGATCGGACGATGCAGTTCTGGGAAAATCGACCATGTTCAGGAATCGAGCGTCGAGATTTATCATGGACAGCTGCTGTGCGATTCGGGTGGCATGCAATCTGAATTCTAGTCCACGCACTTCTCTTCGCTGACACCTCCCTTGCTCTTGCTCAACATCACCTCACTGCTGTCTTCCCGGAAGGAACATCCCTCTTCTTTCTGTGCAATGCTAGTGAACATCACGCAGTGGCATAATGCACCAATGAACTCACCTAAATATGACTTGAGTTGTACTTTAGAATAGAGAGAGGCAAAGCAAATGCGTATGACATGTTAAGAGAGAGACAAGGCTTTTATATAAGGAAAGTAGTATGATGGGAATGATCCCTTGTGAACTAAAATAGACTAAGCATACTATAGGTAGAATAAGGAATGGAGAGGCATCGTCAACATTCCCCATCACTTAGTACATAGAATATGCATGCAAGTGTAGTTGCACTAGAGTACGCCGAACGGGAATCGAACCCGTGCCGCTTGCTTGGAAGGCAAGCATGATAACCACTTCACCATCGACGTTAGCAATAAAAAGTTAGCCCCAGCTGTGTTCAGATTCACAGAACTTGACCTGATTTAAAAAGTTTTTTGTCAACATGTCTGCTGGATTTTCATTTCTTTCCAGATAGAACAGACTTATCTTCCCTTGAGCTATGAAATCACATATGGCACAATACCAAATATCAATGTGCTTATTTCAGGATTCTGTTACTGGATTTCTGGACATAAAGATGGACCCTTGGTTGTCCCTACTAATATAAATAGGCCTAATGTTGTACCCAAGCTTGAGAAGTATTGATTTAGCCCAAACTCATCATCTGCTGCAGTTGGAAAGTACTGTTGGAAAGGACTAACCCACTCAAGTAACTTAGGAACAAAAGATGCAAATAGATACACTATACTTGTGACATAGCAGAATAGAGAATAGAGAAGCAACTTACCATTAGACAATAGATATAAGGGAACAGTGGTCATATTATGATAAACCTCTTTAGGTAACAAAAAAGAATATAATGAGTGGAGAAGAGATTTCCCTTTGGATAATCAGTATGAAATTGATTATCTCAGAGAAAACAGGTATAAATGGATATTTAATTTACTGAATGAATAGAAGAAGACTCAAAAAAGAGGATAGGAGGATTACACTGTTGTTCTCAACAACTATAATTGACTAACATCTGTAGTGACCACTGATCAAGATCTATCAGTATCATATACCAAAAACTCAGTATTATTTATTATTTATTTTCATTTTATTTTCATTTTATTTATAATTTCTGCTCCTAAATTGTCTACTTCTATAGGATTATTGTCAGTGACTGACTCAAGAACCTTAAGTTAGGGGTTAACTCAAGATAGTACTTCAGAGTTAGAAGAGAACTCAATAGGGTTCTCAATTGATTGTAATTTACTATATATATATAAGAGAATGGCTATTGCTCTAGAACTGGGCTTAGCTGAGTATTTAGCTCACATACATATAGTGACTTAGCCTAAGATGACTTTAATCACATTCCAAGTCTGAGTTGACAAGGAGAACTTGATAGAGTTCCCATTGGATTCTATATACTACTTATACAACTACTATATGGTCTGTGTACTGCTCTCCTACACTTATCATATGACTCCATCATATGATGTAATACTATAACATTCTAACATGTGACTGTAATATATGACATTTGTTATGTGATACTTTTCCATACTTCTTCCTTATGTAGTAAGTCTATCACAAATGGCCACTTACTGATTTGTGATTGGTTGATTTGATTATCAAAGTGCTCAAAAAAGCAAAGTTAGACAAGCAGCAAAAGATGCCATTAAGTCTGAGATATATCCTTAGACATACAGTTCTTAAATACATAATTGTGGTGGTATCACAGTTGTACTATGGACCAGTAGTCATATACTGTATGGTTTACCACTACACCAAAAGGGCAACATTAGCAAGGCTACTTGCTAATGAGGGTCTAGCTATTTATGTAGTTCTTTGAACAGGTATTTTGTTATACTTCCATGTCACTATTTAGTAATCACTTTTTTGTGACAGGTGGTCTGTGCTCTAGGACAGCCTACCACATGATCACTACCTATTGTTCTATATATAGGAGTGCTATTGTTCTTGAAATAGAGATAACCTAACTGTCTTAGAGCAGTCCTTTGTTCTATTCAAGAACAGATAATAATCTATGGATAAAGATCAATGTTATGTATAAACATTGAGGACCTTGTATCTCCATAGGATCTTATTGCCTGTAGTTCTATTTATGTTCAAAAGAAGCACATTGAAGAGAGCTTCACAATGGTTGTTGAAGCAAACAATTATGTTAAGCAGTTCTTGAGATATCAGCAGTTTAGTGTCTGGCGACTTGGTGATCACTAACTGAACTGCTAATAACTCAGTGAATACTGATTACCTTGAGACATTTTTGATACCATTTTACAGGTCTTCTTAAGAGCTTTCAGTGGCTATTTAGATTGTTGAAATCGGTCAAGTATTCCTGGAGTTATGGTCTGAATAAAGTTTGTGACACTAGTATAGTATATATACTAGTGGATATATGGTAGAATATCTTACCCCAATATTGATTGGAACTCCTGGGCTATTCACTGTTCCATCTTAAGTCTGCTCTTGTTAATGGGGATAAATGAGATAACAAGGGTTAGATGACAGGTCAGAGAGATAGAATCTCTAAGCTGTTTCATAGTTATGTACAAACAAGTAGACATAGGATGTTATGACTTGGCAAAATGGCTAAGTCATTATTTATATTTCTTTTCTTTTTTTTTCTTTTCTCTTCTTATTTGGACTCACTACATAAGAAAGGAGTATGGGAAAGTAGTATACAGACCATGTAGTAGTTGTATAAGTAGTATATAGAATCCAATAGGAACTCTATCAAGTTCTCCTTGTCAACTTGGACTTGAAGTGTGATTAAGTCATCTCAGACTAAGTCACTACACTAGAACTTGATTCTACATCTAGAGCACTGTCTGCCTTGGACCTTGCTTATCTTAACTCTCATAATATTTTCAATCCTTGACCAGTGGTCATTATAATCACTAGTTACCTCTATATACAGCCAGGCTCTTGGCTTAAGGGGACTTGATAGTCAGTTAGAGACTATCAGTGGAAGTGTAGTACCAAGCTCAGGTATTGTGTCTGAGACCTGACCTACTAATTGAGTGGTGTTGCTAGTAGTTACTTATACCTTTTCACTTTATAAACCTTGTGCTGAAGTTCCATTGTGGGTTGTATATGCAGAGAAGTAACATTGCATCCTTAGGAAGGTATTTAGGTTAAATATTCTCTCCTTGGGGTGATAGTATAACCATAGTATCACAAACTTCATTCAGACCATAACTCCAGGAATACTTGACCGATTTTGACAATCTAAATGGCCACCAAAAGCCCTTAAGAAGACCTTTCAAACGGTACCAAAAATGTCTCAAAGCAATCAGTATTCACTGAGTTATCAGCAGATCAGTCAGTGATCACCAAGTCACCAGACACTAAATCACTGATATCTCAGGAACCACTTAAGTAATTGTTTGCTTCAATGACCATCGTGAAGCTCTCTTCAATGTGCTTCTTTCGGTCATAAATAGATCCCAAGGCAATAAGATCCCATGGAGATACAAGGTCCTCAATGTTTGCACATGACACTGATCTTTACTCATAGATTATCATCTGTCCTTGAATAGAACAAAGGACTGCCCTAAGATGGTTAGGTTATCTCTATTTCAAGAACAATAGCACTCCTATATGTAGAACAATAGGTAGTGATCATGTGGTAGGCTGTTCTGGTGCACAGACCACCACAATCATGTATTTAAGAACTGTATGTCTGAGGATAAACCTCAGACTTAACAACATCTTTTGCTGCTTGTCTAACTTCGCTTTTTTGAACACTTTGATTATCAAATCAAGCAATCACAAATCAGTAAGTGGCCATTTGTGATAGTTTGTTAAGTCTACTGTTTTCTGTCCCCATTGTCTCTGTAAAGGACATGGGGTTGTGTTCATTCCAGATGTGGGTCTAGGGGCTATAAGGGGGTCTCTTTGTCTCTGTTACAGGACAAGATGACTTTCCTGAGGGTGTCTCTGTTTCTGTTACAGGACAGATAACTGACTGAGGGCTTAGAGTAGGTTTCTGTCAAGGACCTATCTCTATAGAGGAGTCTCTGTTTCTGTTACAGGACAGATGACTCACTGAGGGCTCAGAGTGGGTTTCTGTCAAGGACCTATCTCTATAGTAGGCTGGACCCCAGGTGTAAAGGGAAGGTCTGTCTCTCAAACTATTGAGAGCAGGCTAGCTTGTATATCACAGCTAGTCCTGAAAGACTTTGGATTTGTGTAAACATTTCCAAAAAACCCTTGCAGGTGGCTGGAACCACTCTGAGACCCCTATTCCTCCTCCATGAGCCAGTGTGAGAAACTGGACATGACATCGAACTCTCCCCTCAAGACAGGACCTATGTCATTAGAAGGACACTTTTAGTATAGTTGTAGTATAGTTTCTGCCCACCACACTTCATCTGCTGAACTAGGGATGTTGTGCTTACTTTTGCCCCCAAGCCATGCCTGCCATTAGAAATACCAAGACTCTTGCTGAATGCCTCTTGCTGAAAAAGGAGAGTGCAACAGAGAAGTCATTGCTGGAAAGGATAGGAATGGAACCCACTCCATCTACCAAACTCTACGATAGACTTGTTAAAGCAGACCCTTGCTGGCACAAAGTAGATGATTTCTACTTTGCATCCTGCCCCCCAGAATTACATTTTTGCAAAACCAAGAAGTTATTATGCATAAAGGAGTACAAAGAACTTCTGGAACCCACCTTGGATCACATATTACCATTTTTTACTAAAATGAGTAAAAACAAGACCTGGGCTGAGGATCCACAGTATGACTCTCTGTGGAAATGGTTCAATCAACTGCAGGATGTAATTATAGAGCTGGACAAAATTGGTCACAAGCTTACAGCTAAGGAGTGGAGAATGCTAAAAGGCGCTTATAAGTGTCTGAAGGATGTAGATCTTTCCAAACCAGCTACTAGAGTACCAGAGATTTGTAAAGCTCTTCTAGAGCTCAATATCACTATTCCATAGACATAATTTTATTGGAATGGTATTCGTATAACATAATGGCATTAAGAGGCTAAATTTGGGTGTTTTTTCCTTTTACCCCCTTGAAAACATACTCAAGAACCATAATTAATTACTTAAATAGATATGTTGACTTTCAACAACTTTACCACTACTGTTTCCTTTTCTGATTTCAGTGCTGAGAATTGGGATGTGCTTGTCAAAGATGGCATAAGTGCTGAGCACATGCCCTGGGATGAGACTGAGATACAGATGCTGTGAAATGCACATCAAGGAACTTCTCTCCTTCTCAAGAACTATATTGACCAGGTACTCAATGGAGCAATCAACCATTATAACAGTGCCTTGACCACTGCATACAATAGGATTGCAACTTTGGAGGCAGAAGTCATCGTCTTCGGAGAGAGCTGACAAGGCTCCCTGGAGGAAATATTGCCTCCAAAACCAAGGTGCCAGAGCCACCAACATTTGCAGGCTCTGAAAATAAGATGCATCTGTATGATTGGTTGAGCCAGATTGCTCTCTATTGTTCGCATCTGGTATTATATCAGATGATCAGAAAATCATATGTGCCCTTACCCGTTTACGTGCTCCTGCCAGCACATATATGAAATCATATTATGACAAGGTCCAGGCAGGATTAAGTGTTGGTTCTTGGGGCAACTTTGCCCAAGAACTCAAAAAGTATTTACGGACAATAAGATAACAAGGAGGGAGCAAAGAAGGAATTAACAGCACTCTGGGTCAACAAGGACCCTAGCAAGAAAGAACTTTGTCAAGTATGCAGAACAATACAGGACGTTGGCAAGAATTGTCAACTATAGTAATGAAGTTCACATCGACAAAATGAAGGAGGTTATTCCTAATGAGCTGCGAAATGCACTTGTCATCTATGAAATTACAAATCAGTCTCCAAAAACATGGGACGACTACCTCAAATTGTTGATGCAAGCATATAAGGCCTTACATCCAGACAAGACCCAGGGCACAATATTTGGTCCAGAGGCAATTGGAGAGAAGAGTGGAGGAAAGAAGGACCTGGATGCAATGGAAATAGATGAGATTCAGAGAAAGGAAGGGAAGAGCTTGCGATACTGTCAGATATGTGCTGGAAAAGGCTTTAAGAATAAGTCAAAGATGCACAATACAGTAGACTGTTACGACAAGCCAGGTAATGAGGACAAGCATCCTTATAAGACCTCTTCCCAGAAACCATCTCCACTGGGTCCAAGCAAGAATAAAAATCAGTCATTTAGAGCATGGCTGATGAAGATGTTGGAGGAAGACAGTGACGACCCAGATTCCCCTCCTGAGGATGTCAAAATAATAGCTGTCAATTGAGGAAATCCCTGATCCTGTTCCCCCAAGTGGGAAGGGAAAGGGGACACCCAAATTGGATTTTCCCTTGGGACTGTAGAGGATAATGTCTGTGATCTACAGTCAGAGGAAAGTGTACCCTCTATTAGCTTGCAAAAGTCAGAAGTAGTACTGGAATCTTGTAATAATATAGCGCGCAACAAGACTACCTCCTTTAAAATTCCAGTTACACTTTGGGTATATGGAAAGAAAGTACAGACTGAGGCTTTAGTTGATTTGGGAGCCACCACAAACTTTGTCGACAGAGTTGTCATGGAAAATAATAACCTAGTAACTTATAAACTGGCAAATCCATATTGTGTAATCAATGCAGATGGCACTCCCAACAAGGCAGGATATATAACTGAGTATGTCTGAGCTTATGTAGAAATTGGATCACACAGGACGACCCAGCACCTCTTTGTCACCAACTTAGGGAATAAAGAGATGATGATTGGGTATTTGTACTTGTATAAGCATAATCCAAATATTGATTGGCAAAAAGGTCAATGGGAGTTCACCAGGTGCCTGGATATATGCGCTAGTAAAGCCTGTAAAATACGAGATGTAGAAGCAGGAGCTAATGAACTTCATCTCGAACTGGATGTCAGTAGATCTCCCTCATTGGACAACATAGGAGATGAGGACCCCGACAACCATATTCTTAGCTGGGCAGATATGACTGACCCAGGCAGTCATCAGCAGATGATGATGATTGCAGCTATACTCAACAATCGAGACCAATATGGAGACTCAGATTGTGAAGACACAAAGACCTAGAAGGCTCATGTACCAGAATGGCTACATGAGTATGGGAATGTGTTTTCAAAGAATAAGTCAGAGAGAATGCCAATACGGAAACTATATGACCATGCAATTGACTTTGTGGAAGGCGCAATGCTTCCCAAACCAGCCAAGGTCTATCCACTCTCTCTAGCGGAAAGAAACTCTCTTGACATATGGATCAATGAGGAACTCAGAAAGGGATATATCTGACCATCTACTAGCCCAATAGCAGCTCCATTCTTCTTTGTAAAAAAGCATGATGGAAGCTTACGACCTGTCATGGACTATAGAGCCCTCAATGGAATTACCATCAAAAATTGCTATCCAATCCCTAGAATAGCCAACTTGATTGAATCACTCAGCAAAGCCTCAATCTTTACCAAAATTGACTTGAGGTGGGGATACAACAATGTTTGCATCAAAGAAGGGGATGAATAGAAGACAGCATTTATTACAAGACGAGGCCTTTTTGAGGCAACCATCATGTATTTTGGCTTTTCCAATGCACCAGCGACCTTCCAAAGCATGATGAATGACATATTGGGAGACTTGATTTGCATACGACTAGTAATGGTGTATTTAGATGATATTCTAATATTTGGGACATGTTTGAAGGAACACAGGCGATTGGTCAAGGAAGTGCTGAAAAGGCTCCAATTTAATAACCTCTATGCTAAAGCAGAAAAGTGTTTCTTTGAACAAAGTAGTATCAAATATTTGGGCATAATTATTTTGGAAAATAAAGTACAGATGGATGAGGAGAAACTTTCAGGAGTTCTAGAGTGGCCAGTACCAACAAAAGTCAAGCAAGTACAAGCATTCTTAGGCTTTGCGAATTTCTATAGTAGGTTTATTGAGAACTTTGCCAAGATATCAAAGCTACTCTCCGACTTGACCAAGAAGGATAGTACCTGGACTTGGGAGCAAAGAGCAACAGAATGCTTTTGAGGTGCTGAAAAAGGCCTTTACTACAGCTCCAGTCCTAAGAATACCAAATGATGAAAGATCCCTTTAAGTTATCCACTGATGCCAGTGACTTTGCAACAGGAGCTGTCTTATTACAAAAAGACATGCAAACTAACCTGTGGCATCCAGTAGCTTTCTTCTCCAAGTCATTAGATGTCCATAAAAGGAACTATGAAATCTATGACAAGGAACTACTTGCAGTAATTCAGGGACTAGAGGAATACAGACACCATTTGGAGGGACATCCATATAAAGTTGAGATCTGGTTGGATCATCAGAACCTTATATTTTTTAGGACAGCTCAAAAGCTGACCAGGAGGCAAGCAAGATGGCACTTTTTATGACTTGTTTTGACTTTGTACTCTATCATAAACTGGGAAAGACAATGCAGGCAGAAGACCCCTTGTCCAGATGAGCAGACCATGAGATGGGGACAGACCTCAACAATATAAACCAGGTGTTGCTAAAACCTGAGTTCTTTGCTATCAATGCACTAGAGGCTACTCATGAGATACCAATAAATGACAAGATAATCCTAAAGGAGGTCAAAGCAGCACTCTTATTGGATGAAGTCACCAAAGACTATAAGACATTACTCAAGTCTGGTCCAAGAGAATTTGGAAAATCCTTGCAAGACTGGAACTATGAGAATGGACTACTCCTGTATAGAGGGAAGGTTTATATTCTCCATAGTATGGAAGACACCTTGCGACAACAGATCATTAAGATGCACCATGATTTGCCATCCGCTGGACACCCAGATCGGTGGAAGACCTATGAGTTGGTCTCCAGAAATTACTGGTGGCCTGGGATGACAACATTTGTCAAGAAATATGTTATGGGTTGTGATATGTGTCAGCAGATGAAAAATTGCCCACAGCAACCTTTTGGACCACTTGTGCCTAACAAGGTACCTAACGGGCCTTGGGAAATAATCTCAATGGACTTAATCACACAATTGCCAGAGTCAAATGGTTACAACACTATCTGTGTTATTGTCGACAGGCTCACCAAAAGGGCCCATTTCATTCCTATTAACAATCAGTTCTCATCCAAAGATATGGTACAGTTACTATATGACAAGGTCTATCCATTGCATGGACTGCTGCTACAAATCATTTCGGATAGAGGAGTACAATACTCAGCTGAGCTATTCCAAGAATGGTGCAAGATTTTAGGAATAGAATCTACAATGTCACAGCATATCATCCACAAACAGATGGACAAACAGAACGAGTAAACCAGGCATTAGAGCAATATCTTTGGTGCTATGTGGATTATAATCTCAGTAATTGGTTGGATCTACTCCCCAGTGCAGAGTTTGCATATAACAATCAAGCACATGAAGGCATCAAAGAAAGTCCATTCTTTCCTTGAATATGGCAGACACCGAGAGCAGGCCCAATTTTAGTCAAAGAGTCACTGCAAAGGGACTTGAATAACCTGATGTATAAACAACAAGAAGCCTTGGAGCAGGCAAAAGCAGCTCTTACTCTTGCAGCAGAAAGAATGAAGTGGTACTATGACCAAAAAGTCCAAAGTGTCCCATTCAAAGTTGGCGACAAGGTGCTACTCAATCTGAAGGATTACCAGACTATGGAGCGAGCATTATGACCCTGGTACAAAGGACCATTCGAAATAATAGAAAAGTTGTCCTTGGTTACATTCTAGCTTAGGATGCCACCTTGCTACCGAGCACTGCATCCCAGTCTTTCATGCTAGCAAGTTAGCACAGTACTCCGAATCCACCATCTGTGGACAGAAATCCACACCCCCACCACCGACCTTGATACAGGGCCAGGAAGAATGGGAGGTAGAGAAGATTCTAGATTCACGACAAAGACATGGAAAAAATGAATTCCTTGTTAGATGGAAAGGATACAGTCAAGGAGATGACACATGGGAACCTGAGGAAAATCTACATAATGCAGGCAAAAAGCTGCAGGAATATCTTCAGAGTTTACCAAAAACGAGATAACTTCTCAATGGAGCTCGAACCAAGAGGGGGGGTAATGTCACAAACTTCATTCAGACCATAACTCCAGGAATACTTGACCGATTTCGACGATCTAAATGGCCACCAAAAGCCCTTAAGAAGACCTTTTAAACGGTACCAAAAACATCTCAAAGCGATCAGTATTCACGAGTTATCAGCAGATCAGTCAGTGATCACCAAGTCACCAGACACTAAATCACCGATATCTCAGGAACCGCTTAACATAATTGTTTCGCTTCAATGACCATCGTGAAGCTCTCTTCAATGCGCTTCTTTTGGCCATAAATAGATCCCAAGGCAATAAGATCCCATGGAGATACAAGGTCCTCAATGTTTGCACATGACACTGATCTTTACCCATAGATTATCATCTGTCCTTGAATAGAACAAAGGACTGCCCTAAGATGGTTAGGTTATCTCTATTTCAAGAACAATAGCACTCCTATATGTAGAACAATAGGTAGTGATCATGTGGTAGGCTGTTCTGGTGCACAGACCACCACAATCATGTATTTAAGAACTGTATGTCTGAGGATAAACCTCAGACTTAACAACATCTTTTGCTGCTTGTCTAACTTCGCTTTTTTGAACACTTTGATTATCAAATCAAGCAATCACAAATCAGTAAGTGGCCATTTGTGATACATAGTATTAGGGTAGTAGTAAGTAAGGCAGTAGGTGTCTAGCTGGGTAAAGATCTTGCACCCCAGTAGATGTAATATTAGTAAGATCATTTTCTATTCCAACTTCTCTGGAGACGTAGCACTATATCTCTAGATCAATACAACTCTCTTATGAGCAGCATGCTCAATCAATAGTGTACCCTTACCAAACTAAGGGCAAAATTAGAAAGAAGAGATAAGAGGAAGTATTGGAGCTATAAAAAGTTTGGACATCTGGCCCACAACTGTAAGAACAAGAATAAGAAGAAGAAGGGAAAACTGATTTCCAGAAATAAATTTGAAGTGTTGTCAAGTAGAGTGATGAGATATGGGGTGAGAGAGAAAGTAAAGATAAAGAGAAATGAGATAGTAGAGGAGGTTAAATGCTTCAGATGTTGGAGTGTTAGGCATTTTAAATAGGAGTGCCTAAATATTGAAGTTGAGAAGAAGAGGAAAAGAGATGAGAAAGCAGCACATATGGCTAGCCTACAAAAGGCACAGCAAGGGGAAAGACTGGCCCACTCCTTATGGAGAAAGGTACAGAAATATAGCAGCACATGGAGAATACCTCTGAGAAGCACAGTATTAGAGCAGAGAAGGTAAACAACCAGATGGGAAGTTGTGACATTTGTAGAGTGTAAAGAGTACAACTACAAAGGCACCAAAACACATAAGAACCAGGGACAAGGATTTATCTCTGGTGAAAATTTGATAAATATATGGTATAGCAGTTGCCTTGAAGTATGGAGATGGAGAAAGAATACAGCAAGAGAAAGAGAAGCAGTCAATGTAAAGTGTAGTTGGTGTGGAAGAAAGGATACAGTTAAGAGAATATCAGAAGAGAATAGAAAGAGAATTTTATGTCCAGGATATGGGACTGGAAGAAAACAGCCATAGTAGGATTGGAGAGTAGCAGTATGCCCTATACAGGAAGAAGAACAGCAAAGCAGCATGTAGACAGAAGTTCCAAAAGGTACAGCAAGAGAGGAGGGTATAGAGAGAGATATAAGGAGGATGTTTAAAATACTAAGAGAAGTATGGTTAAATATAGGGGTAGAAAAAGTAGATATACATGAAGGTATAACAGTAAAAGTACTCTTGGATAGTAGTGCAATAAGAATGTTTATGAATAAAAAAATGACAGCTAGATATAAGTTTAGGCTGCAGAAACTAGAGAGACCAGTAATGGTCAGAAATGTAAATGGTATAAACAGCAGTAGAGGAGCAATTACACATCAGGTGAAAGTTAATATATACTATAAAAACTACATTGAAAGAATGAGAATAGACATATATGACTTAGAGAAAACAGATGTGATACTGGGTATACCATGGCTACAAGCCCATAATCCAGAAATCAACTAGGAGACAGAAGAGGTTACAATGACAAGATGTCCACTACTGTATAGGAGAAACACCAAGTTGAAAAAAGAAAAGAAAATAAAGAAGAAAAGACAAGTAGTTACTCTAGAGAAAGAGAAGATTGTAAGATGGGCTGTGGATGATAAAGAAGATTGGGGAAGAGAAGAGAAGGTTGTGGCAGATCATAGAAAAATTGAGAAAATAGTCCCAAAGAAATTCCTGAAGTGGAGAAAGGTATTTGGAAAGGTGAAATCAAAAAGAATGCCTACAAGAAAAGTCTAGGATCATGCTATAGATCTCAAAGAGATGTTTAAACCTAAGAAAGGAAGAATCTACCTATTATCAAAAGATAAAAGGGAAAAGGTCCAAAAATTTATAAATGACCAACTTAGGAAAGAGTATATTAGACTATCAAAATCCCCTTAGATGTCACCAGTGTTCTTTGTGGCAAAGAAAGATGGAAGCAAGAGGATGGTAATAGACTACTATAGTCTAAATGATTAGACAGTAAAGAATAACTATCCACTTGTCACAAAAAAGTGACTACTAAATAGTGATATGGAGGTATAACAAAATACCTGTTCAAAGAACTACATAAATAGCTAGACTCTCATTAGCAAGTAGCCTTGCTAATGTTGCCCTTTTGGTGTAGTGGTAAACCATATAGTATATGACTACTGGTCCATAGTGCAACTGTGACAGTACTATCACAAATGGCCACTTACTGATTTGTAAGTTGATGATTTGATAATCAAAAGGCTCAAAAAAGCAAAGTTTAGACAGTAGCAAAAGATGTTGTTAAGTCTAAGGTTTATTCTCAGACATACAGCCCTTAAATACATGATTGTTGTTATGAGAGCCCAAAACAGGAAAAGGTTTCCCACGCATTTGAACACTGAATCCAAAACCCTACAAGCATACAATGGAGTAAGGATATAAATAGGGTAGAGACAGTAAGTCAAATCACGTGACAAGGTCAGGTGATCATAGAACATTCTGGAAAGAGCATGTGATCATGGGACTCTAGGGTACAGCCACTGTAGTAGTAGTATAAGTAGGGCTGCAATCCAATGAAGAACTCCATCGAGTTCTTCTTGAATATCCACCTAGGGTGATCACTAAGAGCATTCACTGCCTATTGATAACAATTGTAGTGGTCTGTGCACCAGGACAGTCTACCACATGATCACTACCTATTGTTCTACATATAGGAGTGCTATTGTTCTTAAAATAGTGATAACCTAACCATCTTAGGGCAGTCCTTTGTTCTATTCAAGAACAAATGATAATCTATGGATAAAAATCAATATTATGTATAAACATTGAGGACCTTGTATCTCCATGGGATCTTATTGCCTTAGGATCTATTCATGGCCAAAAGAAGCACATTGAAGAGAGCTTTACAATAGTTATTGAAGCAAACAATTACATTAAGTAGTTCCTGAGATATCAGCAGTTTAGTGTCTGGCAACTTGGTGATCACTGACTGATCTACTGATAACTTGGTAAGTACTGATCACTTTGAAACATTTTTGATACCATTTGAAAGGTCTTCTTAAGGGCTTTTGGTAGCTATTTAGATCATTGAAATCAGTCAAGTATTCCTGGAGTTATGGTCCAAATAAAGTTTGTAACACTGTTACTATTGATTACAGATTTGATAGATACAATGGGGAGTAAGAAGGTATTCACTAAAATAGATTTACAGTGGGGATTTAATAATGTGAGGATTAAAGAGAGAGATAAGTAGAAGGGAGTGTTTACAATGCATATGGGATCCTTTGAACCAATGGTTATGTTTTTTGGGATGACAAACTTGCCAGCTATATTTCAGGCAATGATGAACAAAATCCTGAGAGATATGATTAACAAAGGGAAAGTGGCTGCATTTGTGGACAATGTCTTGGTTGGGATAAAAATAGAAGAAGGACATGATGAGATTATAGAGAAAGTACTGAAGAGATTGGAGGCGAATGACTTATATGTAAAGCCAGAAAAATGTGCATGGAAAGTGAGGAAAATAGGGTTCCTAGAAGTGGTAATAGGGCCCAATAATATAGAGATGGAGAGAGAAAAGGTAGATGGAGTATTAAATTGGTGTCACAAACTTCATTTAGACTATAACTCTGGAAATACTTGACCAATTTCAACAATATAAATGGCTACTGAAAGCCCTTAAGAAGACCTTTAAAATGGTACCAAAAATGTCTCAAGGCAATCAGTATTCACTGAGTTATCAGCAGTTCAGTTGGCAGTTACCAAGTCACCAGACACTAAACCACTAATATCTCAAGAACTGCTTAGCATAATTGTTTGCTTCAACAACTATCAACCATCATGAAGCTCTCTTCAATGTGCTTCTTTTGGCCATAAATAGAACTACAGGCAATAAGATCCTATGGAGATATAAGGTCCTCAATGTTTATACATAACACTGATCTTTATCTATAAATTATCATTTGTTCTTGAATAGAACAAAGGACTGCCCTAAGATGGTTAGGTTATCACTATTTCAAGAACAATAGCACTCCTATATGTAGAACAATAGGTAGTGATCATGTAGTAGACTGTCCTAGAGCACAGACCACCACAATCATGTATTTAAAAACTGTATATCTAAGGATATACCTCAGACTTAACAACATCTTTTGCTGCTTGTCTAACTTTGCTTTTTTGAGTACTTTGATAATCAAATCAACCAATCACAAATCAGTAAGTGGCCATTTGTGATACAACTCAAACTTGGAGTGTAATTAAGTCATCTCAGGCTAAGTTACTACAGATGTTTTGTATAGATTTTTATAAAGGAAAAGCAAAGAAGAAAACTCAATTACTCAAAAATAGCAGTAGAGCTCTAGAGTAACAGAGTGTTACCGAGGAACAGTGAATGTTCTTAGTGGTCACCCTAGGTGGATGTTCAGGAAGAACTCGATGGAGTTCTTCGTTGGATTGCAGCCTTATTTATACTACTACTACAGTGGCTGTACCCTAGAGTCCCATGGTCACATGTCCTTTCCAGAATGTTCTATGGTCACCTGACCTTGTCACGTGACTTGGCTTACTAAGTCCCATTCTGCTTCTGTCTTTACTCCATTGTATGCTTGGGGATTTTAGACTGAGTGTTCAGAATGTGTGGGACGTCTTTTTTCCTACTCGAGGCTCTCATAACATGGCCCCCCCTTCAAGTTTCCTCGTCCCGAGGAATTTTTCCATCGATACCAATTTTCATCCCATCTCTTTTCCCTCTCTCTTTCGTATCTTCTTTTCCCCCAACCGTATAGTAGTTTTGCTGTGAATTCCCTAGGTAATTCTCGGCAGAACTCCTTTTCTTCTTCCTCCTGCTCTTGTCGCCTTAGTTCCTCGTCTTCTTCTTTGTACACCTTCTCGAATTCTTCTACCAGCTCTTTTGCATTCTCCAGATTTTCCCTACTTTCCCAGGTATCTTCTTCTGCCGTGTATCCTTTCCACCTCACTAAGAATTTCTCCTTCCCCCTGATCGTTCTTTTGTTTATGATTTTTTCCACCTCGAATTCTTCTTCCCCTTCAATGATGACTGGTTTTGGTGGTGTCTTCTTTTGCCCCTCTACCTGTGGTTTATAGAGTCGTACTCTACTTACGTTGACTACAGGGTGTATTTTGATGGAGCTCGGTAGTTCTAGCTCTATCGCATTGCTCGAGACAATTCCCTTTACCTTGTAAGGACCCACGAAGCGCTCAGTCAGTTTTTCTGATCTCCTTCCTTTCATCTGCCATTTTAAGTCTTTCGTACTCAACAGTACTGCGTCCCCTATTTTGTATTCCTCCCCCTTTCCTCGTTTCCTGTCCCCGAACTTTTTCATTTCTTCCTGTGCTTTCCCTAGCGCTGCCCTGGCTTCTTCCTGTATTTTCTTCATTTTTTCCACAAATCTTTCCGCCGTTTCGTACTTCCCCTTTCTTCTTCCTTCAAATCCCATCCTTGGGTCTTGGCCATAGTTCACTTTGAATGGTGAGGTTTTTGTGGCCGTGTGGATTTTGTTGTTATACGTGAATTCCGCCGTTCCTAACCAATCCGGCCACTGTTCCTGTCTATGATCGATGAAGACCCTTAAGTATTGTTCCAGTTCCTGATTTACCCTCTCTGTCTGCCCATCCGTTTGCGGGTGGTAGGCTGTTGAGAGTTTTGTCTGGATTCCCAACAAGCTATTCAGCTCCTTCATCATTCCCGCCGCGAACTGCACTCCTCGATCCGATATGATGCTTTCTGGGAGTCCATGCAATTTCCATACATGGTCCCGAAATAACCTTGCGAGTCCCTCTGCTGACGTCTTCTCCGTTGTTGCTATAAAATGGGCCATTTTGCTAAAACGGTCACATATTACCAAGATTGCGTCGTATCCCTGGGCTAGTGGTAGCTTGGTGATGAAATCTGCTGATATGTGACTCCATGGCTTTTCTGGGATCGTGTTGGGCATTAATTTACCCGCGGGTGCTTCGCTTCGATTTTTGTACCTCTGGCACGCATCACATCCTTCTACGTATTTCCCCACCTCTTTTGTCATTCCTGGCCACCAGTAATTCCTACTGATCAGCTCCGTCGTCTTCCACCTCCCTCCGTGCCCTCCTAATGGAGTATCGTGATGAAGTTGTATTATTTCTCTCCGAAGGTCCCCTTCTGGCACGTATATCCTTCCTTCTTTCAGCACTACTCCATCCTCGACTCCCCATTCTTCATCTTTTAGCGTTTTTAATCCTGCCCCTTTTAACTGTTTTACTGCTTCTGCTATCTTTCCGTCCCCTTCTTGTGCCTTTCTGATCCTTTCTCTTAGGGTCTCTTCCTCTATCAGTGTTTCCACTCCCCTAATCCATTCTGGTTTTATCAGCTTCTGGTCCTCGTTATCTCTTTCTACTCCCTCCTGCCAGTCTGGTCTTCTGCTTAGTCCATCCGCCTTCCCCATACTTTTTCCTGGAACATGTTTTAACACGAAGTTGAATCGTGATAGGTACAGGGCCCATCTTGCTTGTCTACGGTTTAACTTCTGACTCGTCATGAAGTACTGGAGGTTTTTATGGTCTGTCCAGATTTCGAATTCGAGTTTTGCCCCCTCTAGGTAATGCCTCCATGCTTCTAGGCATCTTATAACTGCCAACATCTCTTTATCGTGGATCTCGTAGTTTCGTTCTGTGATGTTCAATGATTTAGAGATGAAGGCCACTGGCCTCCACTTTCCATCTTCGCACTTTGTCGACAACACTCCCCCTGTTGCATAGTCTGATGCGTCCGCTTCCACTCTCATTTCCCTGTCGATGTCCGGGATGGCGAGGACAGGTTCCGTGGTGAATCCCTTCTTGAGTTCTTCGAATGCTTCCTCTTGCTCCTTTTCCCACTTCCATTTTTGTTCCTTTCTGACTAGCACGTGCAATGGTGCTGCTATCCTAGCAAAGTTCTTTATGAACCTTCTGTAGTAGTTGGCAAGTCCTAGAAATTTTTGCACTTCTTTGACGTTTCTGGGTGCTGGCCAGTTCAGGACCCCTTCTACCTTCTCCCTTTGCATTTCGACTCCCTTTGGACCAATTACTACTCCTAGAAACTCTACTTCCCTTACTTTCCATCTGCACTTTTCCGGTTTTACAAACAGATCGTTTTCTTCTAACCTCCTTAATACCTCCTCCACCAACTCATCATGTCCTTCCTCTGTATCTGTGGCTACTAGAATGTCGTCAATGAAGGTTGCTGTGTCCCCTTGGTTTATGAGGTCCCTGAACAGGTCGTTCATCATTGTTTGGAAAGTGGCGGGCGAGTTTGTTAACCCAAAGTACATGACCGTAGGTTCATATGCTCCGATGTGCGTTGTGAACGCTGCTTTCCATTCGTCCCCTTCCTTGATTCTGACATTGTTGTATCCCCACCTTAAGTCCAGCTTCGTAAACACCTTTCTCTTTCCTACTCCATCCAATATATCTGCAATGAGGGGTAGGGGGTACCCATTCTTTACCGTCCACTGGTTTATGTGTCGATAATCTTGTACCATTCTCCGTGTACCGTCCTTTTTTGCCACAAAGTGCACTGATGATGTTTGGGGCGACTTGGAGGGTCGGATATACCCTTTTCTCAGCTGGTCCTCCACGAATGCTTGTACCTCTTCCCTTTCTTCTCTTGATAGGGAGTATACTCTTCCCTTTTTCGGGGTAAACCCTTCTTTTAGCTCTATGGCATGGTCCCAGATTTTTCGCACCGGCATTCTCTCTGACTCCCTTTTTCCAAACACCTTTTTCCATCTCCAGAATCTCTGGGGCACCAGCCTTTTTAATACTTCCTCATCCTCATCCTTCTCTGCTTTCCTTACTTTCTTTTCCTCCGCTCCTTGCTTTCTTCTTCCGCATATAGGTGGGCATCGTGTCATCTTTACTTCTCCCTTTTCCCAATCTATTTCTGGGTTGTGGGCCGCTAGCCATGGCATTCCTAGTATTACCTCCGTCTTCCCTAAGTTGCACACATCCATCCTTACTCTTTCCACATGCCCTTTGAAAAACATGTTACATTCGACCTGATGTGTTATAGCTCCTCCCACATTTTTTCGTTCCATCCACATTTCTGACTAAGAGGGGTGTTTTTTAACCTTTCCATTCTAAACCCTTTTTCTTTTGCAAAGGTTGTATCCATGAATAAACCTGTTGCCCCACTATCCAATAGCGCCTTTACTGCTACTCCTTCATGGCTTTCCAACTTTTCCAGCCCCACTTTTAACCAGACCTCTCTCAGTGGTCGTATTGTTCGTCGCACGTCCCTCTCTCTCTCAGTTGTATTGGGGGAATTCTTTTTATTGCTTAATTCTTCCAGACACAATACACTGTATACGTTATTGGAGGCCAGTCGAGAGCTCACTGTCCTCCACTTTCTTTTGCCGCCTCTTGCGGCGTTTCTACTACCCTCGTTTTGTGCCTTTCCCAACAGTTCTTGGCCATATGGCCCCACTTTCCACATACATAGCATGTCCTATCTCCCCCCCTTCCTCTATCCACATCCATTGCATTTGGGTCTCTCCTTGGACCCCCTTGAGTTCCTCCTCTATTGGCCGTGTTTCCTCCGGCTCCTCCCCTATACCCTCCTCCCGTTCTCCACATTATTTGACCTCCTCTTCCTCCATACGACCCTCCTATTCTGGGCTGCGCATTTCCCCCTGGGCACGCTGCGTTTCTTCCCAACACTCTCTCTTCTGCCCTACTTTGTCTTTGATTTCTGTCTAATCTTACCGCCCTTTCCTGCCATTCCCCAATGGTGGTCGGCGGTTCCTCTGCTTCTGCTAGCTTTCTCCTGATGCCCCCGTTTAGTCCTCTTTTGAATTCTTCAATGAGGGGCCTTCCCTCGTACCCGCTTCCTCTTGCCACCTTTTTGAATTCCTGGACGTATTCGTCGCAGGTCCTTCCCCCTTGTTCAATTGTCCTCAACTGCTCTATCTTCCTCTCCTCCTCCGATGTCTCCCCGAAGTCATCCCTTATTTTCGTAAATAGTTGTTCCGCCGTCTCCACCTCTGACTCTCCTTTGGCCAGTTCGTCTAGCAGGTTGTCTTTCCACGCCTCTGCCACTCCTCCTTGCACGTATGATAACACCCAAGCCACCTGGGTTGCTGCCGCCTCCTCTGTCATTTTCATTCTGATATACAGGCGAGCCGCGTTAACGAACGCGCTCACCTCTTCCATCCTTCCACTGAAGACTTGAGGTCTGGCGACCTCTACTCTGCTTCCCTGCTGCTGGAGAAGCATGGTATTGACCTGCTGTTGCAGGGTTGCGATCATAGAGAGGAGCTGCTCCTCTCTGGTTGGAGGGGGAGCAGATACTGGAGGGTGTTCCCCTTGTTGTTGTTGTTGATGACGGGACATTGATGATGGTGATGGTGATGGTGATGGTGATGGTGATGTTTCCTCGTAGGAGGATGAGCGGTCTTCTTCGTCTGTACTTATGACTGTTTACTGACTAAGAAGGGTGAAACAATACTATCCCTAAGAAGGGAATCTCTAAGCTAGGCGAGCCTTTAAGAGGTTTTTCGCCGTTCCCCTGCGTAGACCAATCACAATGGACTGGTAGCACGGAGCTGATAGTGAAAGTTTTAACTACGAGCCCACTCGATATGGAGGTCAGGTCTCAGGCAGGGACACGAGTTTTGTCCAGGCCGTCTACCCACTGTCCCTAACTGACAGTGAAGTCCCCTTTACAGCTAGGGCCCGCTATCCAAGAGGCTTGAGAGCGCTGTGCTCTCTAGCGAGGAAGAGTGTGGAGTAAGTGTGATGGGGGAAATCACTTGCAACGCCGGTATGAAGCCAACTGCGTCTTTTAAGTGATTTTGGGCAGGGTTCGAGGTGAACAGTGCTCGGATGTGGTATCGAGTTCTTATGTTACCAAGGAACAGTGAATGTTCTTAGTGGTCACCCTAGGTGGATGTTCAGGAAGAACTCGATGGAGTTCTTCGTTGGATTGCAGCCTTATTTATACTACTACTACAGTGGCTGTACCCTAGAGTCCCATGGTCACATGTCCTTTCCAGAATGTTCTATGGTCACCTGACCTTGTCACGTGACTTGGCTTACTAAGTCCCATTCTGCTTCTGTCTTTACTCCATTGTATGCTTGGGGATTTTAGACTGAGTGTTCAGAA
>JAHTMQ010000048.1:0-91028 GCA_019327925.1 Leucocoprinus sp. KB1807203 | reverse complement strand
CTAGAAGAAGAAAAAATTGTGAGATGGATAGTAGATGATAAAGAAAACTGGGGAAGAGAGGTCTTATGACTTGGCCAAACAGCTAAGTTATTATCTATATTTCTTTTCTTTTTCTTTTCTTTTAATGGACACATGAGAGAGAATAACTCAAAAGAGATGCATGGGACTTTATAAATAGAAGTAAATACAAAAATGTGTATAAGTAGTATACAACAATTGAATGAGAACTCTATTGAGTTCTCCTTGTCAACTTGGACTAGAAGTGGGACTAAGTCATCTAGGCTACATCCTTACAAGAGGAAGAAGTGGAAGTAGACCATAGGAAAATTGAGGAAATGGTGCCATGGAAATTTTTAAAATGGAGGAAGGTATTTGGGAAGGTAGAGTCAGAAAGGATGCCAACAAGGAAAATTTGGGATCATGCCATAGATCTCAAGGAGATATTCAAATCCAGAAAAGGAAGAATCTACTCTTTGTCAAAGAATAAGAGAGAAGAGGTTCAGAATTTCATGAAAGATCAACTGAGAAAGGGGTATATCAGACTATCAAAGTCCCCCCAAATGTTACCAGTGTTCTTTGTGAGCAAGAAAGATAGAAGCAAGAGGATGGTCATAGACTATCATAGTTTAAATAAGCAAACTGTAAAGAACAACTACCCATTACCATTAATAACGGACTTGATCAACAACATGGGGAGTAAGAAAGTATTTACAAAGATGGATCTGCAATAGGGGTTCAATAATATAAGGTGTTATGAGAGCCCCAAACAGGAAAAGGTTTCCCCTGCATTTGAACACTTAATCCAAAACCTCAAAGCATACAATGGAGTAAGGATATAAAGGGTGGGGACACAGTAAGTCAAAATCACATGACAAGGTCAGGTGATCATAGAACATTCTGGAAAGAACATGTGATCGTGGGACTTTAGGGTACAGCCACTGTAGTAGTAGTATAAGTAGGGCTGCAATCCAACGAAGAACTCCATCGAGTTCTTCTTGAACATCCACCTAGGGTGATCGCTAAGGACATTCACTGTTCACCGATAACATAAGGATCAAGAAAGAGGATGAGTGGAAGGGAGCATTTATAACATATGTGGGTTTCTTCAAACTGATAGTAATATTCTTTGGAATGATAAGCTCACCAGCCATATTCCAGGCAATAATGAACAAAATTTTAAGGGACTTAATAAATGAAGGAAAGGTTGTAGCATTTGTAGACAATGTGTTGGTAGGGACAGAAACAGAGAAGAGACATGATAAAATTGTGAAAGAAATATTGAAGAGGTTAGAAGAAAATGACTTGTATGTCAAGTTAGAAAAGTATGTGTGGAAGGCAAGAAGGGTCAGATTTCTAGGGGTTGTCATAGGACCTAATGGAATAGAAATGGAAAAGGAAAAGGTAGAGGAGATACTAAGTTGGCCAGAGCCAAAAAATGTAAAAGATGTCAGAAATTTCCTAGGCCTTGCAAATTACTATAGGAGGTTCATTAAGGATTTTGTACAAGTAGCTAGGCCAATGAATACATTGATGAGGAAGGATGTGAAGTGGCAATAGAGAAGTAAACAGCAGAAGGCATTTGACAAGCTTAAACAAATCTTCATTACCAAACTAGTATTAGCAGCCCCAGACTTAGACAAAGAATTCAGGATGAAAGCAGATGCTTCAAACTACACTACCAGAGGAGTTTTATCAATGAAATGCTCCAATGAATTGTGGAGACCAGTTGCTTTTATCTCTAAATCATTAAGTGATATAGAACAAAACTATAAAATACATGATAAAGAGATGCTAGCAGTAGTCAGATGCTTAGAGGCCTGGAGGCACTTCTTAGAGGGGATGACTACTAAGTTCAAGATCTGGACAGATCATAAAAATCTCGAATACTTCATAAAAGTGCAAAAGTTAAATAGAAGACAAGCAAGATAGGCTCTATATTTGTCAATATTTGACTTTACACTGAAACATATCCTAGAAAGCAAAATGGGGAAGGCAGACAGCTTAAGCAGGAGGCCAGATTGGGAAATAGGGGTGGATAGAAACAACGGGAATGAGATGCTGGTAAAGCCCAAGTGGCTAATAGTAAGGAGAACAGAAAAAGTAGAAATCATTGTGGAAGGGATCAATCTACTAGAGAAAGTAAGACAGTCAAAGGTGAAAGACAATGAAGTGGTAAAAGCAGTTGAAGAAATAAAGTGGGCAGGAGTAAAGATGTTGAGAGATAAAGAATGGAGGGAAGTAGATGGTGTGATGTATAAAGAGAAGAAGGTGTATGTGCCTAAAGATGATATATTGTGAGCAGAAATAATTAGGCTATACTACAATACACTAGTGGAAAAACATGGAGGGCAATGAAAGACAGTGGAACTAGTCACTAGGAACTTCTGGTGGCCAGGAGTAATGAAAGAGGTGAAAAGATATATAGAAGGGTATGATTCCTACCAAAGGAACAAAAACTGTACAGAGCAGCCAGCTAGCAAATTAATGCCTAATTCTATCCTAGAAAAACCCTGGACATACATATCAGCAGATTTTATTACCAAACTGCCTTTAGCTCAGGAATACAACTCTATCTTAGTAGTAGTGGACTGACTAACAAAAATGGTACACTTTATACCAACTACAGAAAAGACATCAGCAGAAGGGTTAGCAAGATTGTTCAGAGACAATGTATAGAAACTACATGGTCTACCTAAAAGCATCATATTGGACAGAGGGCTACAGTTTGTGGCAGGACTAATAAGAAAGTTGAACAAGATGTTGGGGATCAAAAGCAAGATGTCTATAGCATTCTACCCTCAAATAGATGGACAGACAGAGAGGGTCAACCAAGAACTCAAGCAATATTTGAGAATATTCATAGATCATAGGCAAGAGCAATGGCCAGATTGGCTGGGAATGGCAGAGTTTGCATATAACAACAAAGTACACTTAAGCACAAAGACATTGCCCTTTAAAGCAAATTATGGGCAAGATCCTAGGATGGGGTTTGAAGTAAGAAAGAAGGGAAAGTATGAAGAAGCAGAAAAATTTGTGATGAAGATGAAAGAGATTCAGGAGGAAGCAAAGGTGGCACTAGAAAAAGCATAAGAGGAAATAAAGAAATACGCAGATAGGAAGAGAGGAGAAGTTAATGAGTATAAAGTTAGTGACCTGGTGATGCTTAGCACCAAAGATTTGAAATATCAAATAATTGGTAGAAGAACAGAAAAGTTGATGGAAAGATTTGTAGGCCCTTATAAAGTAAAGAAAATCATATTAGCAAATGCAGTTGAATTGGAATTATCTAGTACAATCAGAATACATCCAGTAGTAAACGTCAGTAGGATATATAGATATATAGGGCAGGTAGAAAAACAGAGGAAGGTGGAACCAACCATAGTAATAATTGAAGGAGAGAAAGAATAGAAGGTTGAGAGGATATTGAATAAGCAATAGATTAGAGAAAAAAACAAGTATTTAGTATGGTGGAAAGAATTCACAGCAGAATTGGATACTTGGGAAGGGGTAGAAAACCTGGAGAATGAAAAGGAAGCAGTTGAGAAATTTGAGAAAGAATACCATTGAAATATGGAAGATGTCAGAAGACAGGAAAAAGAAAAAGAAATATTTAGGAGAGGGAAACTACTAGGGCAGTTTACAGCAAGAAAGCTATTTGGTTGGATAGATAAAAGATATGATGAGAAATACTGGGCAAGGTTGGAAAGAAATTGGAGACAATGAAAAGGAGAAAGAGTAAGAGGACAAAAAACAATGCAAACAATTAAGGAGGAGAAAGAAGAAATCAGACAAGAAAATTCAGGACTCAAGGAGTGAACAAAAGAAAATAACGATGAAGTGGGGAACATCTATGATCCCTACTATGAATTGTAAGAATTCTCAGGATGAGGAATCTTGAGAGGGGGGTAATGTCATAACTTGGTCAAATGGCTAAGTCATTATCTATTTTTTCTTTTCCTTTTCTTTTCTTTTAATTAGGAAATCAATGGACATATGAGAGGGAATGACTCAAAAGAGATGTATGGGACTTTATAAATAGAAGTAAATACAGAATGTGTATAAGTAGTATACAGCAATTGAATAGAAACTCTATTGAGTTCTCCTTGTCAACTCAGACTAGAAGTAGATCTAAGTCATCACAGTCTAAGGTCTTACATAGATCTTGTCTCAGAAACAGAGCAAGCTATTTATGTTGAACTATTCTGAGGAGTATAATGATTTGTTGGTAGATTGCCATAGCTCCAGGGCAGCTTTGGTGACTGGTTCCTCTAAGTCCTTGTCTCAGTTACCATGTTAGATATTGGAAAGCACCCTTTGTTTGATTCCTGTAAGCTCAACTCCTTCTGATGTTCAGATAGTGAAGAACTCTGGTTAGAGGAATGTAATATATTTGTTATTGTTAGTTCTGGTTCTATGGTCAGACCTTTGTGACAGAGCATTGGGCTTCCCCATTGACCATCCAGGGCAGTGGTAGAGAGTGAAGTTGAAACAAGCAAGATATAGAGACTAGCAGGCTTGATGGCAGTTGAGCTTCTTGGCTGTCATGAAATACCCAAGGTTCTTGTGGTCTGTTTAGACTTCTACCAGATAGGCTGCTCCTTCGAGAAAATACCTCCACTTCTCTAGGGTGCAGATAATAGCAAGCATTTCCTTGTTATAGATTTTGTAATTCCACTCTATAGGAGACAAGGATTTGTTGTAAAAGGCCATTGGGTGCCATTTTCTATCTGTAGGCAATAATTGTAACAAGATTGCTTCTTTGGTGAAATTGGAGCTGTTAGCCTCAACCTTAAAGGAATCTGAATCTTATGGTGACACCAACACTGGAGTGGAGGTCATGGCCAGTTTGAGGACATTAAAGGCCTTCTATTCCTTGTTGGTCTGGACCCATGGTTGATCAGCTCAGATAAGATCAAAGAGAGATCATGCCATAGTTAAGAAGTCTTGTATAAATCTCCTGTAAAAGTTGACAAAACCTAGGAACACCTGGATGTTGGTCCAATTCTCTGGGGTTGGTCACTCATGGACTCCTGCAACTTTGACAAAGTCCATAGACACCTTATTTTCTAAGATGATTAGACCCAAGTACTTGATCTGCTCCTTTTGGAACTTACACTTTTCCAGACAGAGGAACAACTTGTGTTCCACTAAGACCTCAAGCACTCTCTAGATGGCCCTTGCATGTTCCTCCACAGTCCTGGTGAAGATGAGAATGTTATCTAAGTAGATGACTACAATACCTTCTACTATGAGGTCCTGGAAAATATCATTTATTATCATTTGGAATGTGGCCAGATTGTTGGTCATGCCAAAGAACATCACCAGTGGTTCAAATAGTCTGTAGTTGGTGTGGAAAGCTGTCTTCCATTTGTCCCCAGGTTTAATGTGTACATTGTTAAAACCCTAGCAGACATTGAGCTTGGTAAAGTACTTGGCTCTGCAAAGCTGTGAAATAAGTTTGGAGATCAGAGGAAGAAGGTACTTGTTCTTGATTATCATAGAGTTGAGGGACCAATAGTCCTAGACCAGGCAGAGAGAGCTATCTTTCTTCTTGATAAAGAACACCAGGATGACTATGGGAGATTTGGAGAGTTAGATCCATCTGGTATACAGGTTTTCTTCAAGGAACACATCTAGCTCTTTCTATTCAATGGAGAACAGAGGGTATACCTTCAATGACTTGGGCTCCAATCCAGGGATGAGTTTGATTGCATGATTCCAGCAATGATGCTCTAGGAGAGTATTAAAGTCCTTCTTTGCAAATACAGCTTTAAACCTTCAAGCATAATCTGGTATGGGGCTGGAGGCTGCTTGTAGTTCTATACTGTAATAGGCTTCCTCTGCTAGGTGTTATGAGATAGTGGCAGTGGCCCAGAGGTCTTTGTGGTCAGGGATGGGCAAAAGTTGAATGATGAACAGATGATTCTCTAACTCCCAGTCTTTTCTATCTGTTCTGCTGGGAATCCATTCTTCTTCTTCTACAAGTTCAGGTACAGAACTGTTCCAGCAAGTGTTTATGGCTTAGACCTCCTGTCTCTTCTTCAGGGTACACTCCTTCCACAACACTTGATACCCTTCACAACATGTTGGACACTGGGTTATGAGCACTTCTCCCTTCTGCCAATCAACCTCTGGATTGTGGTTCTTGAGCCAGAAGTATCCAAGTATAAGGTCTTGCTTTCCCAAGTTAAAGACCACAAGGAGTATCTGTTCCAAATGAGAGTTGTACCAGAGAGTGATGTCTACTACTTCTATGACTTGGTCTACTTTGTTAGGAGATCCATCCATATTAAACACTGGTATAGGGCAGGAGATGCTCCAAGCATTAATCCTTTTGGAGCAGACAAAGTTCCTGTCAATGAAATTGCCTGTTGCTCTGCAGTCTAGGAGAGCCCAAATAGAGTGGACTTTGCTGGTGTCTGTTATGAGTAGCTCCATGGGTAAAACAAAGGACACCCTGCTGGTATCCAACACACTAGCAGAGAGTTGCTTGGGCAGTTTTTTTTTCTATTTTGGTCTCTGGACAGGGGTTTTGTCATTAGGATTGGAGGGAGAGAGAGGTATGTCTGTAGGTTTATCTATACTTGTATTACTTTCTTCTACAACAAGTACACTGAACCTATTTAAGGGAAGTGACTGGAGTGCACTCTTTGCTGGCCACTCTATACAAAATCCTCCTCTACTAGAGGCTCCTCTTCCTTGGAGACTGAATCCTTCAAAGCCAGCAGATCTTCAATCAGTTCCTTTCACTGCTCTATTGTTAACTGTCTCATGTCCAGACAGTGGGGGCAGTCCTAGACTAAGTGGTTGATGTCTCTACAGTGATAACAGCCTTTCAGAGGCAGCTGCCAAGTTTTCCTAGTGACATTTATATCTATAGCTATTGATAAGGCTAGTAGGGTCAGAAAGGACCTGATAGGTGGAGAAGGAGCCAGAGTAGGCAAGGGACAAACAACCAGAAGAGGCAAATGGATTATTGACAGGAGTAGAGCATGAGTTGGTATAGACTAAAAGGGTAGTTGTCTTTAGTTCAACTAGATGACTTCATTGGCTAGCTGAGCCTGGTCAATTCTTTGAGCTGCCTTGTACTAAGCTTTTGGACCTGTATCTTCTGGGCACCCCACAGGCATAGTAGCTATTTGGCTCTGGATTCTAGCTCATAGTTCTCTCCAAAATTTGATGACCAGGTACAAGGGTTTATGTAGTCAGTATCAGAGACTAGGATCTGGAAAGAGTCTAGATAGTCTTCTACTATCTAATTGTTTTAATAGTAGGAGAACCCCTCTAAGATATTAGTGGCATCCACCTCTGTATTGACTGGAAATAATTGAGCCCAGAACTGCTGTTTGAAGACTGACTGTAAGGGAACTACACTAAGTTACACTCCTGACACACTAGTAGTAGCCCACTAGAGTGATCCTGCACTAATTAAATAATAATTACATAACATTTAATTAGTTGCCTACTTCTGCATTCCTAACCCTGACCCTTAGGACATTTTGTAGCTAAGAGAACTTATATATATATAGTGTAGAGTACCCTTCTAGAAGCCTTATCCTATTCTCTGAGAATTTTCCTGGAAGGTGAATTATAATATACTCTGGAATGTATTTATAAACTGAGGATTCTCCTGGAAGCTCCACTCCAGTTGCTCTCATAGCAGAATAGGATCTTCTGAATGGAGCCTTGGAAGAATACAGTGGACAGCCTCCACTCAGTTGCTCTCCACTGCCTATACCCAACTCTCTATGCCTCTGCTCCATGCTAGATGTCATATGTAGATATCCCCCAGGGCATAGCTAATGCCCTGGCCTATCTGCAGTATTACTTGCACAAAGTTACCAAGAGACAAAATAACTCAGAAACTAACATTAACAATGCCCTCTCCACTTTGACTGCCTAGCTGCAACAACTTATGCAGCTAGTATTAAACTCTCCTTCCCAACCTCTAGCTCTGGTGGCAAATTCTCTACCACTTCCTGTATTGGTATTGGTATCTTCCTCCCTGATAAACCTCTGCTCTTGAGCCTGTCCCAAGCTCTCCTCCCCTCTCAACTTCAATGGTGATTGCAATACTGGACAAGCATTCCTGAACTCCTATATACTATATATATGCCTAGCTCTAGAACAATTCAGCTGTGAAGAGGAGAAGGCCCTGTGGGCCCTCACCTTCTTCAAAAGCAGTTGTGTGGCAAAGTAGTCCAAGAATCTGTTTTGCCAAGAAGCAGACACTGGATTCTTTCCAATCCAAACCTGGACCAACTTTGAGGCTTAGTTCAAGGTGTAGTTCTTCCTAGTGAATACAGAAGTAGACACAGTCAATACCCTGGAAGGGTTCTCCTACCACCAGGGAACTTGGATGGCAGACGATTACCTTAACACCTTCCAGTCATTGGTCTCCAATGCAGGCTATACCAACCTCTGGACTCTTGTAGTCAAGTTCTACTCAGGGTTGAGGATTGGTATCCAAAACCAGATTGCAACTATGCTCTATAGATGCCCCTCAGATACAGATCTGGAAGCTTGGTACCAAGCTGTCTAAAGGATTGACCAAGTGCATCTTGCCAACAAGACCTTCTAGACAACTCAGCATAGTATGTCCTTTACCCCAGTCAAAACTCCTATTATGGCTCTTCCCCCTTTTAGTAGTTTGAATCCCCTCTGCTATTGCTCTAACTTTGACCCTGATTCCAAAGCCAACACCCTTTCCTTCTATGGGTATCCCCATAGACATAGACACAGCCAGGAGGCCAAAACCCCTACCTCTATGAGAATGCTACCAGTACAGAAACATAAACTACCTAGTTAAGAACTGTCCCCATTGCCTTGATATAAAACAGCTATTGTCCAAGCAATGAGAGAAACTCATAGAGGACCTCTTAGCAATGCAGGATATACAAGTGAAAGCCTAGGAGATCAGAGAAGATGAGGATTTTATAGAGTGACTGGTGATAAGTGCGTCTTAGCTACTAGTAAATAGATTCACTATACTTAAAGTAGAGACTAATACAGACAACAGTGAACCCATAGACACACCTCCTCTCTCTACCCCAAAATATAATCCCTTTCCCCAGAGACCAAAGTGGAAAAAGAAACTGCCCATCTGACTCTCCACCAGTGCATTGGATGCACACAGAACCTTCCTATGACTTGCTATAGAACTAAGCACTATGGATATAGATGAGCTTTACTCTGTAAAAGCTCTCCTAGACAGCAGAGCTATAGAAAGCTTTACAGACCAAGACTTTATCCACTTCAAGGGACTCAACACCTGGATAATCTTGTACCCCATCTTTATCTTCAATGTGGACAGCTCTCCAAATGAAGCTGGTGAAATCTCTGAAGTAGCGGACATCCTCCTGCAGTATGGCACCCACTTGGAAAGGATACTACTTGCCATCTCAGGCCTCAGAAAGCAAGACTTGATCTTGGGATACAACTGGCTAAAGGACCATAATCCAAAGATTGATTGGGGAACTGGTAAGGTCAAGATAACATACTGTCCTCCATGCTATGAAGGAGGTTGTGCTTTATGCAAGAAGAAGACTAGATAGAAGAAAGCAGAGCTCTATGCCCTTGATTCATGCAGAGATGGACCCTGTCCTTTACTCCTGGAAGATGACATGAATAAGCCTCTTTCTCCAGTACCAATGGTAGAGACTGGGAACTTAGAGACTGCTTGTTTATAATGCAGATACTCCTAGAACCCACAACTGCTAATCTCAGAGCCACGGCCACTAACTCTCAGCAAT
This sequence comes from Leucocoprinus sp. KB1807203, assembly GCA_019327925.1. NCBI lineage: Eukaryota > Fungi > Basidiomycota > Agaricomycetes > Agaricales > Agaricaceae > Leucocoprinus > Leucocoprinus sp. KB1807203. The sequence continues at coordinate 81,276 of JAHTMQ010000048.1, read as the reverse complement.
TGGTAGAGGGTGTCCAGTACAGTGCAGAAAACCAAAACCCTACTACCCACTTACTGGAGTATACTCAAGGGTTCAAGTCTGTCTTTGCAAAGGACAGTTTTGATATTCTTCTAGAGCATTGCCATTAGGACTACACTATTGAGCTGATTCTGGGATCTGAGCCCAAATTGTCAAAGGTATACCCTCTGTCTCTGGTAGAGCAGACTGAGTTAGACACATTCCTGGAGGAGAATCTATGTACTAGTTGTATCTGCCCCTCTAAGTCACCCATGGCTGCACTGGTCTTCTTTATCAAAAAGAAAGACAGTCCCCTTCAGCTAGTATAAGACTATTATACCCTGAACTCTATAAAAGTCAAGAACTGGTACCCACTCTCCCTTATCTCTGAGCTTATCTCCCAGCTCTGCAGAGCCAAGTATTTCACCAAGCTAGATGTCTACTAGGGATTCAACAACATATACATCAAACCCAGAGATGAGTGGAAGGCTATATTTGGGACAAATTGCAGACTCTTCAAGCCTCTAGTAATGTTCTTTGGGATGACTAACAGTCTGGCTACCTTTCAGACCATGATGAACAACATCTTCCAAGATTTAATTGTAGAAGGAATCATAGCCATGTACTTAGACAACATCCTCATCTTTACCAGAATGGAGGAGGAGCATACTTGAGCTGTTTGGAGAATGTTGGAGATTCTTGCTAAACACAAGCTGTTCCTTCACCCTGGGAAGTGCAAGTTCCAGAAAACAAGGATTGAATACCTGGGTCTGATAATCTTGGAGAATAAAGTATCTTGTTATGACTTGGCCAAATAGCTAAGTCATTATTTATATTTTTTATTTTTTATTTTTATTTAATTAGGAAATCAATGAATGCATGAGAGGGAATGACTCAAAAGGAGATGCATGGAACTTTATAAATAGAAGTAAATACAGAATGTGTATAAGTAGTATACAGCAATCAAATGAGGACTCTGTTGAGTTTTCCTTGTCAACTTGGACTAGGAGTAGTTCTAAGGCATTGCTGTTTAAGTTCTTATATGTCTATGGATCCTGTCAAGGTCTCTAGAGTCCAAGAGTGGCCTACTCTGGAAAATTGGACTGATATACAAGCCTTTTTGGGGTTTGCCAACTTCTACTGTTAGTTTATCTGTGACTTCTCTACACTGGCCTAACCCCTGTTTGACCTTACAAAGTCTGACATGCTCTAGTCCTGGAATAAGAAGGAACATGGAGCCTTTGAAGCACTTAAGACAGCAGTCACTAGTGCTCTAGTCCTCATGTCTCTTTAGGACTCAGAGTTTTTCTATATTGAGGCCAACAGTTTGGATCTTGCTACTGGAGCAGTCCTCTCCCAATAGCTACCTGGAAACAAGAAGTAGCACCACATTGTATTTTATAGCAAGTTCTTGTCTCTGGTAGAACAGAACTACAAGATCCACAATAAGGAGATGTTGGCTATCATCCATGCACTGAAAGAGTAGAGATACTTTTTAGAAGGAACAAAGTACCTAGTAAAAATATGGACCATAGTACAGGGACTTTTGACAACAAAGACATTACTCTTCTCTATCTGGAGATGTTTGCTATCCAGGTCTTGGAAGATGTTCAACTGGAGAGGGGCAGAAAGAAACGTGCTTTCTGATATCCACAAAGACAACTACAATGGAGACCAAGAAGAATCTGTAGCCTGGGCAGCTTGCAAGCTCCAACAGTCCTCAAGCTAAATGATGCACTCCATGGAGTAGTCAAATGTTAACAGTTTACTCTACTTCCAAGACAAGATATATGTCTCCTAGAGCCTAGATCTTCATAGATGTATTGTTTTGCTGTGCTATGACATGAAGATTGTAGAACACTCTAGCTAGTGGAAAACTCTAGAACTTATATCCTGGAACTACTGGTAGTCTTAGATATCTTGGTATATTGGATAGTATATCAGCACATACGATCTGTGCTTGAGGACAAAGCCTATGTGATATCCCCTAGTAGGCGAACTCTATCCCCTTCCTGTTCTGGAAACATGGTGGGATACCCTGAGCATAGACTTCATAGTGGAACTCCCTAAGTCATCTGGACATGATGTAGTAATAATGGTAGTAGACTTAGTATCAAAGAGGGCATACTTTATTCTGATGTACACAATAGTAACTACAGAAGAAGCAGCCAGGCTGTTCCTCCACCATGTCTGAAAACTCCACAGACTCCCTAGGTGAGTAGTCTTAGACAAAGGTCCACAGTTCATCACACTCTTTACTCAGGAACTCTATAGGCTTCTCAGAATCAGGTTGGCCTCCTCTACTGCTTGGTACCCTCAAATGAATGAACAAACAGAGTGTGTCAACCAGGAGCTGGACCAATACCTTTGTATCTTTGTGAACAAATAACAGAATGACTGGTACAACCTCCTTCCAATGGCAGAGTTCTAGTACAACAACCATGTTTACTCTTCCACTCAACAGTCTCTGTTCCTGCTAGACACTGGAAGAACCTCTCATATGAAATTCAAACTACAACAGTACCCTTCCAGCCTGAAGACTGTCAATGAGTTTATAGAGAGAATGAGAAATACTACAGAGAAAGCCAAGTCCACAGTACAGAAGGTCCAAGAAGACATAGTAAGGTATTACAACCAACAAAGGACCCTGGCCCCTGTCTTCAAGCCTAGAGATAAGATATTCCTAGATGCATTGGACATTTGGACTACCTGACCCTCTCAGAAGCTCTCTTACCAAAGGTTAGGTCCATTCACCATAGAACAACAAGTCAGACCCATGGCTTATAAACTGAAAACTACCATATTTGATAAGGCAGCTTTATCCCATCTTTAATGTAGTCAAACTGTCTATCACCCTGGAAGATCTGATACTAGGCCACAAACCAGAAGAATACCTCCTATTTATACTCATCAATGGAGAAGAGAAGTGGGAAGTGGAAGAGATCCTTAACAGCCACTGGCATTGGAGATAGTTCCAATATCTTATCAAGTAGAAGGAATATAGCCATGAATACAACTCCTGGGAGCCTATCTCCAAAGTTTCTATACCCAACCTTGTAGTGGACTTCCATTGCAGATACCCAGGAGCTCCCAAATACATCCACTGGACCGAGTTTAATGTGCTTTTTCCACCCTGGACCCATTGCTTTCGAGATACAGCAACCTTGGAAGGGAGAGTAAATGTAAGGGGACTACACTAAGTTGTACTTCTGACATACTAGTGGTAGTCTACCAGAGTGACCCTGTACTAATTAAATAATAATTACATAATATTTAATTAGTTGCCTACTCCTGCATTCCTAACCCTGACCCTTAGGACATTCTGTAGCTAGAGGGACTTGTATATATAGTGTAAAGTACCCTTCTAGGAGTCTCATCCTATTCTTTGAGGATTCTTCTGAAAGGTGAGTTATAACATACTCTAGAGTGTATTTATAAACTGAGGATTCTCCTAGAAGCTCCACTCTGGTTGCTCTCATACTAACCAAGATATAATGGGGAAAATGCCAGTGTTTGCTTCTCTATAGAAGAGGTTTTTGGACTACTTGGCTACTCATCTACTCTTGAAGAATGTGAGACCCAGAGGATCCTTTCTAGGTCCAAATCAAACTGCTCTAGTACTAGGTACATGTAGAGAGAGCAGGAGTTGGAAAATGCTCAGCCAAAACTCTAGTCTCTGTTGAAGTCTAGAGAGAAAGAGAGTTTGGGCTGAACCCAAGATCAAGTGGCAGTGAGCACAGAAGGAGGCATTGGTAAGGGAGATAGTGCCTGGAGGGGAACATTAGTTGCTGGAGCTGGGTACAGATTTCCAACTAGCTGGATGAGTTGTTACAGTTGGGTAGTTAGGGTAGTCAGAGTGGTATTGATATTATTTTTGGCATTATTCTGCCTTTCTGAGAGCTGCTGCAAGCGTTTGTGGAGGTAGTCCAGGGGGTTTTCCAATAGTGTCAATATGTCAGAAGCAGAGTGCATGGAGGGTCAAGGTGAGCAAGGGAGGGTGACTAGGGGATGGCTGTCTATTGTTACTTCTTGAAGCTCCATTGGAGATCCTATTCTTTTGTAAGGGCAACCAGAGCAGACTCCAGGAGAAATCTTAATATATAAATACACTCCAGGTGTTAAGACTCTAGACTACAAGGGTGAATATACACTTCAACCTTGAACCTATGTCAATACTTGATATCTCTTTGTCCCCTCTACAAAGAGTTTGGTTAAGGTTTTCAAAAGAGTTATATCAAAGGGATGAATATCAAGGCTTTTAGTCACACTTCACAAGTTAGTCCAAAGACTGGAGAGAATGTAGGGTTCCAAGAGAAGTAGGTTTTTAGATGAACTACAGAAAGAGAGAACTTGCCATTCCCTTCTCTTTCTGGATTATATTTATTCTAACTAGTAACATCACAAGAACTACTATCCTAAGTACTAGTGAGTAACAGTAAGTGACTAGTTGAGCCAGAGTCTATAAATAGGTTAGTCCAAGGTTTCCCCATTTATCCTAAAGTTCATAACTATAATAATATTTGTCTATAATTACCCCAAGGTTTATCCAATGTTTTTTCTCCAGTCCAATGTCTATAACTAGTCCAATTAAGTCTGAAGTCCTAACCTTGGTGTACTGATACATCATCTATTATATCATCTTTTGTCTTCCTTATCTCTTATCACTATCATCTCTTCTACTATCCACTCGTTATCAGTCTAGGGCTGATAATAGTCATAATCCTAATGTAATTCCATAATACTGGGATATGTTACAACTCACCTCCAGGAGAAACCTCAAAGAATAGAATGAGGCTCCTGAAGGGTAATCTACTCTATATATACTGCTTTCTTGGTTATAGATATCTCAGCTGTCAGAGATAGGAGTTTCAGGAGTAGACAACTGATTAAACCTAGAGTAACGCTTATTTAATTAGTTATTAGAGTTACTCCAGCTTGTTGCCACTGGTATATCAGGAATAGAGCTTGGTATGGTCCCCTTACACTCAGACCAGGAGTGTGGTTAAGTTATCTCAGGCTAAGTTGCTATGTAATGTCACAGAAGCTACTATCCTAAGTACTAGTAAATAACAGTAAGTGACTAGTTGAGTCAGAGTCTATAAATGGGTTAGTCCAATGATTCCCTATTTATCCTAATGTCCATAATTACTACAAGGTTTGTCCATAATTACCTCAAGGTTTATCCAATGTTTCTTTTATAGTCCAATATCTGTATTCAATCCAATGAAGTCCAAAGTTCTTTCTTCTAACCTAATCTTGATATACTAACACATTATCTATTGCATTATCTTTGTCTCCCTTATCTCTTATTCCTATTATCTCTTCTACCATCCACTTATTATCAGTCTAGGGTTGATAATAATTGTAATCCCAATGTAATTTCATAACAGTAAGGATTACCCTTGGTAGGCCCTATGCTTGCTGTAAAGGCAATAATAGACTCAAAGCCAGAGTATATAAGAACTTAGACTAAGATGTCTTAGAACTACTCCTAGTCTGAGTTGACAAAAAGAACTTAATAGAATTCCTATTTGATTGCTGTATTGTTATGAGAGCCCCAAAAAGGAAATAAGTTCCCATGCACTTGAGTACTTAATCATACAAAGGGTTAAGATATAAATAGAATGGGAACTTAGGTAATCAGATCATGTGACAAGGTCAAGTGATTATAGAATGTTCTGGAAGAACATGTGACCATGGACTAATAGTAGTACAGCTACTATAAGAATAGTATAAGTAGTAGTCCAATCCAACAAAGAACCCCATCAAGTTCTTCTTGAACATCCACCTAGGGTGATCACTAAGGACATTCACTGTCTATTGATAATATGTATACTACTTATACATATTCTGTGTTTACTTCTATTTATAAAGTCCCATGTATCTCTTTTGAGTCATTCCCTCTCACATGTCCACTGATTATTTGATTAAATGAAAAAGAAAAGAAAAGAAATATAAATAATGATTTAGCCATTTTGGCCATGTTATAATACAGAGGTCATACTAGAAAGCTAGGTAAGAGTCTTGAAAGCTAGGATGATATTTGAGTAAGGGTAGATCTACCAGTATAGGCTCCTATATATACTACCAAGGGCAGTCTGTGCACAATCACATGAGCACTAACACAACAATACCAAATATCCTAAAATAGTTAAAGTGTCATGAGTTGTCTTGACTATGACCAAAGATATGTATTTATAGAATGATAGACAAGGGAATTGAACCAGCAGCCTCTTGGCTGGTTGTAGAATACCATTAATGTAAATGAGGGCAAATAGCATACTTGTATAAGTAGCTAGCACAATTGAGTGAGAACCCTATTGAGTTCTCTTTATAACCCTCAAAGACTTAGCTACTGAGTTAACTTGACTTGAGTCACATAGCATAGAGGCTATCAACTGAGTACAAACTAGACCAAAGAGAAACAGGAGAGATTAAACATGCACTAAGAGATCCAGACCCTAGATAAGAATAGATCCATCAACACTTACTAAGTACAATCCTAGGATGTCCTCTTATACTTGCCTTGACAATGATAGCCTTGTTCATACTGTTCTTATATTATCATTCCCCTATATTATCTTATATGACTACATTGTAAGGGAACTCTACCAATACCACACCTGGAATACTAGACCAACCTCCTGGAGTGACCCTACACCTAATTAAATATTACATATGTAATATTTAATTGTCTCTAGCTCAACTCAGCAACTCCTGACCCTAGCTGATAAGACCATAGGATCAGGGATGGACAGACTGTAGTAGTATATATTGTAGAGTACACCCCCAGAAGCCTTATCCTAAACTCTAAGGATTCTCCTGGAGGTAAGTTGTAACATGACTTAGGAGTATAATATGACTAAGGATTCTCCTGGAGTCTACTCTGCTCTGGTCACCCTTACATACATCATGTAATCCTGTACTGTTCACCCTTCATTCTTGTATACTAGTCTCTTATCTTGACCTTTGTGTCATTGGAGACAAAGTGTGGGTATTTTTAATCAGTCATACTTTGTGACATAATGTCAGGGCTTTTTTAGGAAAACAGCAGTAATTGTCAAGGATGGTAAAATTTGAGGCTAAGGTAAAGCATGACTTGTGATACTACTAATAGTGTATATTATGGTAATTATACATCTATATATGGTATGTGCTCTGTAGATAGCTTTTATGCAGCTCTGATCTGTTTGATGCAAGTATAGATATACAGGAAGTCTGGAAAATAGGTACCCTAAATCACAATATCTGAGAGTCTCTTGCTTACAGGAAGTCATTCATATTAGGTGAATGTAGTGCCAGCACCAAACAGAATGTCCCTATCATCCTGCTTTTGATAAATAAGATAAACTATCCTATCAGCTATATGATGAGATGACCTGCACAACCTATTGGCGGGGAAACAGGCTGAGACTTCTGGCAACTAGAAGATGAAGGACCGGTCTCATCAAGTAGTAGATAAAGATAGAAATAACAATCAACAACCCATCTTTGGATACACATTTAGGCTTGCATCACAGCCGGAAATAGCTAGCTTGGCCAAGGCTTCACTATTCTCAACTCAACAAAAGAATTGATCATGCTCATGCTAGCTTAAATCTTATGCATCTCGATCATCCAGTATAGTAGTTTTACGCCACAAACTGTGAGTAGCAAGTGATCAGTCTTTTTCTTGCAGTCGTCACTGCGGGATCAACTTAAACATGATGTGACGTGTTTTTACATCTGCCAGAATTATTACGCCAATATTATAGCTCGGTTGCATCCGCCGCAGCTTGTGTGACAACATGACAATGCCAAAGTCAGCTCGCGCTGAAGGCTGCCTTGATAGTTGGTGTTATTCCATTCCTGTCATCTTGTTAAGACATGACACATGCACTCGGTCCGGATGGCTGAGTTTTTATCCTAGGCCCGGAAGGGAGGTCCAAAAATATCCGATATTCACTTTGACTGAAAGTGGACACCATTGAAAGACATGCGTACGACGTAGTGTCTGTTGGATCTCGGATCTCCCAGGTTTTGGAGAGAAAGGCTTATACTGCCTTCCTTGACAGATACTGACTTCTAATGGTAACTGTATACAGGTGCCGAAATGACAGTTGCGGGGTCTGAAATCAGTTTGAAATGGGTGACAAAGTGAGAGTCATGTAGTGCATTCTGCTGACTCGCCGAATATAATTAACCACGACCCTGAATCCTATTCCCGTCTACAGTAATTGTCTCGTCGATTGACTAATCAGATTTTCAACTATCTGCATTTATCTCTATCTACCATCCATCATAAAATGGAACATCTGATCAGGAGATGAAACCTAACTTATTTTTAGTGTAGCACTGGACATTCCAGCAAAGCTAGGTGGATGGGATATATAACATCTGAGACCCAGCAGTAGGTCGCAACTCCTTACGCTCACAAAAATATGGCTATTCAGAACCGACAGCTTCGAACTCTTTTGTCATTGATAACCAATGCAACCGAGGTTGCTGAACGTCATCTTTCCGGCTCCTCATATTCAGCACAAGATGGGCATAATGATCCAGAGCTTCGTGCTTCAATCTTTATCATTGAAGCCGCCTGCACACAGCTCGTCTGTGAAGTGGCCCGACCTAGTGATGTTCTTGTCAATGTCAGTTTCGATTTATTTTAATATCTTCAAGCTGTCATCTCATTCTCAGGAAATAGAAATTCATGGCAGTAGGTCATTGAGACTCTTCTTACAATAATCCGAAACACATCTGCCGCTTCTAGTTTTACGAGTCGGCATGTCTTCAAGTTGTCTTATCCAACAGAATCCCGGATATACTTGCAGATCATCCTTCCGGAATGCACATCTCAGATCTGGAACGACGGACTGGTGTTGATCACAAAAAGCTTGGTCGGGTCCTACGCCTTCTTGCTACCAGACATGTCTTTACAGAAGGTCAGAAGTATGTAAATGATTGTTGACCGATTCACTGATAATTGATGGGTCTAGTTGGTGCTGATACATTTGCTAATAATCATCTGAGTATCTGCCTCTTATCAACAAACCCTCTAACTCACTTTGGTCTACACATGTGCGTTTCCCTGTGCAGCACTGTGGAATCTTTACTCATGATAACAGAACGGATGAAGCGTTTAAAGCTGCTTCTACCCTGAGTGACAACCTTAATAATCCAGCGATAAGTTCTTCCACGCTACCCCAAGACTCTGCCTTCTCGAGATATTTTGATATTAATGGAAGCATTTTCGATTATTTTGCCGGTGTGCGCTCTTATCACTATCGTCATATCTTATTAATCATCAGTGATTTTGCTCCGCAGTCATCCCCAGAACAGATCAGACGGAGAAAGCAGTTTGGGTCCAGCATGATAGGATTAGGGGTTGCAATTGAGGCAGACGCCGTTGTTCATGGTAAAGCTTAATTCTTGTTCCTTGATGGTTTTGAATCGAATCTCGTTTAATTAAGACTTCCCATGGAATGAACTGAAGAAGGGTTCAGTGATCTGTGATGTTGGAGGTGGCGTTGGTAATATCTCCATCCAGTTAGCAGAACGCTATCCCGCTCTTCAATTTATTCTGCAAGACCTCCCTGGCCAGCTTGAAATTGCAAAGCATGATGTATGGCCTCAACATTGTCCGAATGTCATACAGCAGAAAAGGATCAGCTTCATACCACTGGATTTCTTCAAGGAATCTCCCAAAAAGGGCTGTGATATTTACTTCGTGAGTGCAATTCGTTCCAAGTAATTCCCTCATTCCTGACCAAGTATTAATCAGCTGAAGAACGTTCTGTGAGCTTCTTCTCGCACAGAACCCAAAAAATGCTGCTCATTTTACTTTGTCAGGCATGACTGGCACGACGAAGATTGTGTTAACATCATGAAGAGTGTTAGAGCCGCTATGACCAATCAAAGTAGACTACTCATTCGTGAGTCTTGATCCTCGCCGGTGTACTTCTCATTGAGTAACGTTTGGCAGATGAGTTCATCATCCAGTCTGCATATCGTGTGCCAGAAAGTGAAGCCACATGTCTTCAAGCTCCTGAACCCCTATTACCCAATTATGGGGATGGTCGCCTTCGCCAGTATGCAATGGATATCAATATAATGACACTCATGAACGGTAGAGAGCGGACCCTGATGGACTTCATTCGGCTTGGAGAAATGGCAGGACTCTCATTTGTGAAACATTGGGAGACTGCGGAGATGGGATTGGTAGAATTCATACTCCATCCAGGGTTGGATGTACGGCAAGTTGTTTAGTTACCTGATGTTCAGTATCTCGGTTAGAAGTGTACTCAGCATGGACCCTCCCAGTTTGCTTCCCTTGTCTTGTGACAGTGACATTGACAGCAGGGACAGTAGCTCCCGCGCTGTTCGTTGATTGAGTACATTAAATTCTGTTCGCACTCCACATCCAAGGTCCTTTCATTAGACGTGTACATCAATGATAATATGGCATCTGTGTCTTGAGTTCAAGCCGAGGAGAAACTTAGGATGTAACCATTCATTATGGAACCTCCATTGTGTGCCTCGTATTACCCCTGTGAACATCTTGGGATCTCCATCCACTCAAGTCCAAGAGGGAGATAGCAGCGTTTGACGCTGTAACGAGGATGGTTTGAATGTGCGGTAGAACCACCATGGACTCCTTCCACATAATGCTGATGTGGGTGTGGTCTCCCTAAACGGAAGTCATGAACTTGTCATTTTAGATCGTCCGTCATCCGTCACGGGAATGCTCAAGCATCCTGTCAGGTAAGATTATGAACCGTCGATCCAACCTTTTGACGCATCCGCTACTGATTTGTCTGACATTTTCATGGATCTTGAGCACACGGTCCCAGTTTGATGCATATAAGGAATTTTAGGCATGAGCAAGATAGAAGTGCGTCCTGCCGAGACGAGTGGATAGAATTTGGTCGATGATTGAACTGGACGAGGATATTTGCGCACTAGAAGTGCTTGGTAGTAACACATCCTGCATAAGGCTGAGGCTCTTGAATCAAAAAAAAGCTCATCAGCTAATTATACCCCCGGTTCTATACTTCCGTCCTTCAGCACTTTGTAGTTCCAGAACCACGATCTAATCCCGGTGTTCCACCCCATTCGCACGATGTTTGGGACTTCTTTTACTCTGGAGTTGAAGTAGTGAGTTTTCAAGGTAGCCCCAAAAGTAATTTATAGCAATGTTTGTTGTTACCGTGCTTTGGTGGTGCTTTGGTGATGTGAGAATAGTACCCTTCTCAATGAAGCCCCTCAGTGAGATGTACAATGTACACGCCTCACAACACTGTGAGTTTGTGTGTAGCTGTCAATTACATTGACATTGTTAGCACAGCCCAACATCGGTACAGAACTGAAGTTCGGTTACCGAGGACAATCTCCATGTAAGGCCAAAAGTTGAAGGTTATCGAACATCCCTCGCTGGCAAGCCAGAACCTTCAGCGGATGTCCGAGGAAAGCTTGTAGAAAGGAGTCACAAGTTCCTATGGGATAAGAAAACATCTCGTAACAAGTGTAAAAGTAGAGAGATCCGCGGAGACGGTGCGACCGAAATTAATCCTGGCGGCGGCACCGGGGATGCTGAAGATGTAGGATGAGCTTGACATATATTGGCAGCTCTTGTGGATCGATGATAAACTGGGGGTATCAAAAATATCCATACATGCCTTCGAGTTCCATGGTTGAATAGAGATACAACTCAGTAGAGGGGTTTGAGCACCATATTCAATAGACCTTCGGGGCTGAAATCCCCGAAAGCATTAAGAACGATTGATGTGCATGCTACAGCTCCACCTGCGGTGTTTGACAAGAAAACGAAGACCACGGACTGGAGCAGCGAGGGAAGGGCCCAAGGTGGGATTCTTTGCAACACGTAGAAACGAGAAACTCATCCAATGAGAAATATTGTGAGACTGGTCAACAAACTTAGGGCTTTTTGATGCAATATGCATATGCTCAACAGTTGAGCCTGGTAAGGGGTCAAAAACACAAGATAAATAATCAATTTCTGTAATTGGACGGAGAAATCATTTGAGTCCATATTCTCGGCTAAGCTGAAAGAATCAGTTCGAACTCCTGGTTTTCAGAAGGGTTACAGGGCAGTAGTCAGGATGCCATTTGACGGGTGACGTATGGTTGCGGTGCAAGGAACAGGGAACAGCGTCAGGCAGGTTCAGCAACAATGAAACCAAGGTTTCCATTGGCTGTGAATCGCACTTCGACGACGCGCCATCCTGCTCCCTTAATCACATGAATATGTTGAGGAAGTGTCCTTTCTTTGCCATTGAGGAGTAGCTGCATCTATCGGCAGGCGTTAGATATAAATGGGGGGCAAAGCCAAGGACTAACAGCTATATCCATAAAATATGTATTAGCACTCGCTTTACCTAGGTTAGGTAACAGAGGAATGGGGGGATCAGATATGGGAGGATCGATGCTGATCTCGCGGGCGTGGTGTGACTCGATCCTTGAGGCGAAAGGTGTGATGTGGTCGACTATGACTAGACGACTTTCCAGCTCAGCTACATGACGCAGATTTTTGAGAATTTTGATGGCATGGTCATCATCCCAGTCATGGAGCACGACTCGAACGAAATATACTCTAGCACCCTGGATAGGTTGTGGTTCAAAGAAATCATGCACTGAAGAAGTGTCAGTTTTGGGTCGCCGTTTCTGACACAGTAAACAGACCGGTGAATACCACCCGACCCTCCTTCAGAGCCTCATCGTAGTTCTTCTCCCAGTACTGGGTAGTTAAATCAGCCAGATAGTCCTGAAATGGACAGTTCCTCATACCTCGATACCTTCCTGAATGACTGACTCTCTATCTTGGATGACAATCTTTAAATGGGAAAATGCTCTCGCAAGAGTCATTGTGGGCCTTCCAGTTCCCCCTCCAACATCAACGATAACACTTCCTTGAGGGATTGAAGCCCAATCAAAACCTGAAAGATGAGTACACTACCAATTATATAAAGGTGTCCGACAAACCCTGCAGGAGACTTTCAGGAGAATCCCATTCGATTGTAGCCCTGATGCAGGCATTATGGCGAGCAAATTCATATTTATGAGAGGGATTAGACATCCAGGAAAAGAGATTGTCATCAGTGTTGTAGGCCCTTTGAAACGGGGTGCGCGTGACAGTAGATGAATCGGCTCTACAGTCGTCGAGGTGGTAAATGGCTGCCCTCCTCACGTCGTCGGCACTGATGGCTCAGGTGAAAGTATCAGGTGAGAGGAACTTGAGACTCACAAGTGGCCAACATATCCAGAGATCTCACATGATGAGGTATACGTCGTGAACTTCTCTAGCTGACTGTTATACCAATGATATGGGGTACCAAAAAAAGGGAGTCAGTGAACGCACTTCAGTTGTATTTTTCGGTGTGGGATACCCGTGTCCAATAAGGATGACACTCTGTTGTTTGCAAAAACATTTGGACGGACTTCACGGAAAATATGATGCGTGGAAAGAGTCCTTAAGCAACGTCCTGGCAAAAAGGGTGAGCAAATGTCATAAGGAGGTTGAATAACTTGCCAAGTTTGTCCGGGTTTGCCTGGCAACACGCTGCTATTTTTGAGATATCAACACCCTCATCATCACCCTCTCGAAGGATCTCTGCAACATTTAGCTCATTTGCAGTATTTAATGCGGTTGTTAACAAGGACTTAATGAGATTAGCCAAGCCTGGTGGCGAGCGAAAGTAACTTACCCCTCCAGCAGCATCAGTGAGAGTGGAGAATGGTTCCCTAACAAGACATATGAGCTGGTAAGCTGCCGCAATAATGATACTGCAGATTTTCTGGACATCTGGTTTCCTATGTTGTTGTTGATTTGCTCTGATCGGAGAGTGTAGTGACGGCCATGATCCTCCTGGAAGATCACGAGCAACCGTGTTTTCCAAGTCATCAAGCGCCTCGATTAGGAGATTGCGAATCTGCCGCAGTTCACTGGTCTGCATGTAGACTCTGGGAGGTGATAATGAAGACAGGTTCCGTACCATTTGATTATATCCCTAGTAATTCTTTTTCTCCAGACGTGGTTGCCGAGGGTTCCGAGGTCTATACTGCCTCAAAATTATACATTCCTGAACAATCGGATTACTGTGTTGATATTCTGAGTGGATGAATAGAACAAGAGACTCAGGAAATTAAAGTTTGAGTCAATCTACTTGGTCTAATGATCTAATCACAGTGAAAACCCGAGGGCGCATTCAACTGATACTGACTATTAGGTTCAACTGGACTAAGGAGGGGGAAATCTAAGCAATGTGATAACAAACACATATGGCACAAGTGCTGGAGAAGATAAGATCCTGTCACCAGCTTTATGTGGTTGCTTCATTGATTCTTTTTCTTTCTTTCATAAATTTGTAAGGCAATGCTCTATTGCAGTTTGTGGAAGGGTACATGGTACTCTACTCAAACATGAAACTAAAAGGCAAACCTCAAATAACTTATAGCTAATTTGGATATAGGAGAAATGACTGGGAAAAAAATTTAAAGTAAAGAAAAGAAAGGGACTTAGTGTAACAGGAATGGCTTCCAACAACAACTTGTAGTGTGACCAATGGGTTGTGCTAACCCTAGGACTTAGGAGTCTTTATTCAGGATGAACAAAGAGAACTTGACAGAGTCCCCTGTAGATTTAGGTGACTGCTTATTGTCATGACTTGGCAAAACAGCTAAGTCATTATTTTATTTTACTTTCTTTTCTTTTCTTATTTGGACCTACTACACAAGGAAGGAGTGTGGGAAAGTGTCACATAACAATGTTGCATATCACAGTCACATATCAGGATGTCACAAGGTCATGTCACATGATAAGTGTGGGAAAGTAGTGCACAGACTATATAGTAGTTGTATAAGTAGTGTACAGAATCTAATAGGAACTCCATTGAGTTCTCCTTGTCAACTCAGACTTGGAGTGTGATTAAGTCATCTCAGGCTAAGTTGCTACACTTATACTATTTACAGCTGGTCTATGCTAAGTCCAACCCTAATTTACTTATAATCTGCTAGAACATTCCTTAGTCATGTGACCATTATGGGACCAATTTGTCACATTAAATATCACAGATGTGATATGTCATGTGATCCCTTATTACTTAATGAACAGAAAAAGAAAAGAAATAAAAGTTATTATGGCCAAGGTAGCTTATAACACAACTGCATAACATCCAACATTGCATTGGATAGCTATATCACTCACTCAGATGCCATTTACTCTATCACTATTGTTTGGCCTACTTAGAAGTCCTTACCCTCACACTCTTGTGACATCATGGCCAAACTTTTTTTAACTTCAACAGTATTAAAATAAACTGTATTAGGCAAAAGGTGCTTGATTGTAGTCTATGCAGCACATATTGTAAATGCACCTCTACTAAGTTGTCTATTTTTTTAAGAACTTCAAATATACAAGATTTATTAAGTTTTACCTTATTTAAAGCCAAACTAAATTTTTATTGAAAATAACATATAAACAACTAAAATTAATGAATTTATTAATAATTATACTTAGGAGGATAAGTATTTAGAGTTTTAATTAACAGTAAAAGTTAGCTTTATTTTATCTGTCAATAATTTATTTATACTTTATCTTATATGTATTTATAGTAAATTTTGAGAAAAAAAGGAAACACAAAGTATAAACTCCATATGCACATAGAGTATCAAGGTATAGGACCTATCTTGCTAATATAGTTTGGTGATTTATTAAAATAATCTATTTATCGTTCAATTTTTATATTATTTTAAATATATACGCTACGCGCCCCGTGTAATACATCAATAATCAAATACATGTGGTGGGAGAACATTTACTTTGGCCATCCAACCTATGAACCTGTAGAGGGGTGTCAAAAGGCATTTCCACTGGACATTTGATGGCGCGAATAATCTACCACCACTCGAGAGACTGCAATGTGAATAGGATGGCCAGACTCACCTTGGCTAGATTGGACTCGCCACGAACCAAATTTTGCCTATGCAGTGTGGTTCTCTGTCTTGACTTCTCAAAACTGATAAGTATCTGAGCTATTCTAATAAATAAGAATGATTGAGGTTGTTAATCTAGTCGAGTCGATGACTAGTCAGTTCTCCAACAACCAGAAATTTGAGAACTCACGGACAATACACCGCTTTGTGCTTCCAACTCGAGTACGTTGATGATAGCCTCAAATGAGGGCCACAGTTTATTCCAAACTCCAAACAAGATCACACACTGACTCTCTCTGGCGACAGGAGTTTTCAAGTTTCCTCACAAGCATCAACCATAGCTTGATCGCTACATCAGCCTGGTTGATATTCGTATTTAATATCGGTCCACTTGATCTGACATATGACGAAAGTACATTGAAATAGCCCACGACCCATCTGCAAGATCATAATTTACTTCTTGTCTCGTAATGTAGGCATGAACGCACCAAATTACACATCCATGTAGCGGTAGATTCCAGGGAGCCTGTTTCATCAGTTTGAGCTAGAAGGCAGAAGCAAATTGGCAAGAACGCCGACGTCTTACTAGATTGAGGTATCGTTCAATTCCTGTAGGAGTCAAAAACACCATATAGCCTCCCATAACTGGAAGGAAAACTGTCGGTGAGTTTACAAGTTTCCAAGGATTGCAGGCTATGGAAACTAAGGCTGTTATATATGTCCCGCGGAAAATATTGATATATTTAAAGTTGCTGCGAGATCGAGTCCTAGAAGCCCCAATTGAGCTACCGATCCTGAAAGTAATGTTCAAACCACTGGTATGGCCACTGGACATAGTTATGGTCTCACCGAACCCCTGCGGGTCCATAAATCCATGTGATTCGGTATCCGCTCCTCGATCGAAATCCATATGGCCTTGAAACATATGTAGACACATTCACCACCTATCCAAGCCTGGAATACACTTGTCACGCCAATATCAGTACATCTTTCAAGAAAATAGAGAATAGAAAGCGGGACTTGGTATGAACGTACACCATGTTATGGACAGAAATATGTGATTCCAGAAGACGAACTAACTCCCGCACATGCCCCGTACAGACCAATTCACTACTGGAAAGCCTACATAGTAGTAGGCGCCCTGTAGTGAATTCAGCACTAGCAGAATAATAATCCCAGCAATTATATCGGCATATCTATTGAGTAGCTCATTAATGAAGAGCAGCAACCATGCAGCGCAATGGTTGTGCTCTAGGTCTTACCTATAAGGTTGGGCTTTTAGACAGTAAAATAGATTGGAAATCTCGTTATTTTATCAGTACATCCTAGATTGTTTATATACCTATTCTCATGTCTATTCTAGGAGTAGAATACATTTAATATACGTCATTCATATGGAGAGTCGTCATAAGTGTATCATGTATTGTTCATCAATACTAAGAATGATTAGTCATCCCCTATCATTTCGTGCTCTGTTCCAACAATTAATCGCTATGGGCATGTCCTGGTGGGAGGCTACCATCACTATAATTATGTTCACTAAGAGCCCTAGAGGAGTAAAAGCTTACAATTACAATGATTGAAAACAACTCAGACGAGCCGTAATTATGAGATGTCCAAAACGTCCATTTTTGCCGTGCCTTTTCTGTAGGTTTGATGTCATCATTGTTCCAACGATTAGAAATTCTCGTCGCCTGGGACCTTTAGCCACTTTAGCGAGATCATGATTGCACTGGGTGACGCCTCGTAAAAATCTGGGATATTCTGAAGATGTAACGCACGCGTAAAATTGCAGTCTGAGAAAATTTGGGATGCGGTGAGACTGGTACAGAATCTTAATATCGGAAGGGAAGAAGTAGATTTTGCGGTTGATATATTGGAAGGCGCTTTTGCTGCTTTAAGTTTCTTTCCATGGGAAGCCGGATGAACTCCCCTGCTAGCCACGCAATGAGTTTCATGCCAGGCTTTGAGGAAAGTACTACATATGCAGCACTGGAACCCTTAGAACGACTATTGCCGCCTTGAAATTTCGTTGTGGTAAGGGTGGCGGTGGTGGTGGCGGTGGCAGGCTGGACTACTGAAAGAAATGTCATGTAAGTAAAGCAGACAGAATGGCGCCTTGCTCACATTGGTCCCCGTCAAAGGGCACAGGGGGAACAGCAATATCGAAGACAGGGGCAGCTCTGCACACAAATTGTTTTCCCGCTTTGTTTTCCGGTTTTTGTGGAAGTAAAGAGCAGGAAATTTAGGAGGAGGAGGAGGGATAAGCGAATAGATGGAGGCTGCTGATCAGAGGCGCTGAAAAATGATTCAGTGCGCTTCTTGTTTGGCCTGGGGGAGTATGAACCAATGCACAGTGTTACCAAACAGGTATTGAGCATCGTCATCTGTTCTTTTCCGCTCCTTTCTGTTATGAGAACCAATCTCAGACTCTGATTCTGGGTCAGGATAGGGAGCAGCGAATGGTTGCTGTTGCTGAGTAACGTTTTCCTGAGCGGCAGCGGCCTCCGCAGCAGTAGCCTCGATGATCCCCTCGTCATCGCCGGCCAGGGAACGGCGGGCTCGGAAATACTCAAGCAGGCTCCTCACTCTAACCAAATCGACGTCATATTTGTTGGCGGTGGAGGTCTTGTTGCAGGTGTCGACGAGTACATTGGCAGCCCACACACCAAAGTCATCGGCGTCGAAACCCTCGATGGTGACGCCATGGCTCGTAGTATCGCAAGCGGTGTGCATGTGACACTCCCCGAAGTTGGTCCCTTCACATCACGGGCAAATAACTGTCAAATGAAGTTATAAAGTTTGATGTCAAGTGGATTAACTATACACGTGACACTTGTCACAACAACCTGCTACTGATTCTCGACGCTGCTCACTCATCCACAAAGCAATCATCTCTGCCCTCATTTTCCCTGAGGGCAGGGCTCAGCCGACATATACAGGTCTGATTACTACTACGGATGGAAAACAATGGAAAGTCCTACAACGTAAGAGACCCGCAGGTTGTGCTGTTCATTATGCTTCTGTCAAAAGCACCACAGCTGATGTTACTCTTACATTCTTCGAAGCTGGTGCCACCATGGTTGCTGGACTTAGTGCAAAAGACTTTGAAAGATGATATGACCATGTACGTGAGGAGTCATATATCTCTCCAATAAAGTCTAGTGTAGACGTCAATGCACATTTCCCAACATCTGCTTTCGGCCCTCCTCGAAACTCGACTAAATAACCCTACCCTCTCCTGATCTTTGACATCTTATCCATAACTGTGCTACGTAGAGCTTTCTAGGGGTATGTCCCAGAAAGAGATAGCTTCTGTTCAGCTTGAGGCGAATAGATCAGTATTTAAGGGCCATCTGGTTTACGTGGAGGTGCAAACCCTCGACTGACATGAGTCTCAGTCCGTACCAAAGCTTGTCAGTGGTCGGTCTGTCAGCAAAGCGCCACCTGATGACTATACTGGTAGAGTGAAAAAGATTGTCGTCATTGACGGCGTCGATCGCAACCCGTAAGTGACACCTCAAGATTTTTACGAGGGACGAGCGAATAAAAATTAATTCTCTCTCCAGTTGCTGCGGTACACACCCTCTTTCAATTCATAATTTACAATTGTTCCTCCTTCCACATACCGAACCCCTAGCCCGCAAGGATGCCAACTCAGGTTCGATGACCACTGTCCGACTTTACTTTCTTTGCGGCCCTCATTTAATATTATCACTACACAAACGTGCACACCCTCCTCACATCCACAGCCTCGGTTCCCAGCTCTGGACTTCCCGTAGTACTCGAACGAGTGCAACAAATCGCTGACAAACGCAGAAGGACAGACAAACGAGTCAATGATGTCAAGTCTGAACCAGCCGGCTGTATCGGTAAAGGCCTCGTAGAATACACGAGACGGAGCAAGATCGTGGAAGAAGCATCTCTACAGAACGGACGACTCTTCTAACCCCCTTGATTTTCTCTCTTCTATCGCCTTTGCTATTTCTGACAACGTCAAAGCGAGGGGGATAGTTTCTCCCTATCTGATCGTACTATCCTCATCGCCTTCAGCACAGACACCCAACTCGTTAGATACCATTCTTGTGACAGGGTCTGATGAGCAGAAGGTAAAGGAGCTTGGCAATGTGCTTAAGACTGATTCAGTAACATTAACATGTAAATTCACCAGATGCTAGATAATGCACTCTCTTCTTTACTGGGTCATCGAGCAACTGCTTCCACATGCCACACGGTCTTTCCCCATTGAGCAATTTCAAATCTCTTGCTCAAGTGCAAGAATGCTCATAAGTTGGTATATAATCGCAAGGCTGGAAAGTGTAGCACCTCAGTTGGGGCCATTGTTACAGAGGCAATAGCTAGCTGATTTTGTTTCAAATGGTTAGTCCAGATGGTCGCTGAGACCAGATTAAAGGTTTGGTTGTTGGGTGTAATAAATAAACAGAAGTAGCATTTGAGTACACAAAGTTGAAGATCTTCCTAGTGCTAAAAAAAGACATATGCAACATGTGACACAGTATGTGTTGACACATGTATTGGCAAATTGATATGTCAAGTGGTATGTCAGTTGACATCAAACCTTGTAGCTTCATTTGACAGTTGTTTGCCGGTGGTGTCAGTGATGGTGATGTTGATCAGCTACCTGCCAAAATCGGGTAATGAGAGCAAATCGTCGTTTTGAAGCACAAATTACTAGATATTTTGATATGTTGTTATCTTTGAAAGTGGCCAAAACACCGCGAGTGGCTGAGTGGCTATGCAGGACCCTTAAAGTGGCCAAAACCACCGCAGGGGATAGTATTTTACTACCGTAATCATGAAGGAGGTGTGTTCCGGTCAGTCAGCTACGAGGACTTTGATGCTTGTTTACAAAAACCCGGTTATGCCTATGTAGAAGAGTCAAGTAACCCCGTTTACCTTCGCTACCTTTGTGGATGAAACAATCACACTGTGCAATGTGCTACTATACTAAAGAAGATGTTACTTTGTAATTACAGAACTTTGTAACCCAGAACCATTCTGAAACAGTCTATAAATACAAGACATTGCAACAAAGAGATAAGACGGACATAAACCTATGGGTAAAACTCCCATGCCATAAATTCCTAACTAACCCGAATTGGTATCGAAAACCCGAGTCTCTGTGTCGTCGGCTTAATAAGAATAATGCGCAGTGTATTCTCGAGATGCCAAAGAGACTCAGGATGACCAAGATCCAGAAGACGAAACTGTAAGTATAAGACACGTACTTAAGATCCAGAAGACAAACTGGATCTTAGGCACACATAGTATACTACTTAAATACCTGACATAAGCGTACGTGTATTTACAATGAAATGAAGAGGCCCCAAGACTTCTGAGCATTCTAAAACAGAAATGAATAAGCGCACAATCGAAAAATCTTAGAGGTGCGAAATATAGAGCGGATGTTGCGACGCAGTACTTGTTTCAACAGCTTTGATAGCAAGTGCCGTAGAAAGTCCACGGTTGCCAATGCAGATACGCGATACCCCAAGCCTGTATATCCACCCTATTTCCCACCCCCCATCTTCGCATTGCAAAGTAAGAAGTTTCCGGAGATCGACTTCGTCCCGAATTCCGACAAAGTTGCAAGTTAGTATGCGCATTGAGAGTGCCGAGGAGTTCCCCTCAGCTCCGATACGCTCCTGGATCCGCTCTTTGAGCAAAGGTTTTAATAGTGCATGCAGATCTGCATCTCTTGATCTCGAGAGAAACCGACTCATGAAATAAAGGAAACATTCTGGCGTCTCATAGTAACGAGTACCCTCCAAGTAAGCACGGTTCATGAGAACATCGTGTACCCACTTTAGAGTTTGTTGAAGTTGAGACTCACGGCCGTAGGCGTAAAATAGATCTAAAACATTGACGCACACGACAGGGTCGAGCCGTGGTCGACGATGATCAAAGTAGGTCTGTGCAATGTGTCGATACAGGAACCCGCGACAATCGTTGGTTTCAAGTCAACATGACAGTATAGTATACTCACCTGAATGATGCCATCAGCACTGACGTATTCCAACATCTCGTCCATAACCGAGTGAACAATATCTTTATCATATTTGAGTACAGTGAGACCAATGGCTGTGGTATCGAGATCGGGTGGGAATTCTTCTGTAGTTAATTGACTCTTTCCTGGACCGAAAAGAAGAAGTTGCGTTTGATCAGTCCATATGGTCATCAAGCGCCTGATGTAGATATGTCATACCTTTGAAGAAGTTCCAGGTTCTAGGGCATTCAATGAAGCCAATAAGTTCTCTAATCATCGACGTGAGACTAAATATGACTAAACTGGAGTAATGGAACATTTACTTTTGGCCAGTAGTCTCGAAAATTAAAAGTGGAGCAAAATTTTCCTCGACCACGACTGATGGCTGGGTGGGCGTCGCCTTCGTTACAGATTGGAAATTTCTTGCATTATGTCTGAGGAACTCGCGCCCACGTTCAATGGGATTCCCAACAAGATTTCGAAGCGCACGCCCAACTGTCGGTTCCTTCTCGAACACGATTCCACAGAAACCAAGCGAACGTGCAGAAAGGACATTCTCCAATTTATCGTCCACAAATATTGTCTGTTGAGGACGCAGATTAGTAGCGCTGATAACGTAGCGATAGAAGCCTAAATGAGGCTTGCGTTCTCCGGCAGCGCTGGACGTGAAGATCGCGTCGAATATTGACCAATCAGCAGACTTGGCTCTCAAGACCTCCCAGTCGGGAAGAGAGATGTTGGACATGGCATAGATCCGCAAACCACCATTAGACTGAGCCTTGAGTTCACGAATGAGATGGATGAAATTGTGGTTTGCCTGGAGAGAATTACGTGCATCCTGGAAAGCTCGACGAACTTCCTCTACGGACACACCAAATTCTGATGAGACGATAGCGTAGCAGTCGGCTTCCCCAAGCCGCCCACGTTCATAGTCAAACCAAGTGGGAGAGTTGAGTATTGACCTTAGAGTTTGTGGAGATATTGTAGTAGTAGTATTTGTAGACCATTTAAAGAGAACGTCACTGAGATCAAAGATGATCCCTGTGTACGACGCTAGCGAATGGATCATTGGGAACGAGAGTTGTTTGATTTGCCAGGAACTGCTACAATTTATACAAAGAGGCGGTTCGGTCAAGCAGAAAAATCGCATGCCTAGGTCGAAGTAATTCGGCTCAAAGCACCGAATTGCCTAGACAGCCTCTCAATCGCAGGCTATAGCAGTTGCCGCCTTCTGGGTAGGAAGCCACCAAATCTTGTCAGTCAAAGCCTGTGCAGGGAAAGCCACACCCACAGATGCCGAGTTATCGGCAATCCGGCTAGCCATAAGGCTACATCCAGTGATGCAAGAACATGAGCATTTTTACAGACTGTTTCCCAGCGGCCAAAAGAACACTCGATACATCTCTACACTCGGGACAAGAACACTCCATTGCGGTGTCAAAGCTCATAAGATCACACTTTACATCAGATCCAGAACTTCTAAGACTGCCCTACGAACGCCAGGCAAAGAATGAGGCGACCAGAGCAAGATACCCAGTTGACACGAGAGACATTTGGTTCCATTAGCCAGAGCACTAGCAAAGCCAAAGTAGCTGAGTGGACAGAGGAGTCAAGGCAGCTCCTGAAAAAGAAACTTTCTCAACACAAATACCAGCAAGTATAAAAAGGAGGTACGTGGATGTCGCAGATAGGTCACTCTGTCACCCTGTGTACCAGAGCCACGAGACCCATATTAGAATATGCCCCCATGGGCGAGTTTAGAGCAATATTCTTCCCAAACGAACCTACTGCTTATCCCTGCGACGAAGCAGCCTTAGAAATACGCCTACATCTTCATGGACTGCCCCAGATTCACCAAGGACCGTATAACGAGCCAAACACCACTCCTCAAGGACTTCATTCCATTCCTTTCATCCAACCCACCTGCCTTCGCTTTTCCCCGAGTCAGGAAACCACCATGAGCTAAGCATTAGAACGAGAGGAGGAACATGGCTGTCCCACTCTGGTCATTCCATCACCCTATGTACAAGATCTGCCAGAGCCATACTAAATCACGCCCCCCATTGGCGAGTACAGGGCAAGATTCCACCCCCAAGAACCAACTGCATGGTAGACCCCGAAACGCAAAACTAAATCTTGAATCAAGTTTCTCACGTCAAATCCCATCGCGTTCGTTTTCACACCCAGAGAACCCCCAATGTCCGCTAACGATGATGTGAACCCCCAGCTTCCACTCGGACTTCCGGAACGCACTTACAGGATCTCTCATGCTCACTTCGGAGTATGCTCTTGCCATCTCACAAATAACATCTGATTTCGTCATTATTTCCTTTTTGCTTGCTGGTCTGGTTCGTTTATATCTATTAGAGGGCTGGGCCCCTGTAGTCAGTAGACTACCGCAGACTGATGTACACCATATTATAAATTGTTGAATAAAAACAGGACGCAAGAGATGGCTCAAAAGTGACTATTTCACAATCGAGATCTAACCAAGGTGTGCATATAGTGGAGTCAGTCTCCAGCCTTGGTTCCAGATACGCTATGTTGTGCTTCTCAAGAAGCCAAGCTGATATTTACTCATTATAACTCTCAGGTTTGTAAAAGCTATAAGCTTATAGTAATTTTGGTATAGGATTATCAGCAAGGATAGAAGGTGGATAGAAGGCTTAGAGGAAATGTTGTGTTAATTCCAAGGATCAGACTGTTACCCAATGCAAAGACATTATCTCTGTATCTCTCAAGAGACTCTAATTTCCCATAGACCTTTGTCATGATCATTAACAAGTCTCAAGAACAGCCAGTGAAGTATGTGGGGATTAATCTGAAGATGTATTCCATAGACAGCTTTATGTGGCATTTTTGAGATGTACTCCATTGAATATTTCAGTGCTTCTCTCAGAGCAAAGCCAGGGGAGCAGAAGAACAATAATATTAGACTATAGAAAAGATTGTATTCTGTATGTTGCAATGGACCCGATATTAGGACTTGAGTGATAAGGAAATGAAAAGACAATATGATTCAGACATAAGTGTAGTGACCATTATTCAGAAGCCCATGCGGATCAGAATTGATGATGTCATATCAGAATGATCCGGATATCTGTGATGATATTGATGATGTCACATTTAAAGATACTATTTTTGAAAAGTATACAACAATTTGTGAACCGCCTGTAACTACAATACATAATGATGAGGTTCCTCACTGGCATCTTCCAAGTGTTCATAACTTTTCTGTCCGTCCTTCATGTTCTCGCTTTTGATCCAAATCAATATCCTCGAAAAACCGTGCTATGCCCCACTGTTCGCCGCCTTCCGACACCAAAGCAAGTTCGGATCCAGCTGAGTATATCCATCCGCCACTTGCATGGGGTGTGTATTTATATCATTCATGATTGAAGCCCTCGGCCCATGGTATATCACAGACACGACTGGGGAGTGCAACCATGCTACGAGGCTGCCCGTATGCGACCTGATATATTTTTTGGTGTTATTGGCATTACCATTCCTGTATGTCACATTCTTGACAATGCGCCTGCTAATCCTTGAACATCCTTCCTTCAGTACTTGCCTAATGCAGGTAACTACACACCTGTCAAGGATCTGGTTCCAATCTTTCCAAGTCTGGCATATCAAGTGTATTTCAATGAGAGGACTATCGATGCAGCGAAAGAACTTGGCAAAGATACAAGGAGAAGCCTGAGAGCGACTTACCGTACGGTTTCTAGCCCTCCTCCAGACAATTTTTTAAAGAGTGAGACCTCGTATTTGGATGCATGGAAAGATGTCCAAGAAGTGAGCTCATCGACTTTCCTGATCTGAATCGGTATCCTTACTTGATATTGAGATTCCTATTCCGTTCCTAAGCAGTCAAGAAGAGGATTACCTTGTAGCAGCCTTTGAACATTCACAATTTCTTTACAGTAAGCAGTGTTTATTCTGGTCAATGGTCTCGAATTCATGGGGTAGTCCCTGCTAGCTTTAGGCTTCTACACCGACGAGGTGATACGTCCATCAAACGTCCAGATCTAATATTGATTTTCGAGAAATTTGCAACCGTAGAATCGACGCCTTTCTTACACGTTTGACCAAAGCCAAGGAAATCTCACCATTCCACAACCAGTCCTATCAATTCTACCAACGGAGGTCCATCGATCCCTATTCTATTCCGAATAACTAACGATCAAATGTAACAGGATCCCGTCGCTGATTGGAAAGAAATAATGGAGCTGTTTAATAGCGCAGCCTATCTTCCTAACCTGGAGGTCAAGGCATGTGGCATTCATCAAATCACTGAGATCAGAGAGTGTTGACAAAGATACAGTTCATTGAAGGAGCTCATTGGGTCCATCTTGAGAACTCAGAGCCAGTCAATGAAGCAATCATAGACTGGTTGCGTCGATTGACCTCTGAACGAGACAAACATTTTGAAAGGCAATCTGATGAGCTGTGATTGGAGAATGATTCGACAAAGTTATTTGTAGATATGAACTGGGCGTTATTTGGTACCAAGGAAGTTTATGCGATACCTTGAATGATGTCCGCAGCTAGAGGATCATTAAATATTAAATAAATCGATCATTGGCATTGCCTTACCAATCTCGCCGATGCCGTATGCAATAGCTGTGGTGGGATGTAGTCAGCACAGTTATTTTCAAGGTTATAATGAGGCCTACATTGAGTATGCGAACCAACAATAAGTGGTACGATCGACAAATCAGCGATACGGAGATTCTTTGTGCCATATACCTTCAAAATTATGTAATTATACTGGGGTCGGATGTTTTTATCTGATTACCTTTAGCCTAGTATCCACAACACCACCTTTCTCGAGAGGTAACATAGATGCAGTTCCAGTCGTATCTGAAATAATCCAGAAGAATTGAATGATCTCCTCATCAACAATCATAATAAACTCACGGAAGGTTGAGCTAAGGTGTTTAATGAGGTAATCTATGCCATATTTGAACTTTTCAGTTGTTGGCCGAGGCTGATGAAAGACGGAATGCACCTCCAATTTCCTTGTCTTCCGAGAAATCAGCCCCGGGATTCAGTTCAAAAGTAGTCTTGTCTGGGAAAAAATAACATTGCAGCTGCTATGTGGGAGAAAATAAGCAACTGACCAATATAATCTTTGAAAGGTAATGTATCGGCTATCTTCCTACAGAATTTTACCAGTTCAATAAAACTCTTGAGATCTATGTCCCATCATTTGAAAGTGAGCCAAGTGTGAATTATGAGATTAACATAACAGCTAACCAACGCCATGTTCAAAGTAATGAGGATCCATAGCTGGCTGCACGGTTGGGTCCGAAGTCGTTATATGCTAATGGCTATTGAATACAGATCTCTAAGACCCTGGTGGAAGTAAGGACTTACGATTGTACCTCTGGAAAACATTCCATTTAGTGCCGCAGCAAATGTATAATATTTCTTTCCAGGTACAGGTGGATCTGTACGGTTGGCGTGATTAAACATCTACTATAGCATCAAAGAGACATTGCGCACTGTTACCACCATAGTAGCCTGGGAACCCAATAATCTCGCACGATGGCACTTGGTCAAAGCGATCAAAGATGATTTTGTATTGTTCGATGAGTGATGGTGCATATTTTCCTGCTGCTATTTCAGATTCAATATTGTTGCGAGCTTCTGACTTGATTTCTTGTGCCTTGGGAGATAAAGAAGACAATGGAGCAAATATGAAGCTCACAACTCCCATGGTAAACACCCCTTCACCCTTGGTACTAAGTTTGTCATTATAAAGGCGGAGCATCAGAGACCGGCAACAAAGTGAACATACAAAAGCTCCTTGTGTTTCTTGGCTGCTTCAGGGTCAAAAAGGACATCGTAAGTCTCGTCAGGCAAACCATCCTTCAGCTCTTGGTTCAGATTTCAGATTTTGTGATATCCTCCATGGCTACAAAACACATACGGTAGACAACAGGAGCATGAATGTGTTCTTGAACATTCTCTCCGACCCCTTCCAGTGCTAACTTGACAGGGATCCCAACTCGCTCGAGAACATCAGGTCGCCCGATTCCTGAGAGCTCCAAAAGTTGAGGCGTTATAAGAGCTCTGAGATGTCGTGTTATAAAAAGAAAGGACGACGTTTGACGGCGTACCCAGCACTCAGAATTACTTCCTTTGACGCTTTGGCTGTGAAGACCTCCTCTCCGCCATCTTTGTGGGAAAATTCAACACCAGTGATGACGAGCTCTGCGCCCATCTGAGTAGTCACCAAGCGACATGCATGGGCACCAGTCAACATATTCAAATTAGGCCTCGCAGAGTTGGTTTGCCAGTAAGCATTACCAGCAAAAGACCGTTGGATTGTCTTTGGGTCGACAGTCATGGGGCCAAGGACAACGCCGTTGGGCTGAAGATCAAAGTCAGAGCCAACCTTCCGTGACAAATAGGACAGGGATAGCACAGACATTGCCATTCAGCTGAAGCAGGACGATTAATGCGACCCAGTCAAAATGTGAAAACAACATACGGGAGCGGGAGCCAGAGGAATACCCAGGGCTTGGAACGTACGCTGTACTTGTATATCGACATCCGTGCGGGTGGGAGGGTACGAAACTTGAATAGGGCCTAACCTGAAATAAACATACATGTACTAGGATCGAAGGGCTTGCTTGATACCATTGCCTAATGATTTCCCTCCCAATTGCCTGATTGAGTCCGGTGTTCCTCTCCTTACATGCTCCTCTTCGGAGACGTCTAGCGGCGTGAATCTGAAAGCAGTATATCAGCGAGAACTCCAGGATACCGATAAAAAATATAGGCTTTACGTCACGGCCCGCTCCATGTATTTGTTGAACCTGTCCCAATTCCATCCTTCATTACCCAGCTGCTCCCATGCTGTTTTCCGTAAATAATCGAAATCTGGGCATAGTGCCTGACTCACCATTTATGTCCTCTTTAGAAGGCTTATTGTAGGTGATAAAATTGACTGCGGAACTTCCACCCGTCATTCGCCCTCTTGTCATGGGTCAATCTCTGGATAGTGAATAAAGAAGCTTTTGCTGACCTTGGCCAATTGTATGAGTTATTGTGAGCATGTATCTGAGGGGTCTATTTCGAGTCAGCAACAGATACATCTAAGGTTCAATGTTTTGCAGTACCGTCTTTAAACACCAGTCATACTCCTTTTGTCCAAAAGTGCCTCCAAATTGACCGATATGCACTATTCCACATCAGACCGATGCTTATTGGATAGGTTCAATTCACACTTACTGATCAAAGGATCATCTAGCTTTTCTTCCCCAGCCTCAAGAATGAGCACAGATATATTTGCATTTTCAGTTAAGCGCGCTGCTAAAGTCAGTCCGATGGTCTGATCGGGCAAAATGATCGTCAAACGACAGATCTTCAAGCATGCTTGATCAAACTTACACCTGCTCCTGTAAGATAATAAATTAGTTGTGAGCTTTTGCAGGGCAGATAGGTATCATGCCAACGATGACATAGTCAAATGAAGTATTGACAGTGTCTTCGAGTTTGATTTGGGGCATGTTGGGAGTAAGCTCACAGCACCAGTACTGATGTTGGATCACTTAAGTTATATACCTTATCAGGTGAGAAATCCATATCTTTGATCATCATCCTGTGATATCGAACTATCCAGGACCGTAGAAGCAGTTTCGAGGACCTTCTCAGAAGCTAACATCTTATCTTTTTAGTAATGGATTATAGTCATTGTGCTGGTGAATCGAGAAGTGCATTCCTGAATAATCACTTGATCCTAAATTCCTCGACACTTGATATTTTGATACAGTTGTAGTTTTGTTCTTCATCAATTTATAACGCTGTGCTCGAGCACAGTCCGCAGCAGGATACACATATCTAAGGCAAATTAAAGATCAGTCCACAAGTCAGTTGAAACCTGCGAGCGCTTACCGATGAGAAAACAACAATTGTAAATCACAGACAAACAGTGAACATCAATTGGATGATAGCCGGGAAATTAACCGACAATGATCTCCAATGCTCCGGACCCCGTTGCCACAGACGGACCCCAGGAATCTGCCTCGCCTCAGCAAGCACCACCTCCTTCCAGATAACACTCCCGAGTATCTTAGATTAATTCTAAATGCCAGGATATACGACATCCTCCAGGAAACACCCTCATTTCTGCAACTAACTTAAGCACAACTCATCTCACCGTGGGGAACGCTGGAAAGATGGACTTGCCTTTATCCCTCCCTACGATGATCCCCTCATCATCGCCGACCAGGGAATCGTGGGCTCGGAAATACTCAAGCAGGCTCCTCACTCTGACCAGATCGACACCATATCTGCCACTGCTGGTGGTGGCGGTCTTGTTGCATGTATCGACCAAGCACCCAACAAAGTCATCGACGTCGAAATCCTCGATGGTGACGCCATGGTTCCTAGTATCGCAAGTAGTGTGCGTGTGACGCTCCCCGAAGTTGGTCCCTTCCATACCGTTGTCAAAATTGTGGGTACCGAAACCTTCAGAACCTGCAAGCAACTTCCGGATGAAATCGTTCTCGTGGACAGCAATGAGATTTGTGCCTTTATCAAGGATATCCTCAAAAGTATTTTTTTTTCGTCAGAAGCAGAGAGCCGGATGGCTCTATTATGTTGGATACCCGTTCTATCACTGAACGAGCCCGGGCGCTCGCCCTTGCTGGACTCAAGCGACACGATATCAAAAATAACCTCATCGGTGCTCATAAAAAATTTGTAGTTGTTGTCAGTGGAACAACCATGAACTTTGATCGTCTTCGTTTCGTCGCAGAGGGCACTGAATTAGACCAAGGTCGCGAAGCACTTCTCAGTGTTGACATCCCTGTGACCAGGAAGGTAAATCTTCTCTGCCAGAGACAACCATGCTCCTCAAATTCAGTCTTTTCTCTCTGCTTACAGTTTCATTGCCCTGCATCCAATCATCCATCCCCACGAAGTTGCAGAATTTGTTTGTCTATCAGTATAATTTCTCTGGAGACGGAGATCGTGCTTGCGAGTTCTTATCCTTCGAACACACACATGACTTTGATATCAGTGATGACGAACTAGCAAAGAGCCATCCGCGGTACATGATTGGTGGTTGTCATGCGGTCCCTAATGAGCATATTTTCAGATTCGGTATGATACATCCACATCCGTCCGCAAATTTGGCTTGCCAGGATGCATAGCTTTTCCTGAAAGACCCGGTGCCCTGTGCAAGTTTCTGACAAGTTTACATCAAGAGTGGAATATATCTTTGATACATCCTAACAGATCTTGGCAAGGTACTTGCGGGTATTCAGGTGCCGGTAACCGACTACGAGGACTGTGATGCTTATTTACAAAAACTCGGTTATGCCTATGTAGAAGAGACAAGCAACCCCGTTTACCTTTTGCTACCTTTGTGGATGAAACAACCACACAGTGCAATGTATTACTATACTAAATGAAATGTTACTCTGGAATCACAGAACTATGTACCCGAGAACCATTCCTGTTTTAAATACAAGGCATTGCAGCAAAGAGATGGGGTGGATATAGACCTATGGGTAAAACTCCCATGTCATAAATTCCTGAAAGTTTCACACTCTGAGGTTGCAAATGGGACCTTCCACTGCCCCGAGTCGGCATCGAAAATTCCGACACTCTGTGTCTGGGCTTGATAAGAATAATGCGCAGTGCATTCTCAAGATGCTGAAGAGACTTCAGATGACTAAGATCCAGAGGATAAGACACGTACATATTGCGCTACCTAGATACCTGACATAAGCGTACGTGTATTTACAATGAAATGAAGAGGCTCCAAGGCTTCCGAGCATTCATAGTTAAGTAAACCAGAAATGAGTAAGCGCACAATTGAAAAATCCTAGAGGTACGAAAGTTGCGAGGCAGAAAATAGGGGGGCCCGACAAGGCTGCAGTGCTTGTTTCAACGGCTTTGATAGCAAGTGCCGTAGAAAGTCCACGGTTGCCAACGCAGATACGCGATACCCCAAGCCTGTATATTGTAGAGATCAGGTGCTCGTTGACATCATAAACTCCATCGACGAGCACCCTCCTCCACTAATTCTCTGTCAACAAAATCCCTTCTATTGTCTTCGTCTCCATCCTCTTCTTCAATTAGACCTATTTCTTTTGTTTTATTGTTTCAGAACTATTTGTCAGCAGTTTTATTGTTCTACTATACAAAGGTAGTGGTCTGGCTGCTGTAGCTACAGAGTATTTAAGAGCCTTCTGTAACAGAAATCAGGTAGCGAAATACAGGAGCAGTTCATCACCATATTATCTCATAAATCTATAGGTCAGTAGCCAAATGACAGACAGATGCTGTCGTGCTCGCAAACTACTTACCAACAACAAACCACCTCATTGTCTCTTCAACTGGAGCCTACCACGAGGGGCTTCTGACCTCCCTTTCCAAATTCCTCCTGATCGCACTCTTGCTGAGGAGGTCTCTCTTGTGCTGAGTAATCCTCTCTCCCTCTCTGACAACTCCTTCGCTGCAAATACTGAATTCTTCTTTTTCAACCTTCGATCACCAATCACACCAAACTCTACTTCTTCATCATCCCATTCCTCTTCTGGTCTGCTTACCATGTCTGATCAACAGCCTCAGTCACATACCATGCATCCAAGATTTGTTCCTGCTCAGTGGCCAGATCAATCAGATCTACCACAAGTCCAATCTCCATACATTTCACCTCCATCTCCATTTGTTGTTCCAACTCCTCACCCATCTTTTGTCCCACCAGCTGCTCCATCTGTCATGCCACCTACTATGTCTCATGTACCTCCCTTCCAGTACAATAGAACAATGCCCAGCCCTGGCAATCGAAGTGCCCCAAGGTTTGATGGACACTCTCCCTCTTTGAAGCACTTCTTTGATGAAATGGACTATCTTGGAAATGCTTGTGGACTCTCACCTACAGAGAAAATTCAGCATACACTTTGCTATCTGGACTTCCAAGAATATGAAAACATAGAGAACTCACTACTCTGCTCATAGATATAACTGGAATGCCTTTAAGGCAGAAATCACAGCTCTATACCCTGAGGCTGATGAAGATTGCAAATATACTGTTGTTGACCTAGAAATCCTTGTTGATAAACGAGCTCGTGAGTCTATACAATCACACTACCAGTCCGGCAACTACTACTGCCACTTTGTGACTATTTCTGATTGGCTTCTTGCTCAGCATGAAATATCTATGCAGGACCAAAATAAACTTTTCATTAATGGCTTTGACTGAACATTCCAAGACCAGCTTACCTCAAGACTCTATATGAAAAAACCCTGACCATCCTCTCTATTGCCCATGGCCTATGGATGATATTGCTGAATCAGCCCAGTTCTTCTTTGCTTCTAACTCTGCTGCCAATGAGCCTAATCATTACTCCTATCCCTTATACAATCCTCAGTCACTATTTGACAATCTTGCATCTGTGCCTCCTGCTCCTACTCATGAAACATTTGATATGATATTGCTTGAACAGTTTATAGTATCCAATAGCTTTATATCAAAGTTAGCAGACAAATTAGGACTTGGAAATACAGGAGATCATTCACCTAATACCATCACATTATCCACTGCCACTTGTCCTCACCTACCTCATCCTGAAGGCTGTGTTGGATATCTTGATCCTTCCTACTACTATCAGTCCTGTCCCTATCATTGCTGATTATATTTCTTGAGGTCTTTGTAAATGAGATAACATAAAGCATATGGTTCTTATGGATGGGAACCCTGGTCATAACCCATCTAGCACCTGGAAAATGCATTAAAAAATAGATTGATAACTGGTTAAAATCTCATACATCACCTATTGTTTCAACCAACATAGTTGAGGCTCTTCAAACCACCTCTACATTTATGGACCCAAATATTCCTGCAAACAAAGTCTATATTAGTGAGGTCTCAATGGTAGATCTTGAAGAACTTTGCATGCTTGATTCAGTTGCAGTTTCCACTCTAAAACAAGCAGACTCTATTAGAAAACAGATCAGCAATACAACCAAGAGAAAACCTATACCAACTCCAGCTACTCGATCTGCTATGAAGGCAGGAAAAGCCTCACTTATACCAACATTCTCACATACTCTGGTCAATACTCAGTTATCTCCTATCCCTTCTCAGCCCTCTTCCTCTGCACCAGCACCTTCCTTCAGCACTCATACTTACTGGTATTCTAATATTGAAGATCTAGATATTATTCAACATAACATCTGGGAAAGACTTGGTCTTCCAACTCAGATCAGACTATGGTAATGTAGTCAGTAAACAAGTTTTGTAATACTATAATAGGCCTCTTACTAAAACTTTGAGTTACCATTGGAAACTGTGACTTTTACCTTCAAGTACAGGTCATCAACAACACTTCCTGTAAAATACTACTTGGATGATCCTTCCTCACCCTAGTAGATAATATCTAGGAGTATAATGCAAGAGGGATATAAATAGTGTAGGAAAGCTTATATAAGATGTATATATAGTTATTAGTAAGGGTCATGTAATTGCAGGAGATGGGCACACAGACCAACAGATATTTGTATAAGTAGTTGTACAATCCAATGGAGAACTATTGAGTTCTTCCTGAACAACCACCTTAGTTGAGCCTAAGTCTTCATGACCTTGTGCTAACATAAGGGCTTGATAGCCATTGTCAACCCTGTACCTTGCAGCCTTGATATCTCTATTCCTACTTACTCTCTCATCATTCTTGCTAATAAGCATAGCACTCAGAAGCTTTTTGGAAAGCAGGCCCTAACTGTAAAGGAGACTTCACTGTCAGTTAGAGACAGTGGATAGACAGCCAGAACAAAACTCATGTCCCTGCCTGAGACTTGACCTCTTTATTGAGTGGGCTTGTATTTAGTCTTTTACTATCAGCTCTGTGCTACTGGTCCATTGTGATCAGTCTATACAGGAGAATGATGGTAACCTCTTAAAGGCCCATCTAGTTTAGAGATTCCCTTTTTAGAGATAATATTGTTTTTGTCATGATTTGGCCAAACAGCTAAGTCCTTATTTATATCTCTTTTCTTTTTCTTTTCTTTTAATTAGGAAATCAATGGATGTGTAAGAGGGAATGACTCAAAAGAGATGCACAGGACTTTATAAATAGAAGTAAATACAAGAATGTGTATAAGTAGTGTACAACAATCAAATAAAAACTCTATTGAGTTCTCTTTGCCAACTTGGACTAGAAGGGTGATTAAGTCATCTTAGTCTAAGTCACTACAGTTTTACCCTTCTAGTCAGTAACTAGTCATAAGCTCAGACAAAGAAGACTGCTCATTCTCATACAAGGAATCATCATCAATATCACCACTACTACCATACATGTCTCAGCAACAACAGCAACAACAACAGCAACCCATGGAGCAACCTACTGCTCCTACACTACAACTCATTCCCCCCACTTGGGAGGAGCAACTTCTCATCCTAATTGCTGGCCTGCAGCAGCAGGTAGCCACCTTATTACAGCAAAATAGAGGAGCCAGAGTAGAGGTAGTAAAACTTCCTTTGTTTAGTGGAAAGATAGAGGAGGTGAGTATGTTCATCAATGTGGCTTGTCTATACTTGAGTATGAAAATGACAGGGGAATCAGAGGCAACAAAGATAGTCTGGGTGCTGTTGTAAGACCTTAGACTGTGACAATGTCACAAACTTCATTTGGACCATAACTCCAGGAATACTTGACCGATTTCGACAATCTAAATGGCCACCAAAAGCCCTTAAGAAGACCTTTCTAACGGTACCAAAAACATCTCAAAGCGATCAGTGTTCATTGAGTTATCAGCAGATCAGTCTGTGATCACCAAGTCACCAGATACTAAATTGCCAATATCTCAGGAACCACTTAACGTAATTGTTTGCTTCAATGACCATTGTGAATCTCTCTTCAATGCACTTATTTCTGTCATAAATAGATCCCGAGGCGATAAGATCCCATGGAGATACAAGGTCCTCAATGTTTGCACATAACAACTGATCTTTACCCATAGATTATCATCTGTCCTTAAATAGAACAAATGACTGCCCTAAGATAGTTAGGTTATCTCTATTTCAAGAACAATAGCACTCCTATATGTAGAACAATACAATAGGTAGTGATCATGTAGTAGGCTGTTCTGGTGCACAGACCACCACAATCATGTATTTAAGAACTATATGTCTGAGGATAAACCTCAGACTTAACAACATCTTTTGCTACTGTCTAAACTTTGCTTTTTTAAGCCTTTTGATTATTAAATCATCAACTCACAAATCAGTAAGTGGCCATTTGTGATAGACAACTTAGATCTACTCCTAATCCAAGTTGACAAAAAGAACTTGATAGAGTTCTCATTCAATTGCTATACACTACTTATATACATTCTGTTGTTTACTTCCATTTATCAAGTTCCACGCATCTCCTTTGAGTCATTCCCTCTTATGTATCCATTGATTTCTTAATTAAATAAAAAGAAAAAGAAAAGGAATATAAATAATGACTTAGCTATTTGGCCAAGTCATGACACCACCCCCCTCTTAAGGTTCCTTGTCCCAAGGATTTTACAATTCATAGTTAGGGTTGACTATATTGCCTATTTCATCTTCATCTTCTTCTGTCCATTCCCTGATTCTCGATTTTTCTTGCTCAATTTCTTCCTCTTTCTCTTTTATTGTTTCTATTGTTCTTCATTCTCTTGCTCTTTCTCCTTTCTATTATCTCCAATTCCTCTCTAACCTTGTCCAGTATTCCTCATTGTACCTTTTATCTGACTATCCAAATAGCTTTTTTGCCATAAATTACCCCAGCAGTTCACCTCTTCTAAATGTTCCTTCTTCTCTTTTCTGCCTTCCAACATCTTCCATATCTCTCCTGTCTTCCAACATCTTCTATATCTCGCCTGTATTCCTTTTCAAATTTCTTGACTGCTTCCTTTGTATTCTCTAGGTTTTCTATTCTTTTCCAAGTATCCAACTCTGCCATAAATCCTTTCTACTGTACTAAATACTTGTCTTTTCCTCTAATCCATTGTTTATTCAATATCCTCTCAACTTCCCATTTCTCTTCTCCCTCAATTAAGACTGGGGCTAGTTTCTCCCTTTTCTGTTCCTCTACTTGCCCTACATATTTTTGTACTCTACTGACATTAACTACTAGATGTATCTTTACTGTACTAGGTAGTTCTAATTCTACTGCATTAAATGATACAACTTTCTTTATCTTGTAAGGCCCTATAAATTTCTCTGTCAACTTCTCTGTTCTCCTACTAATCATTTGGTATTTTAAATCCTTGGTACTGAGTATCACCAAGTCCTCTATTCTGTACTCATTGACCTCTGCTCTCTTTCTATCTGTATACCTTTTTATCTCTTCTTGCACCTTTCCTAGTACTGCTTTTGCCTCCTCTTGAATCTCCATTTGTGTCATGAATTTCTCTGCCCCTTTGTATTTCCCTTTCCTTCTCACTTCAAACTCCATCCTAGGATTTTGTCTATAATTTGCCTTGAAAGGCAATGTTTTAGTACTTGAGTGCATCTTATTGTTGTAGACAAACTCCACTGTCCCTAACCAATCTGGCCACTGTTCTGCCTATGGTTGATAAACATCCTCAAGTACTGTTCTAATTCCTGATTAACCCTCTCTGTTTGTCCATCTGTCTGAGAGTGGAACACTGTCAATAATTTACTTTTGATCCCCAACATCCTGTTCAACTCCTACATTATTCCTGCTGCAAATTGGGGTCCCCCATCTGAAATGATACTTTCAGGTAACCCATGTAACTTCCATATATTATCTCTAAACAACCTAGCTAATACTTCTGCCAATGTCTTTTCCATAGTAGGAATAAAATGTACTATTTTTGTTAATCTATTGACTACTACTAGAATTGAACGTATCCTTGTGCTAGTGGCAATTTAGTGATAAAATCTACTGAGATGTATGCCCAAGGTTTTTCCAGAATTGAGTTTGGCATTAACTTTCCTACTGGTTGTTCTGTGCAGTTTTTATTTTGCTAGTAAGCATCACACCCTTCCACATATTGCTTTACTTCTTTTGTAACTCCTGGCCACCAAAAGTTCCTAGTGACCAACTTTACTGTCTTCCATTGTTCCCCATGTCCTCCTACTGGTATATCATGATGTAACCAGATAATTTCTGCTCTCAGTTTCTCATTTCTTGGTACATATACTTTTCCTTCTTTATACATAACACTGTCAACTTCTCTCCACTCCTTGTCCCTTAACATTTTTACTCCCACTCATTTCATTTCTTCCATTACTTTTGATTACTTTGTTGTTTTTCACTTTTGACTGTTTCACCTTCTCTAGTAAATCCACTCCTTCTACTATTACTTCCACCTTTTCTGTCTTTCTGACTTCTAGCTATTCTGGTTTTACCAATGTCTCATTCTCATTGTCTCTGTCTACCTCTATCTCCCAATCCAATCTCCTGCTTAAGCTGTCTGCCTTCTCTATCTTACTTCCTGGGACATGTTTCAGTGTAAAGTTAAACCTTGACAAATATAGAACCCATCTTGCTTGTCTTCTATTTAACTTTTGCACTATCATGAAGTACTCAAGATTTTTATGATCTGTCCAGATTTTGAACTTAGTGGTTGTTCCTTCTAAGAAGTATCTCTAGGCTTCTAAGCATCTGACTACTGCTAGCATCTCTTTATCATGTATTTCATAGTTTTGTTCTGTATCACTTAATGATTTGGAGATAAAAGCAGCTGGTCTCCACAATTCATCAGAGCATTTCATTAATAAAACTCCTCTAGTAGCATAGTTTAAAGTGTCTGCTTCCATCCTGAATTCTTTGTCTAAGTCTGGAGCTGCTAATACTGGCCTGGTGGTAAAGATTTGTTTAAGCTTATCAAATGCCTTCTACTATTCACTTCTCCATTTCTACTTCACATCCTTCCTCATCAACATATTCATTGGCCTAGTTACTTGCACAAAATCCTTAATAAACCTCCTATAGTAATTTGCAAGGCCCAGAAACTTTCTGACATCTTTTACGTTTTTGGGTTCTGACCAACTTAGTATCCTCCCCACCTTTTCCTTTTCCATTTCTATTCCATTAGGTCCTATGATGACCCCTAGGAATCCAACTCTCCTTGCCTTCCATACACACTTTTTTGGCTTGACATATAAGTTATTTTCTTCTAACCTTTTCAATATTTCTTCCATAATTTCATCATGTCCCTCCTCTGTTTCTGCCCCTACCAATACATCATCTACAAATGCTGCAACCTTTCCTTTGTTTATTAAGTCCCTTAAGATTTTGTTCATCATTGTCTGGAATGTAGCTGATGAGTTTGTCATTCCAAAGAACATTACTATTGGTTTGAAGGAGCCTATATGTATTGTAAATACTTCTTTCCATTCATCCCCTTCCTTGATCCTTACATTATTGAAACCCCATCACAGGTCTATCTTTGTAAATACTTTCTTACTCCCTATGTTGTCAATCAAGTATGTTATCAATGGTAATGG
Source organism: Leucocoprinus sp. KB1807203 (assembly GCA_019327925.1). Taxonomy (NCBI): domain Eukaryota; kingdom Fungi; phylum Basidiomycota; class Agaricomycetes; order Agaricales; family Agaricaceae; genus Leucocoprinus; species Leucocoprinus sp. KB1807203. Next base: position 41,875 of record JAHTMQ010000048.1, on the reverse strand, counting down.
ATAGTTGTTCTTTATAGTTTGCTTATTTAGACTATGGTAGTCCATAACCATTCTCTTACTTTTATCCTTCTTGCTTACAAAGAAAACTGGTGATGTTTGGGGGGACTTTGATAGTTTGATATACCCCTTCCTTAGTTGATCTTCTATGAAATTCTGAACCTCTTCTCTCTCATTCTTGGACAAAGGGTAAATCCTTTCTTTCTTGGGTTTGAATGTCTCCTTAAGATCTATGGTGTAATCCCAGATTTTCCTCATTGGCATTCTTTCTGACTCCACCTTCCCAAATACCTTCCTCCATTTTAAAAACTTCTATGGTACCATTTCCTTGATTTTCCTATGGTCTGCTTCCACTTCTTTTTCTCTTCCCCAGTCTTTTTTATCATCCACTACCCACCTTACAATTTTCTCTTCTTCTAGAGTAGCTACCCTTTTCCCTCCTTTTGCTTTCTTCTCTTCTTTTAACTTTGTATTTCTCCCACACAGTGGTAGATACCTCATCATTTTAACCTCCCCTGTTTCCCAGTTGATTTCTGGGTTATGGGCCTGTAGCTATGGCATGCCTAATATCACATCTGTCCTTCCCAAGTCACATATGTCCATCCTCATTCTTTCTATGTGATTTTTGTAATACATGTTTACTTCTACTTGGTGTGTTATTATCTCTGCACTGTTATTTGTGCCATCTATATTTCTCACTTGCACTGGTCTTTCCAATTTGTGTAGTCTAAACCCATATCTAGCCACCATCTTTCTATCTATGAATATCCCTATTGCATCACTATCCAAGAGTGCTTTTACTGTTACTCCTTCATGGGTATCCACCTTTTCTACACCAATATTCAACCACACTTCTCTCAATATCTTAAATGTTCTTCTTACCTCCCTTTGCTCACCCCCCTCTCTTGCTGCACCTTTTGGAGGTTTACTCTATGCACTGCCTGGCTGCACTTTTCCTTGTGCAGGGTGTACTACATTACTCTCTTTTCTCCTTTGCCTTGGGTACCCACACCACTTGGCTTTTTCTAACCTTCTTCCTCTGAGAACTCCTTGTTCTCTGTTGTCTTCTTAATATATCTCTTTCTTTCCACACTATATACATTCTATATAGGTTGCCATGACCTCTCCTATTATCCATCCTAACTCTAGCAATCATGTATCCTCTAGTATATTCTCTGCTCTACAATATTCCTGTGCCTTTTTTCAGTTGGAACATACTAGCTCCATTCCTCTTACTTTTGTTGTTGTACTTTTTCCCTTATAGGGCATGCTGCTTCTTCTCACCTCTTCTGTTCCTTTTCCACTTCAATGTTTGGATACTTCTATTTGTAGTGCCCAATTCCTTTGCATCTTATTACAAATGGCCACTTACTGATTTGTGAGTTGATGATTTAATAATCAAAAGGCTTAAAAAAGCAAAGTTTAGACAGTAGCAAAAGATGTTGTTAAGTCTGAGGTTTATCCTCAGACATACAGTCCTTAAATACATAATTGTGGTGGTTTGTGTACCAGGACAGCCTACCACATGATCACTACCTATTGTTCCATATATAGGAGTGTTATTGTTCTTGAAATAGAGATAACCTAACCATCTTAGGGCAGTCCTTTGTTCTATTTAAGGACAGATGATAATCTATGGGTAAAGATCAGTGTCATATGCAAACACTGAGGATCTTGTATCTCTATGGGATCTTATTGCCTTGGGATCTATTTATGGCAAAAGGAAATGCATTGAAGAGAGCTTCATAATGGTCATTGAAGCAAATAATTACGTTAAGCAGTTCCCAAGATATCAGTGATTTAGTATCTGGTAACTTGGTGATCATCAACTGATCTGCTGATAACTTGGTGAATACTGATTGCTTTGAGATGTTTTTGGTACTATTTGAAAGGTCTTCTTAAGGGCTTTTGGTGGCCATTTAGATCGTCAAAATTGGTCAAGTATTCCCAGAGTTAAGGTCCAAATGAAGTTTGTGACAGTGTTTATAATAGAATTCTGCTACAAGATCCAGTACTGAGATGTCAGAGGCTACTTCCCAGGAGTTGTACTCCCTTCTGAATTTTTTCTACTTTACCAGGAACTAGAATCTTCTCCTATGCCAATGGCTATCTAAGATCTCTTTCACTTCCCACTCTTCTTCTCTATCAATGACAACAGGCAGTGGCAGAGGTCTAGGCTTCCTTCTGGGGATTGGGTTATCTGGGGTGGCAGACAGCTTTACTACATTAAACACAGGATGGAGTTTCTTCATTGCATGTAGTAGCTTAAGGCAATAAGTAAGAGGTCCCACTTGTTATTCTACTATAAAGGGTCCAAGGTGACAATGCAATAGCTTTGGAGATGGGCATGTGGTCTTGATGTCAGTAGTGTCTAGTAATACCTGATCCCTAGAGCAAAACATTGGGGCTAGAGACCTTTTTTGGTTGTAGTACTATATCATATCTTTCTGTGCCTTCTGAATCATGGTCTTGGTCTCTTTGGCTGCTGTTTTCATTTGCTCTGTGAACTTGTTTGCCATCTCCAGCCCAGAGGGGTACTGCCTAGGTTCAAAGCCCATATAGGAGGTCTATTCTGTGTTAAACAGAAACAGAGTCTGCTGGGTGGGGGCATGTACATGGTTGTTGTGCTAGAATTCCACCATTGGTAGCAAGTTGTGCCAGTTATCCTATCACTTATTGATAAATAGATATAGATACTGGTCAAGCTCCTCATTGACATGCTCTGTTTGTCTGTTGGTTTGTGGATACCAGGCAGTAGAGGAGGCTAGTTGAATCCTCAGTAGTCAATAGAGTTCCCTTGTGAATAGAGCTATAAATTGAGGTTCATGGTCTGAGATTATATGTCTGGGCAGTCTATGGAGTTTCTATACCTGATGCAGAAACAACCTTACTGCTCCTTCCATGGTTACTGTTGTGTGCATTGGAATAAAGTAAGCTCTCTTTAACACAGAGTCCACTACCACCATGATAGTATTATATTTGGAAGACTCAGAGAGCTCTACTACAAAGTCCATGCTAAGGGTGTCCCATTGGATATCTAGTACTGGGATGAAGTGGAGCTCTCTGACTAGGGGCTTTCTAGAGGGCTTTGTATAGAAACAAAAATCACAGGTGCTTACATATTGCCCTATATACCTAAATATCTAGGACCACTAATAGTTTCAGGATACTAGCTCTGGTATCTTCCATCTACCAGGATGTCCTGCAACCTTAGTGTTGTGGTACAGAGAGACTATCTTCTTGCACAAACTGGGGGTCTGGGGGACATAAACCTTTCTCAGAAGTAGAACAAACCATCTACATTCAACTATTCTGACAAATGAACCATTTTTGTAACAGAGTGTTGGAGTTCTTGGATAGCTTTGGTAACTGGTTCTTCCAGGTCTCTAGAGTGGTTACCTTTGCAGACTTTGGATAGGATGCTCTGTTCTGCTCCCATCAGCTCTACTCCTTCTAGGGTATAGATGGCCAGGAACTCTAGACAGAGCAATACCACATTCTCGTTGTCAGAGGATCTGTCACTATAGTCCAGTCTCCAAGATAAGGCATCTGGTTTCTGCATAGATTATCTGGGTTGGTGGTAGTAGAGGGTGAAATCAAATCTCACTAGATAGAGAGACCAACATGCTTGTTGGTGGTTCAGCTTCTTGGTGGTCATGAAATATTCCAAGTTCTTATAATCTATCCAGATCTCCACCAGGCTGGCTACTCCTTCCAGGAAGTGTCTCTACTCTTCTAGTGCATGGATGATAGCAAGCATCTCCTTGTCATGGATCTTGTAGTTTTGTTCTACCAGAGACAAGAACTTGCTGTAAAACACCACTGGATGTTACTTGTTATCCTTCATAGACTATTGAGACAGGACAGCACCCATAGTATAGTCCAAACTGTTGGCTTCAATCTGGAAGGATTCTAAGCCATGAGGTGAGACTAGCACTAGGGCAGAAGTTACAGCCATTTTGAGAGCTTTGAAGGCAGTCTGTTCTTTATCTTCCCACTCCCATGTCTGATCAGAGTATATCAGGTTAAAAAGGGGTTGGGCTATGGCCAAGAAGTCTTGGATAAAATGCCTATAGAAATTAACAAAACCCAAGAAGGTTTGAATGCCAGCTTGTGACTTTGGGGTGGGCCATTCTTGGACTTCAGCAACCTTGATAGGATCTATTGAGACCTTGTTTTCCAATACCACTAGGCCCAAGTACTCAATACGCTCCTTCTGGAACTCACACTTCTCTGGGCAGAGACAGAGCTTGTATTCTGCTAGGATCTCTAGCACTCTCCAGATGGCTTTGGTATACTGTTCAACAGTCCTGGTAAAGATGAGAATATTGTCTAAGTACACTACTACTATTTCTTTAGCAATAAGGTCCCTGAAGATATTGTTTATCATTGTCTGGAAGGTGGCTAGACTGTTAGTCATTCTAAAGAACATCACTAAGAGTTTGAACAGACCACAGTTGGTATGGAAGGTGGTCTTCTACTTATCTCCAGGCTTGATGTATATGTTGTTGAAACCCCAGTGGATGTCCAGTTTGGTAAAGTATTTGGCTCTACAGAGTTGTAACACAAGTTCAGAGATGAAGGGCAAGAGGTATTTGTTTTTCACCATTATAGAGTTAAGGGCCTGGTAGTCTTGTACCAACTGGAGAGAACTGTTGTTAGCAACTAACTCAAGAGCCTCAAGTTAGGAGCTAACTCAAGGTAATACTTCAGGGTTAGAAGAGAACTCAATGGAGTTCTTACTTAATTGCAGTCTACTATATATACAAGTATAGTGTTTGTTCTTGTTTAAACTACAGGCTGTCCATCAGCTACTGGTTCAACTCCAGTCCATATCTATTCTATTTATAGCTTATTTGTCATAATCAAGGTAACTTATGACAACTGTCTTTCTTCTTGATAAAGAACACTGGGGCAGCCATAGATAACTTGGATAGGCATATCCATTTGGTGTGCAGGTTTTCCTGTAGGAAAGGCATCTAGCTTCTTTTGTTCAATAGAGGAAAGAGAATAGACCTTTGTGGACTTAGGCTTGGAACCTGGAATGAGCTCTATTGCATGGTCCCAGTGTCAATGCTCTGGCAAGACATCAAAATCATTCTTGGCAAACATAAATCCAAAGCCTCTAGCATAAAGGGGCAAAGGAGCAGAGATCACTTGCATCTCTGTACTCTGTTGTGCTCCTTTTGCCAACCATTGGGAGGTAGTAGCCAAGGCTTGTATTGCTTCTTCAGAGGGCACTGGAAGCAGCCTAGTGAGAAACAATTGGTCTCCAGACTCCCAATCTCATCCATTGGTTCTATATAGGGCTTTAAGTTTCTTCTTCTCTTTATCTAGAAGAGGAGAAGGTCCAGTCTGACAGTGCTGCAGAGCTTGGACCTCTTGTCTCTTCTTCAAGGTCTGTTTCCCTCCAAAGAGTACAATACCCCTTGCACTGGGGTAGATACCATGTCATATGGACTTCTTCTTTCTTCCAGTTGACTTTAGGGTTGTGATCTTTGAGCCAAGTGTAGCCAAGGATTAGTTTTTGCTTTTCTAGGCTAGAGACAGCTAGGAGCATCTGTTTTGAGTGGGTTTTGTAGTGGAAGACTATATCTATGACTTCCAATATCTGACCAGCCTTGTTAGGAAATCTATCAATGTTAAAGATAGGTATAGGGTAGAAAATGGTCTGAGTGTTGATTCCCTTTGAGCAAACAAAGTCATAATCAATAAAGCTTCTAGTGGCTCTACAGTCCAGGAGTATGTTGATAGAGTAGAGTTTGCTGGTATTGGCTATACTGAGTTCTATAGCCAGAACTAGAGATGTTCTGTATATGTCAAGGGTGCTTGTAGAGAGCTCTTTGGGCAGTTATCTTTCCCACTTTGGTCTCCAGGGTGTAGTGGCTGGCTAGAACAGAGGGGTATGTATCTTTGGGTTTACTGTTACTTATATTAACATCTTCTATCTTGGGTACAGTGAACCTATTTACTGGGAGTGACTAGGGCATATATTTCACTGGCTGCTCTATGCAAAATCCTCCTTAACTGGAGGCTCTGATTCTTCTGCTGCAACCATGTTCTTGAAAACCATCAGATCTTCAATCAACTCTTCTCTTTGCTCTGCTATAAGTTGTTGTATATTGAGGCAATGCAGACAGTCTTTTACAAGGTGGCCAGTCTCTTCACAATAGTAGCAGTTGCATGGAGGGAGTGGCCTGGTCTTTCATACTATATCAATGTCCATAGGGACTTTGAGAGATTGAGGCAGAGGTAGAGGTAGAGGTCTGGGGGGAGCAGGTGTGGGGAGAACTGGAGAGGTTTATATCATAGTAAGCAAGGCCAGATAGAGGGTAGAAACTCAAGAAGAAAGGGGCAGTACTAAGCATTGCAAAGACTAGAAGACCTCATTGGCCAGCTGGGCTTGGTCAATCCTTTGGGCTGCTTGATACCAGACCTCCAGGTCTATGTCAGTAGGTCTTCCATAGGGCATAGTGGCGATCTGGCTCTGGATATTCACTCTGAGTCTGTGTCTGAATTTTACCACTAGGGTCTAGGGGTCTGTATATCTGGCATTGGAGACTTAGATCTAGAAACTATCTAAGTAATCATCTATCATCTAGCTCTCTTGGTGGTAGAACAATCCTTCCAAGGAATTGATAGTGTCTGCTTCTACATTGACCAGGAAGAACTAGGTCTGGAATTGTTGGTTGAAGTCACCCCAGGTTTGAAGGGGAAAGATACCAGTGTCTACTTTCTGTCTGAAGAGATTCTTGGACTATTTGACACCTTGACCTCCCTTGAAGAACATGAGAGCCCAGAGTACCTTTTCCTCTTTGCAGATGAATTGCTCTGGAGCCAGGCAAATATAGAGAGCATAGGAGTTAAGAAAGGCTTGACTAGCACTCTAGTCTCCATGAAAGTCTAGTGGAGATGAGAGTTTGGGGTGCATATGTGAGTGAGGGGCTACTGGAGTGGGAGTTGTTGGTATGGGTAGCAGAGAGGAGGCCACCACCAGAGGGGCAGGTTGAGTATTGGAAACTAGCTGCATAAGTTGTTGCAGCTGGACAATCAGGGCAGCAAGGGTATTATTGATGTTTGTCTCTGAGTTATTCTGTCACTTGGTTTCTTCATACAGATGATGCTGCAGATAGGCCAGAGCATTAGCAATGGTCTGGGGGGTATCTGTGTATGACATTGGCACAGAGTGGAGTGTTCCAGAGGGTTGGTTGAGGGCAGTGGAGGGTGTCTGGAGGGAGACTATCCACTATATTCCTCCAAGGCTCCATTTAGGAGATCCTAATCTGCTGTAAGGGCAGCCAGAGTGGAGTAGACTCCAGGAGAATCCTTAGAGATTAGGATAAGGCTCCTGGGGTGTACTTCTACAATATATATACTTCTACTTGTCACAAACTTCATTCAGACCATAACTCCAGAAATACTTGACCAATTTTGACAATATAGATGACCACCAAAAGCCCTTAAGAAGACCTTTCAAATGATACCAAAAATGTCTCAAGGTGATCAGTATTCACTGAGTTATCAGCAGATCAGTTGGCAATCACCAAGTCACCAAACACTAAATCACTGATATCTCGGAACTGCTTGATGTAATTGTTTGCTTCAATGACCATTATGAAGCTCTCTTCAATGCGCTTCTTTCAGCTATAAATAGATCCCAAGGCAATAAGATCCCATAGAGATACAAGGTCCTCAATGTTTGTATATAACACTGATCTTTATCCATAGATTAACATCTGTCCTTGAATAGAGTAAAGAACTGCCCTAGGATGGTTAGATTATTTCTATTTCAAGAACAATAACACTCCTATATATGGAACAATAGGTAGTGATCATGTGGTAGGCTGTCCTGGTGTATAGACCACCACAATTATGTATTTAAGGACTATATGTCTGAGGATAAACCTCAGACTTAACAATATCTTTTGCTACTGTCTAAACTTTGCTTTTTTAAGCCTTTTGATTATTAAATCATCAACTCACAAATCAGTAAGTAACCATTTGTAATACTACTATTGAGACGTCCCTTGATCCTATAGTCCTGTTAGCTGGGGTCAGGAGTCTCTGAGTCAAGCTAAAGGGGATTAAATATTACATAGCAATATTTAATCAAGCACAGGGTCACTCTGGGCTGTGAGTCTAGTGTCTCAGGAGTGGTATTGGTAGGGTTCCCTTATACTAGGTACTTATACAAATATTGAATAGTCTGTGCACCTATCTTCCATGATCACATGACCCTTACTAAGAACTATCTATATATTACATAATCCTTCCCATACTATTTATATCTTTCCTGCATTGTATTCTTGGATGTTTTCTATTAAGTTGATGAATATACAAGAAATGGCTTCCTTCTTGGGAGTTATCTCATAACAATTCCCTTGTCCACCATTCTATAAGTAGATATTCTTTGGTCATAGTTGAGGCAACTCATAACATAGTACCACAAGTTATATTCTACCTTAGCCTCAAATTTTACTATTCTTCTTGAATTATTACTGTTTTAGAAAAGCCCTAATAAAAGGAGTACTAGTTAAATAAGAAGGGGAAATATATATATACTCTAAGATATTATAATCAAGGAGCAAGGAGCACAGAGACAACTGTTGTGGAACAACCTTGGCTTCAACATATATATTGTGCTCCAATCTCTTACTGTAGATGATTGTTGATTTTAGATTTGAGGAGTTCTTGTTAAGAGAACTAAGCAGAAGTCTATATTACAACCTCTTTCTATTCTTAGAAAGGTCTATTAAAAGCTTCAAACTTTATTTTTGTCTTCCAGCATATGACTGGTATCATATACTATTCTGTTCTTTTATTTTGTATATTCTCTTTTGTATATTCTTTGTTTTTATATCCCTTCATACCACATGGGCCATCTACTCTTTTTGATTTCTCAACCATATGCCCTTGGAGCCACTGGTTTCATTAATCATAGAAGAGGGTCCAAATATATAGTATATAGAGAGTAGTTTACACTGACTCCTTTCTGTATACTCAAACCAATTACTATTTTCCCTCTATCATTCAAAAGAGTCTACCTTACAACAAGGTTTTCATATTTTCTTTCACCAACAAAAAAGGATTGTAACTTGAATAGACTTTGAGGTTGTAACTGTCAAGTAGAAAAGGGATACTAGTATGGGAAGGCTAGAATATACTGTGAATTACTATAAATATACTATGAGTGCATACTCCAGGTTCTGGGAAGTGATGCAATGAGTGGAGTCAGAGAGTGTAACATGCTACTAAGTGAAATGATAGATATTGCTCTCTGGTTCTGTGGTTTTACAGCTGGTCCAGAGAGAACATAACAACAATGCAAGAGTGGAACAACCTTGGTCTCAGCTCGTGTATTGTGCCTTGATCTCCTGTTATATATGTAGCTGCTTATTTCAGAGTAGTGGAATATCATCTGAGAGAGAGGTAAATTCAGGAGTAAGGAGTTATATAGCAGAGAGTACTACAAGAGGAAGTGACTTTAAGACTTTAGGACTTTAATCTATGAACTAAATTGCTACCATGTATCTACCCCATATATATACTATAACTGGAGTAAGTGGGAGCCAGTCTGAAATATAATGCTCCTAGTCTGAAATGTGATGCTCCTATAGGAGATAAATAATAATAATAATAAAGAAAATGAATAAAATATTAATTTATACTGAATTTTCTGGTATATGACAGTAACAGTTCAAGTCTGAGTTGAAGAGTTATATAAGGAGTGTCAAGTTGAGGCTCCAGAAAATAGGTAGGTATAACCTCAACTTTCAAAGTTGTGTCTCTCTCTGTGCTCACCCACTCAGAATTAAGAAAAAACTGGGTTTATTCTAGAAAAGAGAAGAGAAGAGAATGCTAGGACAGAGAAGGAACAGACTTAGTAGATAATGAAGCTAAGGAGACAACTAACTAGTCTAGTGTAAAAACTTAGACTGAGATATCTTAGAACTACTTCTAGTCCAAGTTGACAAGGAAAACTCAATGGAGTTCTTGTTCAATTTCTGTATACTACTTATATACCTACTATATGGTCTGTGCACTACTTTCCCACACTCATCATGTGACTCTGCCATGTGATGTCACCCTGACCTATGACATGTCATGTGATACTTTTCCATACTCCTTCCTTATGTAGTAAGTCCAGATAAGAAAAGAAAAGAAAAGAAAAAGAAAGTAAAATAAAATAATGACTTAGCTGTTTTGCCAAGTCATGACACAGAAGTATTATCTAGGAGTAAATGATTAAATAATAATACATGAAAATAAAAGAAAAAGAATAATAAGATATGAACCAAAAACCCAGTATATGATAATTGTAGGATGTCATCATTATCATGGAATGACACTAAGTTGTCTTGGAAACCTCAACACATGGAGTGTTTGTCATTTAGATATATGATGGAGAGTGTAGGTAAAATGTATCAAGTCTTTCTTCCTCTGCACACATAATTTATGTGCTGCATTAATCTTTTCTATAGTCTAATGTTGTTGTTTTTCTGCTCTCCTAGCTTTGCTCTGGGAGAAGCACTAAGATGTTCAATGGTGAAGTCCATCTCAAAAATTCCACATAAAGCTGTGTATGTGAGAATATATCTTGATACTAATCCCCACATACTTCACTGGCCATTCTTGAGGCTTGTTAATGATCATGGGGCCAGCTGGTCTATTGGAAATTGGAGTCTGTTGAGAGATACAGATATATGATGTCTTTGTAACAGCCTGACCCTTGGAATTAACACAACATTTCCTCCAAGCCTTCTATCCTTGATGATCCTATGCTGAAGCTGTTATGAACTTATAGCAGGACTATAACTTTTACACCAGGGCTGGAGACTGACTCCGCTATATGCGCACCAGATCTCAATTGTGAAGTAGTCACTTTTCAGCCATCTCTCGCATCTTTTTTTTATTCAACAGTTTATAATGCAGTGTATGTGGTGTATGTACACAATCCGCGGTAGTCTACTGACTACAGGAGCCTAGCCCTCTAATAAATATACGAATCAGACCAGCAAACAAAAAAGAAATATTGACGGAATCAGAAATTATATGTGAGATAGCAAGAGCATACTCCGGAAGCGAGCACGAGATATCCTTTAAGTGCGTGCTGACGTTCCGAGTGGAAGAGGAATCCGGGGTTCATCTCGTCGTTAGTGGACATTGGGGGGTTCTCTGGGTGTGAAAGCAAACGCAAACTGATTTGATTTGACGTGAGAAACTAAGCATGGCAGTGTGCTTTGTGAATCTGGGGTATTCTGTCCAGATATGAGCTCGCATTTCAGGGTCCATCTCTCTCTACACGATGCAGTTGGTTCTTTGGGTGGAATCTTGCCCTGTGCTCGCCAATAGGGGCGTGATCTAGTATGGCTCTGGCAGCTCTTGCATATAGGGCCATGAAATGGTGTCGCCTCTGGAGAAGTCTGTGACCCACTCCTCGGGACGCGTTCTGCTGTTTTTTTGACTCAGTGCGTCATAGGATGCTTGCATTCGTTCCTTGACTGGGAAGTGGGTTCTGATGGTTTCGTTGTGGACCTCAGCATGTATGAACCAATTGGTATTTCTTGGACAGTGCCAGAAGTGCAGGCTACCTTCGAGGTGAGTCTTAAAGTGGGCTCTGATAAGTTTTGAGATTACAAGAGAGTGTCCTTGGCCTGAATGTATGGCTGTGACCATCTCTCGCATCATGACTCAAGATTTCACCATGACATACCCTGCGCAATGGAGAAAGATCAGGATCTAGGCAATTTGGTTCTTTGAACCGGATTCGTTCGATCTACGCGCGCGATTTCTCTGCTTGACCAAGCCGCTTCTTTGTATAAATTGGAACAGTTCCTGGCAAATCAAACAACTCATTTCCAATGTTCCGCTCACTAGCGTCGTACACAGGGATCATCTTTGATCTCGGTGACGTTCTCTTTAAATGGTCTACAAATACTACTACTACAATATCTCCACAAACTCTAAGGTCAATACTCAACTCTCCCACTTGGTTCGACTATGAACGTGGGCGGCTTGGGGAAGCCGACTGCTACGCTATCGTCTCATCAGAATTTGGTGTGTCCGTAGAGGAAGTTCGTCGAGCTTTCCAGGATGCACGTAATTCTCTCCAGGCAAACCACAATTTCATCCATCTCATTCATGAACTCAAGGCTCAGTCTAATGGTGGTTTGCGGATCTATGCCATGTCCAACATCTCTCTTCCCGACTGGGAGGTCTTGAGAGCCAAGTCTGCTGATTGGTCAATATTCGACGCGATCTTCACGTCCAGCGCTGCCGGAGAACGCAAGCCTCATTTAGGCTTCTATCGCTACGTTATCAGCGCTACTAATCTGCGTCCTCAACAGACAATATTTGTGGACGATAAATTGGAGAATGTCCTTTCTGCACGTTCGCTTGGTTTCTGTGGAATCGTGTTCGAGAAGGAACCGACAGTTGGGCGTGCGCTTCGAAATCTTGTTGGGAATCCCATTGAACGTGGGCGCGAGTTCCTCAGACATAATGCAAGAAATTTCCAATCTGTAACGAAGGCGACGCCCACCCAGCCATCAGTCGTGGTCGAGGAAAATTTTGCTCCACTTTTAATTTTCGAGACTACTGGCCAAAAGTAAATGTTCCATTACTCCAGTTTAGTCATATTTAGTCTCACGTCGATGATTAGAGAACTTATTGGCTTCATTGAATGCCCTAGAACCTGGAACTTCTTCAAAGGTATGACATATCTACATCAGGCGCTTGATGACCATATGGACTGATCAAACGCAACTTCTTCTTTTCGGTCCAGGAAAGAGTCAATTAACTACAGAAGAATTCCCACCCGATCTCGATACCACAGCCATTGGTCTCACTGTACTCAAATATGATAAAGATATTGTTCACTCGGTTATGGACGAGATGTTGGAATACGTCAGTGCTGATGGCATCATTCAGGTGAGTATACTATACTGTCATGTTGACTTGAAACCAACGATTGTCGCGGGTTCCTGTATCGACACATTGCACAGACCTACTTTGATCATCGTCGACCACGGCTCGACCCTGTCGTATGCGTCAATGTTTTAGATCTATTTTACGCCTACGGCCGTGAGTCTCAACTTCAACAAACTCTAAAGTGGGTACACGATGTTCTCATGAACCGTGCTTACTTGGAGGGTACTCGTTACTATGAGACGCCAGAATGTTTCCTTTATTTCATGAGTCGGTTTCTCTCGAGATCAAGAGATGCAGATCTGCATGCACTATTAAAACCTTTGCTCAAAGAGCGGATCCAGGAGCGTATCGGAGCTGAGGGGAACTCCTCGGCACTCTCAATGCGCATACTAACTTGCAACTTTGTCGGAATTCGGGACGAAGTCGATCTCCGGAAACTTCTTACTTTGCAATGCGAAGATGGGGGGTGGGAAATAGGGTGGATATTGAAGAGACAATGAGGTGGTTTGTTGTTGGTAAGTAGTTTGCGAGCACGACAGCGTCCGTCTGTCGTTTGGCTACTGACCTATAGATTTATGAGATCATATGAAGGTGATGAACTGCTCCTGTATTTTGCTACCTGATTTCTGTTACAGAAGGCTCTTAAATACTCTGTAGCTACAGCAGCCAGACCACTACCTTTGTATAGTAGAACAATAAAACTGCTGACAAATAGTTCTGAAACAATAAAACAAAAGAAATAGGTCCAATTGAAGAAGAGGATGGAGACGAAGACAATAGAAGGGATTTTGTTGACAGAGAATTAGTGGAGGAGGGTGCTTGTTGTGCAACTCAAGTCAAGTTGACTCAGCAGCTAAGTCTTTGAGGGTTACAAAGAGAACTCAATGGGGTTTTTGATCAATTGTGCTACCTACTTATACAAGTATGCTATTTGCCCTTGTTTACATTGATGGTATTCTGCAGTCAGCTAAGAGGCTGCTGATTCCATTCCCTTGTCTGTCATTCTATAAATAGATCTTCCTATAGTTGAGGCAACTCATGACAGTACCCCTCTTAAGGGTCCTCATCCCAAGGACTTTACAGTTTGTTATATGGGTCCTGTAGGTTACCCATTTCATCTTCTTCATCCCACTCTTTTATTCTTGGCTTCTCTATTCCTTGTTCTTTCTCTTCCTCCTCCTGAATTGTTTTCAATGTTCTTTTTCCCTTCTGTTGTATTCCCTTCCAATGTCTCCAGTTTCTTTCCAATTGTCCCTAATACTCCTAATCAAATCTCCTATCATCCTATCCATATAACGTCTTTACCATATATCTTCCTGGTAGTTCTCCTCTATGAAACTCTCTATAATCTTCTTTCCTTGCTCATCTTGTGTTATGAGACAGCTCCTAAGAAGGAAACTCTTTCTCATACATCCATCAACTCAAAGGACTTTACTGATTTCCATAAAGGACTTAAATTATAAATAGTGTGGGAATGCTTACATAAACTATATAGTACCTAGTAAGGGTCTTGTAATTGTGGGAGACAGGCATACAGACCATTGAACATTTGTATAAGTAGCTAGTAAATCCAACAGAGAACTCTATTGAGTTCTTCCTGAACACTCATCTCAAGTGGTCTATAAACCTTTCATAACTAAGTGACAACATAAGAACTCAATAGCCATTATTGACCCTGTACCTTGTAGCCTTGACATTTATATTCCTACTTACTCTCTTATCATTCTTGCTAATAAGCACAGCACTCAGAAGCTTTTTGGAAAGTGGACTCTAGCTGTAAAGGGAACTTCACTGTCAGTTAGGGACAGTGGGTAGATGGCCTGGACAAAACTCATGTCCCTGCCTGAGACCTGACCTCTTTATTGAGTAGGCTTGTATTTAGTCTTTTGCTATCAGCTTTGTGCTACTGGTCCATTGTGATCAGTTTATATAGGGGAATGATAGTAATCTCTTAAAGGTCCATCTAGCTTAGAGATTCCCTTCTCAGGGATAATATTGTTTCACCCTTCTTAGTTGGTAACTAGTCATAAGTTCAGATAAAGAAGACTACTCATCCTCATATGAGGAATCATTATCATCACCACTATCACTATTACCATTACCACTATATATGTCTCAGCAACAGCAACAATAACAGCAACCTGTGGGGTAACCTACTGCCCCTGCACTACAACCCACTCCTCTTACTCAGGAAGAGCAACTCCTTTCCCTAATAGCTGGCCTATAGCAGTAGGTGGCCACCCTCTTACAGTAGAATGGAGGAGCAAAAGTGGAGGTAGCAAAACCTCCCTTGTTTAGTGGGAAGATAGAGGAAGTGAGTGCATTTATCAATACAGCTTGCTTGTATCTATCACAAATGGCCACTTACTGATTTGTGAGTTGATGATTTAATAATCAAAAGGCTTAAAAAAGCAAAGTTTAGACAGTAGCAAAAGATGTTGTTAAGTCTGAGGTTTATCCTCAGACATACAGTCCTTAAATACATGATTGTGGTGGTCTGTGCACCAGAACAGCCTACCACATGATCACTATCTATTGTTCTACATATAGGAGTACTATTGTTCTTGAAATAGAGATAACCTAACTATCTTAGGACAGTCCTTTGTTCTATTTAAGGACAGATGATAATCTATGGGTAAAGATCAGTATTATGTGCAAACATTAAGGACCTTGTATCTCCATGGGATGTTATTGCCTTGGGTTCTATTTATGGCTGAAAGAAATGCATTGAAGAGAGCTTCATGATGGTCATTGAAGCAAATGATTATGTTAAGCAGTTCCCAAGATATTGGCAATTTAGTGTCTGGTGACTTGGTGATCACAGACTGATCTACTAATAACTTGGTGAATACTGATTGCTTTGAGACATTTTTGGTACTGTTTGAAAGGTCTTCTTAAAGGCTTTTGGTGGCCATTTAGATTGTTGAAATCAGTCAAATATTCCCAGAGTTATGGTCTGAATGAAGTTTGTGACAGTATTTCAGTATAAAGATGATGGAGAAGCCAGAGGTGACGAAGATGGCCTGGGTGCTGTCTTATGTACAGGGGGGGTGGCAGAAGTATGGAAGGACAATCTGCTAGACAAGCTATCAAAGAAAGAGTCAGAAGTGGAAACAGCGGAGGAGTTGTTTAGCAAAATAAGAAACAAATTTGAAGAAACAGCAGAAGAAGAGAAAAAAGTAGAGCAGCTGAGGACAATAGAACAAGAGAGAAGAATGTGCAATGAGTATATCCAAGAATTTAAGATTACAAGGGAAAGTGGATATGAGGGATGGCCCCTCATAGAAGAATTCAAGAGGGGGCTGAATGGGGAAATCAGGAGGAAGTTAGTAAAGGCAAAAAACCCCTCCAGTATAATAGAAGAATGGCAGGAAAGAGCAGTTAGACTAGATAGGAACCAGAGGCAGAGTAGAGTGGAGAAAAGGATGTTGGAGAGGAAATATGGTATACCCACAGGGAAATATGTAACCTAGGGAAGGACTTGGGGGAGAATCATATGGAGGAAGGGGGGATCAAATCATGTGAAAGGCCAGAAGGCCAGTACAGAGTGGGATACCAAAATAGAGCAGGGCAACAGGGGCTAGAAAGAGACCCCAATGCAATGGATGTCAACAGAGGGAGAGAGAAAGATAGAACATGCTTCATGTGTGGAAAGTGGGGCCATATGGCCAAAAACTATTGGTAGAGAAAAGAGAGGGAAGGAAAAATAGTGGAAATGCTGCAAGAGTCAGCAAAAGACAATAGAGGACAGTAAGCTCCCAACTGGTCTTCTCAAATACATCTAGTATATTGTGCCCAGAAAATCTGGGTAATAAAATCTATTGTCAAAGCAACACTGAGAGAGTAAGAGATGTACAGTGCACACTGCAGCTGCTAAGAGAAGTGTAGATGAAAATAGGGTTGGAAAAGTTGGAGAGTCATGAAGGAGTGACAGTAAGAGCACTACTAGATAGTAGTACAACTGGGTTGTTTATGGACATCCAATTCACCAAAAGGAAGGGATTCAAGTTAGAGAGGCTAAAGAACCCACTATTAGTAAGAAATGTGGATGGGATGATAAATGTGGAAGGAGCAATTATACACCAGATGGAGTGCAATATATTTTTCAAGAGACATGTAGAAAAAGTGAGAATGGACATGTGTAACTTGGAAAAGACAGAAGTAATACTAGGTATGCCATGGCTAGCTGTCCATAATCCAGAAATAGATTGGGAAAAGAGAGAAGTGAAGATGACAAGATGCCCATCTATATGTGGAAGAAAGAAGAAAGAAGGAAAAAATAAAAAGGTTAGAAAGATGGAAGAAGAGAAGACAGTGGAGGAGCTGGTGTCAAAGAAATTTTGAAAGTGGAAAAAGATATTTGGAGAGGTAGAGTCAGAAAGAATACCAGTGCAAAAGGTCTAGGATCATGCAATAGAGTTAAAGGAGGGCTTTGTGCCTAAGAAAGGGAAGGTATATTTGTTGTCAAGGAAAAAGTAGGAGGAAGTGCAAGCATTTGTAGAGGATTAACTGTGAAAAGGATATATCCAACTGTTAAAATCACCACAGATATTGCCAGTACATTTTGTAGCTAAGAAAGATGGCAAACAACGAATGGTGCAGAATTATAGACATGTGAACCAGTAGACTGTCAAGAATGGGTATTCATTACCACTGATTGCTGATATCCTGGATGGAGTAGGCAGTAAGAAGGTTTTTATGAAGCTAGACCTGAGGTAGGAGTATAACAATGTTAGAATCAAAGAAGGAGACAAATGAAAGGTGGCATTCACAATGCACATTAGAGTCTATAAGTCAACTGTAATGTATTTCAGGCTCACAAACTCCTCTGCTACCTTTCAGACAATAATGAATGACCTGTTCTGTGACATGATCAATCAAGGGAACATAGCCACCCTCATAGACAATATCATTGTGGCAACAGAAATAAAGGAGAGGCACAACAAAATAGTAGAAGAAGTGTTGAAGTGACTCAAAGAGAATAATCTCTTTATGAAACCAGAAAAGTGTCAGTGGAAGGTAAAGGAGATAGAGTTTTTGGGAGTAGTAATAGGACCAAAGAGAGTAGAAATGCAGAAAGACAAGATGGAAGGAGTTTTAAACTGGCCAATGCTAAGGAATGTAAAGAAGGTGCAAAAGTTTCCAGAACTTGCCAACTACTATAGGCAATTCATTAAGAACTTTGTAAAGCTTGCAGCACCACTACATATGCTAGTTAGAAAGGAGAAGTGGAGGTGGAGAAAGGAACAAGAGGAGGCATTTGAAAAGCTGAAAGAAGTATTCACAATGGAGCCAGTCTTGGCAATACTAGACCTGAACAAAGAAATATGAGTAGAAGCAGATACATTAGACTATGTAGCAGGGGGAGTGTTGTCGACAAAGTGTGAAGATGGGAAATAGAGGCTTGTAGCCTTTATCTCTAAGTCACTGAATGCAATGGAACAAAACTATGAGATTCATGACAAAGAGATGTTAGCAGTAATTCAATATCTGGAAGCATAGAGACACTATCTAGAAGGGGCAAAAATAGAGTTCAAGATCTAGATGGACCATAAAAACCTTCAGTATTTCATGATGAGTCAAAAGCTAAACTATAGACAAGCTTGGTAGACCTTGTACTTGTTGTGCTTCAACTTTATCTTGAAGCATGTCCTTGGAAAAAGTATGGGTAAAGCCAATAGACTAAGTCAAAGAGTGGACTGGCAGGAGAGAGTAGAGAACAATAACAAGGATAGGACATTGATCAAGCCAGAGTGGGTAAGAGGAGTAGAAACACTAGTGGAGAATAGAAGTCTGAGGGAGAGAATTAAGAAAGTACAGAAAGGGGATGAGAAAGTAGTAAAAGCAGTAGAAGACTTAAAGAGAGCAGGAGTGAAAAGTCTTAGAGATGAAGAATAGTCAATAGAGGAAGGAGTAGTTATGAAAGAAGGATACATATATGTACCAGAAGGAGAACTGAAAGGAGAGGTAGTATGCCTACATCATAATACACCAGTAGGGGGATATGGAAGAAGATAGAAAATAATAGAGTTGGTCACAAGGAATTACTAGTGGCCAGGGGTTATAAAGGAAGTAGGAAGATATGTGGATGGGTGCAATGTCTGTTAATAATATAAGAATAGAAGTGAGGTCCCAGTAGGGAAACTTATGCCAAATGCAATCCTAGAGAAACTATAGAGTCATATTTTAGCAGACTTCATTACAAAGCTACCACTAGCTCAGGGATATGACACAATTTTAGTAATATATGATCAGTTCAATAAAATAGTGCACTTTATAGCTACCATGGAAAAAACATCAGCAGAGGAACTTGCTAGGTTGTTTAGAGACCATATCTGGAAGCTCCATGGACTTCCAGAAAATATTATATCAGATAGAGGAGTGCAGTTTATAGCAGGGATGATAAAGGAGTTGAACAAGCTGTTAGGGATATAGATAAAACTGTCTATGGCTTACCACCCTTAGACAGATGGGCAGACAGAGAGGGTAAACCAGGAGTTGGAACAGTATCTAAGGGTCTTCATTGACCATAGACAAGAACAGTGGCCAGACTGGTTGGGAACTGCTGAATTTTCATATAACAATAAAATACATTCAGCTACAAAGGTTTCTCTATTTAAGGTTAATTACAGTCAAAATCCAAGGATGGGATTTGAAGGAAGAAGAAAGGGGAAGTATGAAGCAGCAGGAAGGTTCACAGAAAGAATGAAGAGGATCCAGGAGAAGACAAAAGCAGCACTGAGTAAAGTGCAGGAGGAAATGAAAAGGTTTGCAGATAGAAAATAGAGTAAAGGGAGAAATACAGAGTAGAGGACCTAGTATTGCTAAGTACCAAAGATTCAAAGTGGCAAATAAAGGAAAGAAGGTCAGAAAAACTATTGGAGCACTTTGTGGGGCCTTATAAAGTGAAAAGGAATTGTCTCAAGTAATGCTATAGAGTTAGAACTATCTAGTTCTATTAAAATCCATCCTGCAGTTAACATAAGTTGAGTACACCTGTATAAGCCCTAGGTAGAAGGACAAAAAAGAATACCACCAAAGCTGGTCATCATAGAAGGAGAAGAAGAGTTTGAAGTAGAGAGAGTACTAAATAAAAGAGTAGTAAGAGGAAAGGAGAAGTTCTTGGTACAATAGAAAGAATATATGGTAGAAGAAGATACATGGGAAAGTAGGAAAAATTTGGAAAATGCAAAAGAGTTGGTAGAAGAGTTCAAGAGGGAGTATGGGGAAGAGACTGAAGAAATAAGAAGACAAAAGAAAGAAGATGATGAGAAGATATTCTCAAGAGAATTACTTAGAAGGTTTACAGCAAAAGTATTGTAGAGGTGGTCAAATAAAGAGTATGAGAGACAGAGAGAGAGAAAATGGAAAGAAAATTGAAATCAATGGAAACATTCCTTGGGACAAGAAATCTTGAAAAGGGGGCCATGTTATGAGATAGCTCCTAAGAAGAAAACTCTTTTTTGTACATTTATCAACTCAAAGAACTTTACTGGTTTCCATAAAGGACTTAAATTATAAATAGTGTGGGAATGCTTACATAAACTATATAGTACCTAGTAAGGGTCTTGTAATTGTGGAAGACAGGCACACAGACCATTGAACATTTGTATAAGTAGCTAGTAAATCCAACAGAGAACTCTATTGAGTTCTTCCTGAATACTCATCTCAAGTGGTCCATAAGCCTTCATGACTAAGCAACAACATCTTGATTCTTCTCTATATTCTTCTTCAAACTTCTCTACCAAGTCTCTTGCATTTTCTAAATTCTCCCTTGGTTTCCAAGTGTCTTCTTCTGCTATATATCCCTTCCATTGTACCAGATACCTATCTTTTCCCCTAAACTTTCTTTTATTTAGTATTTTCTCCACTTTATATTCCTCTTCTCCTTTGATTACTACTGAAAGAGGCCGTTTTTTTCTCTGGCCTTCTACTTGATCTTTGTACATATATACTCTACTGATGTTTACTACTAGATGTATTTTCATTGTACTTGGTAACTCCAGTTCAATTGCATTTGTTGATATGATCTTCTTTACTTTGTAAGGACTTACAAATCATTCTGTCAATTTTTCTAAATGTCTTCCCTGTATTTGGAACTTAAGATCCTTTGTGCTCAAGAGTACCCAGTCATCCACTCTATACTCCTCTGGCTTGTTTCTTTTTCTATTAGCATATTTCCTCATCTCTTTTTGACTTTTTCTCAGTGCTACCTCTGCTTCTTTGTGTATCTTCTTCATCCTTTTTGCAAACTCTTCTGTTTTCTTAAACTTCCCCTTTTTTCTCATCTCAAATCCCATGCATAGATTCTGTTTACTATTTGCCTTGAACAGCAATAATCTCATACTTGTTTGCACCTTATTATTATATGCAAATTCTGCCATTGCTAACCAATTGGGCTACTGCTCTGGGCAATGATCAATGAACATTCTCAAGTACTTTTCTAGTTCCTGATTCATTCTTTCTGTCTGGCCATTTGTTTGTAGATAGTAAGCTGTTGACAATTTGGTGTCAATCCCCAACATTTGATTCAACTCCCTCATCATTCCTACTGCAAATTGTACTCCCCTATCTATTATAATACTTTCTGGTAATTCATATAATTTCCAGATGTTATCCTAGAACAGTCTTGCCACTCCCTCTGCCAAAGTCTTTTCTGTAGTGGGCACAAAGTGTGCTATTTTTGTCATTCTATCACATACTACTAGGATTGTGTCATATCCTTGTACTAGTGGTAACTTTGTGATAAAGTCTGCTGTTATATGACTCTAAGGTTTTTCTGGTACTATGTTAGGTATTAACTTTTCTACTGGTGCCTCTGTATGATTCTTGCTCCTTTGGTATGTGTTACAGGACTCTACATACTTCTTGACTTCCTTTATCACTCCTGGCCACCAAAAGTTCCTAGTGACAAATTCTGTTGTTTTCTACTGTCCTCTATGTCCTCCTACTGGTATATCAAGATATAGCTGGATTACTTCTGCTCTCAACCTTTCATCTCTTGGAATATACACTTTTCTATCTCTTAGCATCAAACCATTCTCTTCTTGCCACTCTTCGTCTCTTAGCATCTTGACTCCTGTTTGCTTCATCTCTTCTACTGCTTTAATTACCTCATCATCTTTTGCTTCTGACTTTCTAATTTTCTCCAACAAGTCTATTTCTTTGATTACTATTTCTACCACTTGTGTCACTCTAACCTCCAACTATTCTTTCTTCACCAACACTCTGTTCTCATTATCTTTCTCCCTACCAATCTGCCAGTCTGATCATCTACTTAGGCTATTAGCTTATCCCATACTACTTCCTGGTATATGTTTCAGATGAAAGTCAAATCTTGATAGATACAGAGCCCATTGTGCTTGTCTCCTATTTAGCTTCTGGCTGCTCATAAGATATTCAAGGTTTTTATAATTGCTCCAGATCTCAAATCTGCCTTGTGCACCTTCCAGTAAATGCCTCAACTCCTCTAGATGCCTAATGATTGCCAACATCTCTCTATTATGGATTTCATAATTTTTTTCTGTTTTGTTTAATGATTTTGAGATAAAGGCTACTAGCCTCCACTTTTTATCCTTATACTTCATCGATAACTATCACAAACTTCATTCAGACCATAACTCGGGAATATTTGACTGATTTCAACAATCTAAATGGCCACCAAAAGCCTTTAAGAAGACCTTTCAAACAGTACCAAAAACATCTCAAAGCAATCAGTATTCACCAAGTTATCAGTAGATCAGTCTGTGATCACCAAGTCATCAGACACTAAATTGCCAATATCTCAGGAACCACTTAATGTAATCATTTGCTTCAATAACCATCATGAAGCTCTCTTCAATGCACTTCTTTTGGCTATGAATAGATCCTGAGGCAATAAGATCCCTATGGAGATACAAGGTCCTCAATGTTTGCACATAACAACTGATCTTTACCCATAGATTATCATCTGTCCTTAAATAGAACAAAGGACTGTCCTAAGATAGTTAGGTTATCTCTATTTCAAGAACAATAGTACTCCTATATGTAGAACAATAGATAGTGATCATGTAGTAGGCTGTTCTGGTGCACAGGCCACTACAATCATGTATTTAAGGACTGTATGCCTAAGGATAAACCTTAGACTTAACAACATCTTTTGCTACTGTCTAAACTTTGCTTTTTTGAGTCTTTTGATTATTAAATCATCAACTCACAAATCAGTAAGTGGCCATTTGTGATAGAATTGAAGAAATGGGGAAGCAAGGAAGGGAAAAATGACAAGGATACAGTGTGTAGAATGTGGAAGAAAAGATACTATAGAAGGAAGAGTGTTAGAGCAAGAAAAAAGAGAGATCTTATATCCAGAATGTAAAATAGGAAAAAAGAAGCCATGGTGGAACTGGGGAGTGGCAGCATACCCCATAGAGGGAAAAGCACAGTAGAGTGGCACATGGGCAGAAACTCCAAAAAGTACAGCAAAGAAGAAGGATAAGCAAAGAGATGATAGAAGAATTTTCAAAATGTTGAGAGAAGTGTAGCTGAATATTGGAGTAGAAAAAGTAGATACACATGAGGGTATAACAGTAAAGGTGCTCTTAGATAGTGGTGCAACAGGGATGTTCATGGACAAGAAAATGGCAGCAAAACATGGATTTAAGCTGCAGAAGCTAGATAGACTAGTGATGGTCAGGAACATAGATAGAACAAACAACAGTAGAGGGGCTATTACATACCAAGTGGAAGTAAATATGTATTACAAAAGCCATGTAGAAAGAATGAGAATAGATGTATGTGATTTGGAAAGGACTGACATCATACTGGGTATGCTGTGGTTACAAGTGTATAATCCCAAGATAAACTAGAAGACAGGAGAAGTCAAAATGACAAGATGTCCACCAATTTGTGAAAGAAAGATAGTGGTAAAAGAAAATATAGAGAAAAAGAAGAAAGTAGGGAGGAGGGTCAGAGCAATAGAAAAATTAGATAGAGACAAATGGAAAATGTCAATGGAAGAGAAATTTGATAATGAAGTTGAATTAGATTGAGAAAAAGTAAAGAAGATGGTACTACCAATATTTTACAAGTGGCTTAAAGTGTTGGAGAAGGCAAAGTCAGAAAGGATGCCAGTGAAGAAATCTTGGGACCATGCAATAAATCTGAGAGAAGACTTCATGCCAAGGAAAGGAAGAACATATTTAATGTCAAGGGAAGAGAAAGAGGAAGTAAGAGAATTTGTAGAGGAGCAGTTGAGAAAAGGGTACATTAGACCCTCAAAGTCATCCTAAACTTTGCCAGTATTCTTTGTAGGGAAAAAGAATGGAAAGAAAAGAATGGTACAGGATTACTGATATCTGAACAAAGAAATAGTCAAGGATAACTATCCATTGCCATTGATTTCAGACTTAATTGATACTATAGGTACAAAAGAAAGTGTTTACAAAGATGGATCTGAGATGGGGGTACAATAATGTATAAATAAAGGAAGGGGAACAAATAGAAGGCTGCATTTACTATGCATCTAGGGGTGTATGAACCCACAATTATGTTTTTTGGTCTCACAAACTCACCAGTAACTTTCCAGACAATGATAAATGATATTCTTAGAGACTTAATTGATACTGGAGATATAGCAGCACTCATGAATGACATGTTAGTGGAGATGGAGGATGAGAAGAAGTATGATGAGATAATAGAAGAAGTGTTGAAGAGAATAGAAAAGAATGATCTCTATATAAAGCCAGAAAAATATGTTTGGAAAGTCAAAGAGATCAATTTCCTTGGACTAGTAATGGGAGCAGAAGGAATTAAAATGCAGAAGGAGAAGGTGGCAGAAGTTCTTGAATGGCCCAGACCTAAGATAGTCAAAGAGGTGTAGAAGTTTCTGGGGTTGGCAAACTACTATAGGCAATTTGTAAAAGATTTTGCCAAGTTAGCCAAACTATTATACAAGTTGGTCAGGAAAGATAAAAAATAGAACTGGAGAGAGGAACAGGAAGTGGCATTCAAGGAGTTGAAAAGAGTATTTACAACAAGACCAGTACTGGTAGCACCTGACTTGGACAAGAAGATGAGAGTAGAAGCAGATGCATTAGAATACACAACAGGAGGAGTGTTATTATTACAAATGGCCACTTACTGATTTGTGAGTTGATGATTTAATAATCAAAAGACTCAAAAAAGCAAAGTTTAGACAGTAGCAAAAGATGTTGTTAAGTCTGAGGTTTATCCTTAGACATACAGTCCTTAAATACATGATTGTAGTGGCCTGTGCACCAGAACAGCCTACTACATGATCACTATCTATTGTTCTACATATAGGAGTACTATTGTTCTTGAAATAGAGATAACCTAACTATCTTAGGGACAGTCCTTTGTTCTATTTAAGGACAGATGATAATCTATGGGTAAAGATCAGTTGTTATGTGCAAACATTGAGGACCTTGTATCTCCATGGGATCTTATTGCCTCAGGATCTATTCATAACCAAAAGAAGTGCATTGAAGAGAGCTTCATGATGGTTATTGAAGTGAAATGATTATGTTAAGTGGTTCCCGAGATATTGGCAATTTAGTGTCTGGTGACTTGGTGATCATAGACTGATCTACTGATAACTCAGTGAATACCAATTGCTTTGGGATGTTTTTGGTACTGTTTGAAAGGTCTTCTTAAGGGCTTTTGGTAGCCATTTAGATTGTTGAAATCAGTCAAGTATTCCCAGAGTTATGGTCCAAATGAAGTTTGTGACAAATTCTATGCTTCCTGGAAAAGGTCATACTATATGTTTTTCACTTATCTCTCAAGAAGAAAACCCTGTCCTTGATTTTCATGGGTCTGCACTCCTCTACCTTCATATCCTCCACAATCTACATAGGTTACTACCACCTCCTCTATAATCTATCCTTTATCAAGTAGGAAAGCACCTTCTGGGAGCATGCTCTACTTGTTACAGTACTCCTGTACCTTTTCCCATGTGGGACACACTGGCCACCTCTCTTGCTGTGTCTTTTGTGGCCTGGCCACACACACTGCCTTTTCCTTTCTACTTCTATATCTGGACACTTCTATTTTTGGTACCCAACTCCCCAGCATCTGAAACACTGTACTTCTTCCTCTCCTCTTTCCTGCTATCTCACCTCTACTTCATCTCTTACTTCACATTGCATCACTTGACTTACCAATACTTCAAACTTATTTTTGGGGATTGGTTTTCCTCTTCTCCTCTCCAACACTGTTCCTGCAGTTACAGACCAGATGCCCAAACTTTCTACAACTGAAATACTTCTTTCCCTTTCTTCCTTCTAGTTCTGTCCTTATATTATGAGATGGTTCCCAGAAAAGAAACTATTTCCCACACATTCCTCAACTTAGTGGATAACATTTAGGAGTACATTGCAAGAGGGATATAAATAGCATGGGAATACTTATGTAAGATATGTACAGTTATTAGTAAGGGTTATGTGATTGTGAGAGATAGATGCACAGACCAACAGACATTTGTATAAGTAGTTGTACAATCCAACAGAGAACTCTATCAAGTTCTTCCTAAACAACCACCTTGGTTGAGCCCTAAGCCTTTGTGACTTTGTACTAACAAAGAGCCTACAAACCTCTCCATCAACTTTTCTGTTCTTCTGCCAGCCATTTGATATTTCAAATCCTTGGTGCTAAGTATCACCAAGTCTCCTACTTTGTACTCATTGACCTCTGCTCTCTTCCTATCTACATACCTTTTTATCTCTTGCACTTTTCCTAGTACTGCCTTTACTTCTCCCTGAATCTCCTTCATTTTTGTCACAAATTTCTCTGCCCCTTTGTACTTTCCCTTTCTTCTTACTTCAAAACCCATCCTAGGATCTTGTCTATAGTTTGCTTTAAAGAATAATGTTTTTGTACTTGAGTGTGCTTTGTTGTTATATACAAACTCTGCTGTTCCCAGCCAATCTGGCCATTGCTCTTGCCTATGATCTATAAACATCCTTAAATATTGCTCGAGCTCTTGGTTGATCCTCTTTGTCTGTTTATCTGTTTGAAGATGGAATGCTGTAGACATCTTGCTTTCAATTCCCAACATCTTGTTCAACTCTCTTATTAGTCCTGCTGCAAACTGTGGCCCTTTGTCTGATATGATGCTTTTAGGTAGACCATGTAGTTTCCACACATTGTCCCTGAATAACCTTGCTAACCCTTTTGCTGATATCCTTTCTGTAGTCAGTATAAAGTATACCATTTTTGTTAGTCAGTCCACTACTACTAAGATAGAGTTGTATCCCTAGCTAAAGGCAGTTTGGTAATAAAATCTGCTGATATGTGTATCCAGGGTTTTTCTGGGATAGAATTAGACATTAATTTTCCAGCCAGCTGCTTTGTGTGGTTTTTGTTCCTTTTGCAGGAATTATACCCTTCCATATATCTTTTCACCTCTTTCATTACTCCTGGCCACCAGAAATTCCTAGTGACTAGTTCCACTGTCTTTCATTGCCCTCTGTGTCCTCCCACTGGTGTATTGTGATATAACTGAATAATTTCTGTCCTCAGTTGTTCATCTTTTGGTATATACACCTTTTCTTCTTTGTACATTATGCCATTTACTTCCCTCCATTCCTTATCTTTTAACATTTTCATATCTGCTTATTTCATCTCTTCCACTGCTTTAACCACTTCATTGTCTTTTACTTTCAACTGTCTTACTTTCTCCAGTAGGTCCACTTTTTCCACTATTACTTCTACTCTTTCCATTTTCCTTACTTCTAGCCATTCTAGTTTTACTAGCATTTTATCTTCATTATCCTTTTCTATTCCTACTTCCCAGTCCAGTCTCCTACTCAAACTATCTGTCTTTCCCATTTTACTTTCTGGAATATGTTTTAGTATAAAGTCAAACCTAGACAAATATAGAGCCTATCTAGCTTGTCTCCTATTTAACTTTTGTGCCTTTATGAAATATTCAAGATTCTTATGGTCTGTCCAAATCTCAAATTTTATTGTTGTTCTTTCCAGAAAATGTCTCTATACTTCTAGGCATCTAACTACTGCTAGCATTTCCTTGTTATAAATCTCATAGTTTTTTTCTGTATCACTTAGAGATTTGAAAATGAAAGCAACTGGTCTCTACATTTCGTCAGAGCACTTTATTAATAATACTTCTCTAGTAGTGTAGTTCAAAGCATCTGCTTCTACTCTAAATTCTTTGTCTAAATCTGGGGCTGCTAATACTAGCCTGGTTGTGAAAATCCTTTTCAGCTTGTTAAATGTCTTTTGTTGCTCCCTCCTCCACTTCCACTTTATATCTTTCCTCATTAACATATTCATTGGCCTTGCTACTTGAGTGAAGTCTTTGATAAACCTTCTATAATAGTTGGCAAGACCTAAAAACTTTCTGACATCTTTCACATTTCTTGGCTCTGGCCAACTCAATACTCTATCTACCTTTTTCTTCTCCATTTCAATTCTATTAGGTTCTATGACAACCCCTAGGAACCTAATTTTCCATACCTTCCACACACACTTCTCTGGCTTGATATACAAGTTGTTTTCTTCTAGTTTCTTTAGTACTTCCTCTATGATTTTGTCATGTCCTTCCTCTGTCTCAGTCCCCACTAGTACATCATCCACAAAAGCTGCAACTTTTCCTTTGTTAATCATGTCTCTCAGGATTTCATTTATCATTACTTGGAATGTAGCTGGCAAATTTGTCATTCCAGAGAACATGACTATCAGCTCAAAGAATTCTACATGAATTGTAAATGCTCCCTTTCACTTGTCTTCTTCCTTAATCCTCACATTGTTGAACCCCCACCAAAGGTCCATCTTACTAAATACTCATTTGCTACCCATGTTGTCTATTAAGTCCATAATTAACAGAAGTAAGTAGTTATTCTTTACCATCTAGTCATTCAGGTTATGGTAGTCCATTACTATCCTCTTTCCTCCATCCTTTTTGCTCACAAAGAAAACTGGTGATGTCTAAGGGGATTTTGATGGTCTGATATACCCCTTTCTTAACTGATCCTCTACAAATTTCTGAACCTTTTCCCTTTTATTTCTAGATAAAGGGTAGATCCTTCCTTTCCTAGGTTTGAACATCTCCTTGAGATCTATGGCATGATCCCAGATTTTCCTTGTCGGCATCCTCTCTGACTCTACCTTTCCAAATACCCTTTTCCACCTTAAAAATTTCTGTGGCACCATTTTCTCAATCTTTCTATGGTCTGTTTCAACTTCTCCTTCTCTTTTCTAATCCTTCTTGTTATCTACTGTCCATCTCACAATCTTTTCCTCTTCTAGAGTTGCTACTCTCTTCCCTTTCTTCACTTGCTTTTCTTTTTTTAGCTTTGTATTTCTCCTACACAGTGGTGGACACCTTGTCATTTTTACTTTCTCTGTCTCCCAGTTTATCTTAGGTTGTGTGCTTGTAACTACAGCATCCCTAGTATTACATCTGTTCTTCCCTAGATCACACACATCTATTCTTATTCTTTCTATGTGATCCTTGTAGTACATGTTCACCTTTACTTGATGGGTAATAGCTTCTGTACTGTTGTTTGTCCCATCAACATTCCTGACTACTATTGGTCTTTTCAGTTTTTGTAGTCTAAATCCATATCTTGCTGCCATCTTCTGATCCATAAACATTACTGTTGCGCCACTGTCCAAGAGTGCTTTCACTGTCATTCCTTCATGTATATCTACCTTTTCTATTCCAATATTTAACCATACTTCTTTCAGTATTTTAAACATCCTTCTTACTTCTCTCTGCTCATCCCCCTCTCTTGCTGTGCCTTTCAGATCCTCTGTCCATGTGCTGCCTTACTGCACTTTTACCTCTATGGGCCACACCACCACTCCCTAGTTTTACTACTCTCTTTTTCTTCCTACTCTACATTCTGGGCATAAGATCCCTTTCCTTTCTTGTTCTGACACCTTTCTCATAATTGCATCCCTTCTTCTACACTTTACACATTCCACTCTTGTCATTTCTCTTCTTCTTGCTTCTCCCTCTCTCTAGTTCCATGCTTCTTAGCATAAGCTGCACTATATGTTTCTTACTTGTTTCTCAAGAAGAAATTCTTGTCCTTGATTCTCATAGGTCTGCACTCCCTTGCCTTCACATCCTCTACAATCTACATATGTTGCCACTGTTTCCCTTGTTATTTATCCTCTCTCAAGTAAGAGTGCACATTCTAGAGGCACATTCCACTCTTCACAGTACTTCTATACCTTTTTCTATGTGGGATATGCTGGCCTCCTCTCCTGCTGTGTATTTTGTAGTTTGGCTACACATGCCACCTCTTCCTTCCTTCTCTCCTTCTTTTCAACCTCAATATTTAGGCATTCCCATTTGAGATACCTGACACCTTAACACCTGAAGCATTTCACTTTCTCTATTGTTTCTTGCCTCCTTACTTTTATCTCTTCCTCACTCACATGGCACTATGTCTCCAAAAAGGTCAGATAGAAACTAATTTTGCTTAGTGTTACTATCACAAATGGCCACTTACTGATTTGTGATTGCTTGATTTGATAATCAAAGTGTTCAAAAAAGCAAAGTTAGACAAGCAGCAAAAGATGTTGTTAAGTCTGAGGTTTATCCTCAGACATACAGTTCTTAAATATATGATTGTAGTGGTCTGTGCACCAGAACAGCCTACCACATGATCACTATCTATTGTTCTACATATAGGAGTGCTATTGTTCTTGAAATAGAGATAACCTAACTATCTTAGGACAGTCCTTTGTTCTATTCAAGGACAGATGATAATCTATGGGTAAAGATCAGTTGTTATGTGCAAATATTGAGGACCTTGTATCTCCATGGGATCTTATTGCCTCAGGATCTATTCATAGCCAAAAGAAGTGCATTGAAGAGAGTTTCATAATGGTCATTGAAGCAAACAATTATGTTAAGCGGTTCCTGAGATATCAGCGATTTAGTATCTGGTGACTTGGTGATCACAGACTGATCTACTGATAACTTGGTGAATACTGATCT
This sequence comes from Leucocoprinus sp. KB1807203, assembly GCA_019327925.1. NCBI lineage: Eukaryota > Fungi > Basidiomycota > Agaricomycetes > Agaricales > Agaricaceae > Leucocoprinus > Leucocoprinus sp. KB1807203. The sequence continues at coordinate 10,977 of JAHTMQ010000048.1, read as the reverse complement.
CTTTGAGATGTTTTTGGTACCGTTAGAAAGGTCTTCCTAAGGGCTTTTGGTGGCCATTTAGATCGTCGAAATCGGTCAAGTATTCCTGGAGTTATGGTCCAAATGAAGTTTGTGACAGTTACATCTACTAGAGCACAAGATCTTTACCCAGCTAAACATCTACTGCCCTACTAACTATTGCCTTAATAATATGGTTATACTATTACTCCAAGGAGAGGATCTCTAACCTAAATGCCTTTCTAAGGATGCAGCGTTACTCCTCTGTGTATACTGGTCATAATGGACCACCAGCACAAGGTTTATAAGGTAAAAGCTACTATTGTATCTACCAACACTCAATTGCAAGTTCTAGCCTTGACCATGATACCTGAGCTTGGTACTGTGTCTCTATCTTCAGTCTCTAACTGACTGATAAGTCCTCTTAAGCTTAGGACTTGGCTATGATGTAGTGGTCTTGAGTTGTATCACCCAGGTACCAAGAAAGATAAGAGAGTAAGAAATGGTAGAGCTCTGTGATAAGTAGTACTAATAAAAGAATCAAGTTCTAGTATAAGAACTTAGACTGAAATGTCTTAGAATTACTCCTAGTCTAAGTTGACAAGGAGAACTCAATAGAGTTTTCCATTCAATTGCTGTACACTACTTATACATATTCTATATTTACTTCTATTTATAAAGTCCTACAAATCTCTTTTGAGTTATTCCCTCTCATACATCTATTAATTTCCTAATTAAAAGAAAATAAAATAAAAATAAAAATAAATAATGACTTAGCCATTTGGCTGAGTCATGATATATTTGGTAAAATGAGAAATGAGTTTAGAGAAACAGCAGAAGAGGAGTGAAAAATAGAACAGCTGAGGATAATAAAGTAAAAGAGGAGGACCTATGACAAGTATGTTCAGGAATTCAAGAAGGTGGCATGAGGAAGTGGCTATAAGAGATGACCCTTCACTGAAGACTTTAAAAGAGGGCTGAGTGGGACACTTAGGAGAAAGTTGGCAGAAGTAGAAAGCCCTCTATCACAAACTTCATTTAGACCATAACTCTGGGAATACTTGACTGATTTTGACAACATAAATGACCACCAAAAGCCCTTAAGAAGACCTTTCAAAAAATACCAAAAATGTCTCAAGGTGATCAGTATTCACTGAGTTATCAGCAGATCAGTCTATGATCACCAAGTTACCAGATACTAAATTACTGATATCTCAGGAACCACTTGATGTAATTATTTACTTCAATAACCATTGTGAAACTCTCTTCAATGCACTTCTTTTGGCTATAAATAGAACCCAAGGCAATAAGATCCCATGGAGATATAAGGTCCTCAATATTTGCACATAACACTAATCTTTATCCATAGATTATCATCTGTCCTTGAATAGAACAAAGGACTGCCCTAAGATGGTTAGGTTATCTCTATTTCAAGAACAATAACACTCCTATATATGGAACAATAGATAGTGATCATATGGTAGGCTGTCCTGGTACACAGACCACTACAATCATATATTTAAGGACTATATGTCTGAGGATAAACCCTAGACTTAACAACATCTTTTGCTACTGTCTAAACTTTGCTTTTTTGAGTCTTTTGATTATCAAATCATCAACTCACAAATCAGTAAGTGGCCATTTGTGATACTCCCCTAGCACAATAGAAGAATGGCAGAAAAGAACAGTGAGATTGGATAGAAACCAAAGGCAGAGTAGAGCAGAAGAGAGGATGTTGGGGTGGAATGTGGTGCACCCACAGGAAAATGTAGTGTGCCCACAGGAAAATGTGCAGCCTAGGGGAGGCTTTGGGGGAGGATCATATAAAGAAAGAGAAGGTCAGATTGTGTGGAGGGCAGGGAGTCAGAACTTTAAAAGAGGAACATAGAATAACCAAGGGAGACAGGGGCTAGAAAGAGACTCCAATACAATGGATGTAGAAAGTAGGGCCCTATGGCCAAAAACTGTTGGCAAAGAAAGAAGAAAGAGAAGAGAATAGTAGAAATGCTGTAAGAGTCAGCAAAAAACAATGGAGGATAGTAAGCTCCCAGCTGGCCTCCTCAAATATGTATAGTATATTGCACCTAGAAAAGCTAGGAAATAAAGTTTCTTGTCAAGGCAACACTGAGGGAGTAAGAGATGTACAGTGCACACTCCAGCCACTAAGAGAGGTGTGGATGAAAGTAGGACTGGAAAAGCTAGAGAATCATAAAGGGGTAGTAGTAAAAGCACTGCTGGATAGTAGAGCAACAGATCTATTTATGGACACAAAGTTTGCAAAAGAAAAGGGATTTAAGCTAGAAAGACTAAAAAATCCCCTACTAGTACAAAACATAGATGGGACTGTAAATGTGGGAGGGGTAATCACTTATCAGATAGAGTGCAATATGTTCAAGGGACATACTGAGAGGGCATAAATGAATGTGTGTAATTTAGAAAAGACAGAGGTGATATTGGGGATGCTATAGCTAGCTGTCTATAACCCTATCACAAATGGCCACTTACTGATTTGTGAGTTGATGATTTAATAGTCAAAAGACTCAAAAAAGCAAAGTTTAGACAGTAGCAAAAGATGTTGTTAAGTCTGAGGTTTATTCTTAGGCATACAGTCCTTAAATATATGATTGTGGTGGTCTGTGCACCAGAACAGCCTACCACATGATCACTATCTATTGTTCTACATATAGGAGTGCTATTGTTCTTGAAATAGAGATAACCTAACCATCTTAGGGCAGTCCTTTGTTCTATTCAAGGACAGATGATAATCTATGGATAAAGATCAGTGTTATATGCAAACATTGAGGACCTTATATCTCCATGGGATCTTATTGCCTTGGGTTCTATTTATAGCTGAAATAAGCGCATTGAAGAGAGCTTTATGATGGTTATTGAAGCAAATGATTATGTTAAGCAGTTCCCAAGATATTGGCAATTTAGTGTCTGGTAACTTGGTGATTACCAACTGATCTACTGATAACTTGGTTAATACTGATTGCCTTGAGATGTTTTTGGTACCATTTGAAAGGTCTTCTTAAGGGCTTTCAGTGGCCATTTAGATTGTTGAAATCAGTCAAGTATTCCCAGAGCTATGGTCCAAATGAAGTTTGAAATCTGGATGGACCATAAAAACCTCCAGTACTTTATGACTAGCCAGAAGCTGAATCAAAGACAAGCCAGATAGGCATTGTACCTGTTACAATTTGACTTTACTCTAAAGCATGTTCCAGGCAAAAGTATGGGAAAGGTAGATAGATTGAGCTAGAGACTAGATTGGCAGGAAGGAGTGGAGAACAATAATGAGAACCAGATATTGATAAAGCCAGGGTAGATAAAATAAACAGAGACATTAGTAGAAGAAAATAATCTAAGGGAGAAGATCAAGAAAGTGCAAGGGAAAGATGAGAAGGTAGTAAAAGCAGTAGAGGAACTAAAGAAGGCAAGAATGAAAATGCTAAGAGATGAGGAATAGACAGTAGAAGAGGGGTTAGTTATGAAGGAAGGACAAGTATATGTTCTAGAAGGAGAGCTAAGAGGAGAGGTGATATGTTTGCATCATAATATGCTGGTAGGAGGATATAAAGGAAGATGAAAGACAACAGAGTTGGTGACAAGGAACTATTGGTAGCCAGAAGTAACAAAAGAAGTAAAAAGATATATAGAGGGATGTGATGCTTGTCAACAATACAAAAACAGAAGCAAAGCACCAGCAGGAAAACTAATGCCTAATGCAATTCTGGAGAAACTATGGAGTCATATTTTGGCAGACTTCATTACCAAGCTACCTTTGGCACAAGGCTATGATATGATCTTAGTAGTTTGTGATTGGTTTAGTAAAATGGCCCATTTTATAGCAACTACAGAAAAAACATTGGCAGAGGGACTTGCTAGACTGTTTAGGGATCATGTCTGAAAGTTGTATAGACTTCCAGAAAGCATTATATTAGACAGAGGAGTATAGTTTGCAACAGGGATGATAAAGGAGCTGAATGAGTCATTGGGAATCCAGACAAAGCTGTTAACAGCTTATCACCCCCAAACAGATAGGCAGATGGAGAGGGTGAATCAGGAACTAGAACAGTACCTAAAGGTCTTTATCAATCATAGACAAGAGCAGTGGCTAGAATGGCTGGGGACTGCTGAATTCACATATCATAACAAGATTCATTCAGCAACAAAAACCTCTCCATTTAAAGCAAACTATGGTCAGGACCCAAGAATGGGGTTCAAAGGAAGAAGAAAGGAAAAGTTTGAGGTGGCAGAAAAGTTTGTAGAAAAAATGAAGAAAATTCAGGAAGAAGTAAGAGTAGTACTAGAGAAGGTACAGAAAGAGATAAAGAGATATGCAGACAGAAAGCAAGAGGAAGCAGAGGAATACAAAATCAGAGACTTAGTACTATTAAGTACAAAGGATCTCAAATAGCAGATGGTGGGAAGGAGACTAGAGAAGTTAACAGAATGGTTTGTGGGACCTTATAGGGTCAAGAGAATTATCTTAACCAATGCTATAGAATTAGAACTACCTAGTTCTGTTAAGATATATTCTATAGTTAATATGAGTCAAGTATGGTTGTACAGGCCTTAGGTGGAAGAATAGAGAAAAACCCTACCAAAACTGGTTGTTATTGAAGGAGAAGAGGAATTTAAGGTAGAAAAAATACTAAATAAAAGGGTAGTCAGGGGAAAGAAAAAGTTCCTAGTACAATGGAAGGGATATATAGCAAAAGGAGATACTTGGGAAAGTAGGGAAAACTTAAAGAATACAAGAGAGTTGGTTGAAGAGTTTGAGAGGGAGTATGGAGAAGAGACTAAAAAAATATGGTAATAGAAAGAAGAAGAGAACAAAAAGGTATTCTCAAGAGAACTACCAGGGAGTTTTATAGCTAAAATACTATAGAAATAGTCAAACAAGGAATATAAGAGGCAAAGGGAGAAAAAATAGAAAAAGAACTGGAGACAATTGAAAAATTCCTTGGAACAAGGAAACTTGAAGGGGGGGCTGTGTTATGAGATAGTTCCAAGAAAGGAAACTATTTCCCACACATTCCTCAATCTAGTAAATAACATCCAGGAGTATAATGCAAGAGGGATATAAATAGTGTGGGAAAGCTTATATAAGATATATATATAGTTATTAGTAAGGGCCATGTGATTGTAGAAGATGGGCACACAGACCAACAGATATTTGTATAAGTAGTTGTACAATCCAATGGAGAACTCTATTAAGTTCTTTCTGAACAACTATTTTAGTTAAGCCTAAGTTTTCATGACCTTGTGCTAACATCAAGCCTCTTTTATATTTTATGTTATCACCAATTGCCTTCACCTCTGTTCCCTTTGAGCCACTCACATACCCAAAAGAAATTTATGAGATATCCATTCAAAATCTAGCATTGTGCTTAGATCAAGTCTTATTATATGCCTATAAGAAAGTTGCTCACCAAGTCAAACCAGTTGCTACTACCCTGCCAGAAGACTTTCAAATCATCTGCTACATCCTCTCAGATCCTCTTGAAATGCTTTCTCTACTTCCTTTCCACCTACCCAAATTCACCTCTGGGTTGCAATATACTCTTGAACAGAAATCTACTATAAGTGTAAATCAAGATCATTTTCTGCAGCCAGAAGAAGAGAAACTAGCACACCATCTTATTAAACTCCAAGAATTTGCATTTGCCTGGACAAAGAATAAAAAAGGGAAGTTTTCGTTAGATTACTTTGATCCAGTAGTAATACCTACAGTTGAGCACTGTCACATGTTATCAATGGACAGTGAATGTTCTTAGCAATCACCCTAGGTGGATGTTCAAGAAGAACTCAATGGAGTTCTTCATTGGATTGCAGCCCTACTTATACTACTACTACAGTGGCTGTACCCTAGAGTCCCACAATCACATGTTCTTTCCAGAATGTTCTATGATCACCTGACCTTGTCACATGATTTGACTTACTGAGTCCCCACCCTATTTATATCCTTACTCCATTGTATGCTTTGAGGTTTTGGATTAAGTGTTTAAATGCATGGGAAACCTTTTCTTGTTTTGGGGCTCTCATAACACCCTGGGATGAGACTGAGATACAGATGCTGCGAAATGCGCATCAAGGAACTTCTCTCCTTCTCAAGAACTACATTGACCAGGTGCTCAATGGAGCAATCAACCATTATAATAGTGCCTTGACCACCACATACAATAGGATTGCAACTTTGGAGGCAGAAGTCATCCGTCTTCAGGGAGAGCTGACAAGACTCCCTGGAGGAAACATCACCTCTAAAACCAAGGTGCCAGAGCCACTAACATTTGCAGGCTCTGAAAATAAGATACATCTGCATGATTGGTTGAGCTAGATTGCTCTCTATTGTTCAGCATCTGGTATTATATCAGATGATTAGAAAATCATATGTGCCCTTACCCGTTTACATGCTCCCACTAGCACATATATGAAATCATATTATGATAAGGTTCAGGCAGGGTTAAGTGTTGGTTCTTGGGGCGACTTTGCCCAAGAACTCAAAAATATTTATGGACAACAAGATAACAAGGAGGGAGCAAAGAAGGAATTAATGGTGCTCTGGGTCAACAAGGACCTAGCAAGAAAGAACTTTGTCAAGTATGCAGAACGATACAGGATATTGGCAAGAATTGTCAACTATAGTGACGAAGTTCACATTGACAAAATAAAGGAGGTTATTTCTGATGAGCTGCAAAATGCACTTGTCATCTATGAAATTACAAATCAGTCTCCAAAAACATGGGATGACTACCTCAAATTGTTGATGCAAGCATATAAGGCCTTACATCCAGACAAGGCCCAGGGCGCAATATTTGGTCCAGAGGCAATTGGAGAGAAGAGTGGAGGAAAGAAGGACCCAGATGCAATGGAAATAGATGAGATTCAGAGAAAGGAAGGGAAGAGCTTGCGATACTGTCAGATATGTGCTGGAAAAGGCTTTAAGAATAAGTCAAAGACGCACAATACAGTAGACTGTTATGACAAGCCTGGTAATGAGGACAAGTGTCCTTATAAGACCTCTTCCCAGAAACTATCTCCACTGGGTCCAAGCAAGAATAAAAATCAGTCATTTAGAGCATAGCTGATGAAGATGTTGGAGGAAGACAGTGATGACCCAGATTCCCCTCCTGAGGATATCAAAATTAATAGTGCGTCAATTGAGGAAATCCCTGATCCTGTTCCCCCAAGTGGGAAGGGAAAGGGGATATCCAAATTGGATTTTCCCTTGGGACTGTAGAGTATAATGTCTGTGATCTACAGTCAGAGGAAAGTATACCCTCTATTAGCTCGCAAAAGTTGGAAGTAGTACTGGAATCTTGTAATAATATAGCGTGCAACAAGACTACCTCCTTTAAAATTCCAGTTACACTTTGGGTATATAGAAAGAAAGTGTAGACCGAGGCTTTAGTTGATTCAGGAGCCACCACAAACTTCATCGACAGAGTTGTCATGGAAAATAATAACCTGGTAACTTATAAACTGGCAAATCCATATTGTGTAATCAATGCAGATGGCACTTCCAACAAGGCAGGATATATAACTGAGTATGTCTGAGCTTATGTAGAAATTGGATCACACAGGACAACCTAGCATCTCTTTGTCACCAACTTAGGGAATAAAGAGATGATGATTGGGTATTCATACTTGTATAAGCATAATCCAAATATTGATTGGCGAAAAGGTCAATGGGAGTTCACCAGGTGCCTGGATACATGCGCTAGTAAAGCCCATAAAATACGAGATGTAGAAGCAGGGGCTAATGAACTTCACCTCGAAACTGGATGTCAGCAGATCTCCCTCATTGGATGACATAGGAGATGAGGACCCCTGACAACCATATTCTTAGCTGGGCAGACACGACTGACCCAGGTAGTCATCAGCAGGCAATGATGATTGCAGCTATACTCAACAATCGAGACCAATATGGAGACTCAGATTGTGAAGACACAAAGACCTGGAAGACTCATGTGCCAGAATGGCTACATGAGTATGGGAATGTGTTTTCAAAGAATAAGTCAGAGAGAATGCCAATACAGAAACCATATGACCATGCGATTGACTTTGTGGAAGGCACAATACTTCCCAAACCAGCCAAGGTCTATCTGCTCTCTCTAGCAGAAAGAAACTCTCTTGACATATGGATCAATGAGGAAACTCAGAAAGGGATATATCTGACCATCTACTAGCCCGATAGCAGCTCCATTCTTCTTTGTAAAAAAGCATGATAGAAGCTTATAACCTGTCATGGACTATAGAGCCCTCAATGGAATTACCATCAAAAATCGCTATTCAATCCCTAGAATAGCTGACTTGATTGAATCACTCAGCAAAGCCTCAATCTTTACCAAAATTGACTTGAGGTGGGGATACAACAATGTTTGCATCAAAGAAGGGGATAAATGGAAGACAGCATTTATTACAAGACGAGGCCTTTTTGAGGCAACCGTCATGTATTTTGGCTTTTCCAATGCACCAGCGACCTTCCAAAGCATGATGAATGACATATTGGGAGACTTGATTTGCATATGACTAGTAATGGTGTATTTAGATGATATTCTAATATTTGGGACATATTTGAAGGAATACAGGCGATTGGTCAAGGAAGTGCTGAAAAGGCTCCAATTTAATGACCTCTATGCTAAAGCAGAAAAGTATTTCTTTGAGCAAAGTAGTATCAAGTATTTGGGCGTAATTATTTCAGAAAATAAAGTACAGATGGATGAGAAGAAACTTTCAGGAGTTCTAGAGTGGCCAGTACCAACAAAAGTCAAGCAAGTACAAGCATTCTTAGGCTTTGCGAATTTCTATTGTAGGTTCATTGAGAACTTTGCCAAGATGTCAAAGCCACTCTCCAACTTGACCAAGAAGGATAGTACCTGGACTTGGGGCAAGGAGCAACAGAGTGCTTTTGAGGTGCTGAAAAAGGCCTTTACTACAGCTCCAGTCCTAAGAATACCAAATGACAAAGATCCCTTTAAGTTATCCACTGATGCCAGTGACTTTGCAACAGAAGCTGTCTTATCACAAAAGGACATGCAAACTAACCTGTGGCATCCAGTAGCTTTCTTCTCCAAGTCATTAGATGTCCATGAAAGGAACTACAAAATCTATGACAAGGAACTACTTGCAGTAATTTGGGGACTAGAGGAATACAGACACCATTTGGAGGGACATCCATATAAAGTTGAGATCTGGTCAGATCATCAGAACCTTATATTTTTTAGGACAGCTCAAAAGCTGACCAGGAGGCAAGCAAGATGGGCACTTTTTATGACTTGTTTTGACTTTGTACTCTATCATAAACTGGGAAAGACAATGCAGGCAGAAGACCCCTTGTCCAGATGAGCAGACCATGAGATGGGGACAGACCTTGACAATATGAACCAGGTGTTGCTAAAACCTGAGTTCTTTGCTATCAATGCACTAGAGGCTACTCATGAGATGCCAATAAATAATGAGATAATCCTAAAGGAGGTCAAAGCAGCACTCTTATTGGATGAAGTCACCAAAGACTATAAGACATTACTCAAGTCTGGTCCAAGAGAATTTGGAAAATCCTTGCAAGACTGGAACTATGAGAATGGACTACTTCTGTATAGAGGGAAGATTTATATTCCCCATAGTGTGGAAGACACCTTGCAACAACAGATCGTTAAGATGCACCATAATTTGCCATCCGCCGGACACCTAGGTCAGTGGAAGACCTATGAGTTGGTCTCCAGAAATTACTGGTGGCCTGGGATGACAACATTTGTCAAGAAATATGTTATGGGTTGTGATATGTGTCAGTGGATGAAAAATCACCCACAGCAACCTTTTGGACCACTCGTGCCTAACAAGGTGCCTAACGGGCCTTGGGAAATAATCTCAATGGACTTAATCATGCAATTGCCAGAGTCAAATGGTTACAACGCTATCTGTGTTATTGTGACAGGCTCACCAAAAGGGCTCATTTCATTCCTATCAACAATCAGTTCTCATCCAAAGATATGGTGCAGTTACTATATGACAAGGTCTATCCATTGCATGGACTGCCACTACAAATCATTCTGGATAGAGGAGTACAATACTCAGCGAGCTATTCCAAGAATGGTGCAAGATTTTAGGAATAGAATCTACAATGTCGACAGCATATCATCCACAAACAGATGGACAAACAGAATGAGTAAACCAGGTATTAGAGCAATATCTTTGGTGCTATATGGATTATAATCCCAGTAATTGGTCAGATCTACTCCCCAGTGCAGAGTTTGCATATAACAATCAAGCACATGGAGGCATCAAAGAAAGTCCATTCTTCCTTGAATATGGCAGACACCCGAGAGCAGGCCCAATTTTAGTCAAAGAGTTGCCACAAAGGGACTTGAATGACCTGACGTATAAACAACAAGAAGCCTTGGAGCAGGCAAAAGCAGCTCTTACTCTTGCAGCGGAAAGAATGAAGTGGTACTATGACCAAAAAGTCCAAAGTGTCCCATTCAAAGTTGGCAACAAGGTGCTACTCAATCTGAAGGATTACCAGACTATGGAGTGAGCATTACGACCCCGGTACAAAGGACCATTCGAAATAATAGAAAAGTTGTCCTTGGTTATGTTCTGCTTAGGATGCCACTTGCTACCGAGCACTGCACCCAGTCTTTCATGCTAGCAAGTTAGCACAGTACTCCGAAATCCACCATCTGTGGACAGAAATCCACACCCCCACCACCAACCTTGATACAGGGCCAGGAAGAATGGGAGGTAGAAAAGATCCTAGATTCACAACAAAGACATGGAAAAAACAAATTCCTTGTTAGATGGAAAAGGATACAGTCAAGGAGACAACACATGGGAACCTGAGGAAAATCTACATAATGCAGGCAAAAAGCTGCAGGAATATCTTCAGAGTTTACCAAAAAACGAGATAACTTCTCAATGGAGCTCGAACCAAGAAGGGGGGTAATGTCACAAACTTCATTCAGACCATAACTC